>OX381705.1:94555230-94939666 GCA_947462335.1 Harmothoe impar | reverse complement strand
CAGGGAGGGGGGAGGAGAGTGGAAGAGGCATGAAGGGGGGAATAAGTATGAAGGAGTGAGGGGGGTGAGAGTGGGGGCGGGAGATGGGGAGAGAGGAGGAAGGGAGATGAAGCAAAAGAAAGGGGGGAAGAGGTAGGAAAGCAGGGAGGCAGGAAGGGGGCAGGGGACAGGGAAGGGGAAAGAGGGAGGAGGATTGAGCCAGGAAGGAGGGTATAAAAGGGGAAGGGAGGAGAATGGGCAGCAGACAAGAAAAGGGCAAGCTGAATCTATCCACTTTTGCTTTATTCTTGACGTAAATAGGTTGTGTCAGAGATGTGAGTTAGAGACGAGCACCAGTTTGTGTTTCCCTGTGCCGGAGAGTGGCTGCCACCTGCCTGTTCTGACCGCTTTGACGGCCCTTATACAGGCTGATATCACACGGCACTGCCCATTATCCCACACTTTTTACACCAAGCACCGCGTCACAATTAGTTAAATTGGACTGCCACCTTTTTTAGTTGTTTCCATCGCAGGCATGAGAGAAGGCATAACAAGCCCAGAGACTGATACATAAATACAACTAGGCACTGTGACAGGTGCAAGCCTGCCTTGACTTTTCTTTTTATAATTTTACTTGTCAATATTTTTTGCCTTATAGTTCTATCTAATTTTAGTTGGTTGGTTAAACGCTTCCCTCTCTGGGAGGCACCACATGCCTAATCAGCAATTAAACTATGGGGCATTGGTATTTACACTCACAATGGCTAAAGGTGTCCAGACTAGGCAGAAGCCATTCTGCCATCTTATATCATACCTCATAATGCACATACAATATGGCAGCATCTCATCTAGAAGCACATGCTTTTGGTGCTATTAATACCAGTAGAAAGTGGCTGTCTGAAATATCAAGTCACAGGACGTCGTTTTAGTTTTTCCGTTGTTGCGCGTCCTGATGTCAGAGACGGATGTTCGGGAGTTTTTACCTTTGCCACCTGAGCACCGATTGTTAAACTTAACTGGTCACAAGAAAAACGTACCTTTGAGCATCCAGACCCTCCCACTTAAAGCCGGGCTACCTTATATGGACATTATAATTAGGCCACATAATGACGTCACAGGGGAGGGTATTCCCTACATGGGGATTCCCCCCTCCCACACCTTGACTTGTTTAGGAGTAGGGGGTAGTGCCTGGATGCTGCAACTCCCGGGCATTATGAGACAACTTAAAGGTTGCTTTAAAGGTTAGCTAATCTTACACCAGTCCTCATTAGGATTAAGCGGCGGAAATTTGCTGATACGAGACTGGGTGCCCAGTAACAGCACTCGGATATCTGATACAGTTGACATTTTCTGCATCGGCCATTGTATACCTCCCCCACGTTTTGGCCTTGCACCACATCTTTTGCATTCACCCCATCTCTCCTCTCTCACCGCTTTTAATTCTGTTCATGATCTCTGCCCCCCCCCCCCCCCACCCTTCCTCCAATGCTTTCTTCCCTTAATACCTGCTTGTCTCCCTTTCTTATGGTTCAAGGGTATCGAGTCTTTTATTTAATGGCCTGGTTCTTCTTCTGGTATGCGATATGTTTTAATAGACTACCGTAAAACCTCGCGTATAAGCCGCGGCTAGTGCGCGAGTCAGATCACTGGTGTGACTTATAGGGTCGTCCCAGGGTCAGGGTGCGGCTTATACGCGAGTATTTGCTATCATAATGCAGTATAAAAGACTGTAGACAGCATAATCAGATCGCTGGTGTGGCTTATAGAATCGGCCCAAACTCTAGGTGCGGCTTATAGGCGAGTTAGGCTTATACGCGAGGTTTTACGGTAAACGCTAACTGTGGTATAACGAGTGGTGAAGGTGGGCTGCTCAGTGTGTCCTAGTATAGAGGCAATAGGAGCAGTGCTGCCCTCATGTGGCGACAGTTAGAACCTCTAAATACACATGTCCATTTGTGAATTTAGTAGGTTTAAGTATATTTATACCGGGGCAGAAACATGAACAAAGCCCCACTTTTTTTTTATTCTGTGGGTTACGGCACACCGTACAAATTTTCTCAAGTACAAGGGACGAAATATAATAAAATGTATAAATAAAATTTAGTGTTTTACGTGTCACTACCTAAATACCTTAATAATGGTCTGATTTGCACGCCATGAAAACTGACAGGTTGTAATGGGAATGGAGTTGTTGTTTTTTTCTTTGTTGCGTTTTTCATATTCCTGTGGCGTGCCCATAACCAAAAGAATAATAAGCCTGTGGCTTCTTGGATAGCGATACTGCCAAAATGTTATACACAATTGAGACACATAACCGAAAAAAATCCCACCTTTAAGACGACCTTCTACTTAAAACTCCACATATAGGACAACCCCAGTCTTACAGAAAACATGTTATTCCGTTAAAAAATCTGTCTTTAAGCTAGAGTTTTATTTGGTAATACACGTTCAACAAACAACTATAAAAGACATAAACATTGTCCTTACCTCATCTTCTATCAGACTTCGTTTGGATGCTGACCAGCTATCATCGGGAAGGTAGGTCGTCGTAGTCGCCGAGCCAAAGTCACACAATTTAATGACGCCTCGGTCACTGATCAACAAGTTCTCAACCTGCAGGGTACAAAGTCACATAACTTAATGACGCCTCGGTCACTGTATACCCTATTTTATTTCATGTGGAGAAACAAAGTTACTATGTTTAAGTACTAAAATTGCCGTTCTCCACACCCCCGTGGAGAAACTGATGCTCATTCTCCATGGCCTGTTTCTCCACGATAATAGCTATGAACCCGATCTTTCAATAGATATTTTAATAGAATTAATCAAGAATTACATAAAATAAATACAGAGATCCACTCTAATCAGTCTGAACTCCTGGTTTCTCCACTCGTGGTGCATTGGATCGCATCACACTCGGCTCCGCCTCGTGTGATACGATCCAATGCACCACTCGTGAAGAAACCTGTCATTCAGACAGATTATCGTGAACCTCTGTCTATTTATCAAATTCTAAATCCTACATAAAGATGTCCCAAATACTGCTTAAAGTATATTATCGGACCATATTATCGATCGGTCTGGGTACAGTAAGATAAAGAATAAAATCAATGGGGAGAATTAAATCGGCCACAAAATTGTGGCCTATTTCTGATGAGCCCACATCAGCCACTACGATTCTACATCGGCAAAAGCTAATGTACCGCTGTCATTTCGGCAACACTGAATGTGGTAGTGTATATGAAAGGACTAGGCCAGTGTTGCCGAATTAACATCGGCACATCGGCCTTTGCCTATGTAGAATCACAATGGCTGATGTGTAAGGCGGCCACAATGGCCGGCCATGACCTTAGCTTTCCAAGAGTGAAATAATTTTTCAGATAGTCCTATCAGAAGCAAAGTTATGACAATATAACCATTATTCAATGGAATTATACATGTCTCAATACATTTTAGCAGTTTTCGTCAAAAGAACAGCTGTATTTATCTACAGAAATTAGTATGAAATCCCCTATATGCCATCAATGTATACATAGACAAAGGCCCATGGCCAGAGGATATTTTGGTATTGTTCCCCCCAAGGTGGGGCTGGGGCAGTATCCCATGAAACCGCAGGCAGAGTGGGATGCGCCCCAGCCCCACCGAGGGGGGAACGGTACCAAAAATCCTCCGGCCATGGGCCTTTGCCTTTATTTCATGGTTTTTATTCTTCAAAATATGTTTAATTGCATATAAATGGCCATAAGAATTTGAACAAATGATGATGTCATAGGCCATGTGATACAGGAGGACCGTATTCCATGGGGGGCATGGGATACGGGATTTCTAGTACTTAAGCATAGTGGTCATCGTATCCACCATGAAATAAATGCTAATTCTATTTGGCCTGTGTAGAAGGCAAGTGGCTGTGTAAGTTCTTGCTACACAGGCCACAATGGCCTGTGTGCATAAAAACGTTTTTAGCAACACTGCTAGTCTTACCTTTAAGTCTCTGTGCACGATGGGCGGCTTCTGTTTGTGCATGTGTTGTACAGCTTTGACGACTTGGTAGAACACGGGGACTACAATGTCACAGGCCAGAGGTCCTCCCCTCCGACGTAACACGTCCACCAACTGACCCCCTGTAGGGAGCCGACAGGATTGTTGTGTTAGACAACTTTGTACAATTCAGATTTACATATTTATAAAAAAAAAGATTTACCACCAGTACCGTATTGGAGGTAATAAGGGCCCTGGGAGCTTGTAAAATTATTTTTATGGCGTTTTTCCTCCAAAATCGTGAAATTTAAGCCTTTGTTTTAGTCTAAAAATTCTCCAAAAAAGGGGGGGGGGTGATTTTTAGGGGGAGGGCGCTTATTAGGGGGAGGGCATACCGTATTCGACGTAATAAGCGCACACCCCCTAATAAACGCACACCCCGTTTTTGGCAGACTTTTAGACTACAAATCTGTAGGGCCCGTAGGATCCGTATGATACTTGAATGCAGCCCTGGCGAGTTACTCGACAGGGCTGCATTCATGCATGATGCATTAAGGCATCATGCCGTCCTTAAAGGGTTAAGGGGCTCATGCTGGTTAGGCCTAAAAAAAAATTGTGTTCCAGTATCCCGACCGACCCTACCTTTTAGGAGCCGACCCTAATTTTTTTTGGGACATTTTTTAATTTTTGAGGAAATTTATGACATTTTTGGCGTTTTTACTACTAAAATTGACTTTTTTGACCAAAAGAAAAATTGTAAAAAAAAGAAAAAATCCGACCTACCGACCCTGTTTATTTTTGGCCATGTTACCGGAACACAACTTTTTTTTTCTAGGCCTTAACGAAAGGTGTCCCATTTACTTACCGGAGCAGAGTTCAGTCAGGATGAGGTACTCGGCCTGGCCATGGTCTGACTCCTCCTTCCCAATAGAGGCTGCCGAAATGAACTGGACAACGTTTGGGTGACCGGAAAGTTTTTTCTGAGGTTTGCGTCAAGGAATGATATTGAACACTTGTATTAAAATCCCTGAAATGTAACATTTTGGACGGTGTGGAGACAGAGACGCCACTCTCAGGTCGATAAAAATGTAGAAATCTTAATATTTTGGTCATTTTTCTGTTAGAAATTTATACGATTTTATGCAGAAATTCAAGTGAAAAGTAGGAATTGCTGCAAGAGTAGGAAAAGTGGCATCTCTGGGAGAGGAAATAGCTACTACAAGTTTAACCTAGTTAACAAGACTAGTTTTAGCTTATTTCTTATTTCTTACTTTTTGAAGAAAATAATTCCTCTGTGATTCAATAATTAATCGATAATGATTTCATTCTGGTCACAAAAAAAACAACAGATTTATATAATTATTTGCATGAAGTTAAAAGCGATACACAATGAGCTAACCATTATATTATGTTTGGGAACCAGAAACTGATAAGGATCTACAAACATGGAGATTCATATCGCCTTCACTATGCTGATAAAAGGATGACATCGTTTAAGTCCACCGTAAGGCCACACTAATAAATAATATGTCTTCGGATTTGTCTTTCCAAAAATAATGTACCAGCGAGCGAGCAAGACTTTTTTTTTGTTGTGACCTTTTTTACGATTATTTTTGTCCAATGGATTTTAGTTATTGACCATTGGTAATACACTTAAAATGAAATATATTATAAACAATAACTTTGTTCAGTTACACATACCGGGCGATATACAATTTACCACAGATATATATCTTTTAACAACCAGCCCGATTGGCATTCAAAAGTAACCTATAAAAGTTATGCACAAGCACCTTTTTGTATTCAAAACATTATTGGCACATTATTAGGTGGAAACTCAGAAAGTGAGGCAGAAGTCTTTAATATAAATTTCCGAAACGATGGTGCGCAGAATCCATAGATCACCTCTATTTGGTGTGGCCCTACTAATACATATAGCATAGAACCATAGATCCCCATCTAGATTTACTATAGGACGCCCCTATACCCGCATACAGTGCAAGTTATACGGAATACACAAAGAGTTGGGTGACTCAACATAATAGTCATTATACACTGGGACAGACAATAGACAAAAAAATATGAAAAATTGAACTGTATAATTGGGGGCGTGTATTTAATAACCTATAATTAAATTCCATTATTGAATATACATAGCCTGTCTATTTTCCTATCTGATATACGCTAATCCAGAGCGACCTTGAGTAACTCTTTATTGCATTGTACAGTATATAATATATTTCCTTTTAAGTGTATTACCAATGGTCAATAACTGCCTCGTCTAATTGGTTTTGAAAACTGTACGGTCGGGTTTGATAATGAAGAATATATAGACACTATAGAGGTGTGAATAGATTCGGGCTCATCTTCAAGACACACGTTTCCTGACTCTACATTTCTTTTTTCTTTGAAAAAAAAACAAAAAAACATGTATTCCCGGTATTTCCGGTTGGTCCATTATAGTGGAACTACCGGTAACATGATTAATTCGGGCACATCCTCCTCCTTCCAACGATATATTGCATGACTATAGTAACTTAGTTGTCGCACAAACTTTCTTTACTGTCTTCCAAATACTCCTGTGGGCCAGCCGGGCCAGTGGGAATATTGATTAAGAGGGAAGTACGGTCCCGGACCCAAAAATATGGACTATTGGGTCCCAGGGCAGCATTAGTGTTTACCCTCATTAGTGTTTACCCTGTTATGCAGTCAGAGCTGCCAAGTTATTAATCTTCAAAATCGTAAATCCCATGAGAGAAAATCGTAAAAATCGTAATTTCAACCCACAAAAAAACATAATTGAAATCGTAATATAAATGTTCACTACATTTCCATTGAAATCTCATACTTGTAGGCCAAAGCATTGGATTCACTGCAAAGAGAATAGAGGTATTGACGAATGTATCTCTAATGGTACAATTGAGGTTGTGCATCCTGATTTCTGATGAATTTAGGGAACATTTAACCAATTGATTTAGGAGGGTGTAAAAAATCTCTTCCCCTTCTCACTATGGCAAACACATTTTCCTATACCAATGCATAGCTTTACCCAGAAACCTAAAAAAAATCGTAATTTAAGGCGGGCAAATCGTAGTGGCCCTAAATATGCTGGAAATCGTAATATTACGTAATACTTGGCAGCTCTGTATGATATAACGTGAGCAGCTTTCGAGTTATTTTTCGAACCAGACGATCGTCATCCTAATTACTTTTATCTTATTTTATTTTGCATTGATATCCATCACCTTGCAAAGGGAGATGCTCTTCATTACATGCCGGACTACTAAGGTGTTTATTGGAATACATGTAGTATAATTCCCACTTTTCTGGCCAAATCCGGGCCAGAGTCCTAGAACTTCCCTATACCCAGTGATATCTTGTGTCTATCTTAACCCTTTAAGGGTAGCATAGTGCTTTAATATATTACGCCCATATGATTGAAAGGATACAAGGTAGCAGATTTCTTGAATCACGGCTTTGCTTTTTTCTTGGTCACTGGCAAGAAGTCGCTGAAATGAGAGAATACAAAAATCAGTGTCACATGGTACCATAAATGCCCGCGTACAACCCGCAGGTTATACGCTAACCAAGCCCTCAGTGCTGATTCAACAAAATTCCTAAAGTCTAGTTAATACAAGGGTTTTTGGCAGCATAGAACAGTACTAAAATCGCTGATTTCAAACCTCTGGAGCGGGTTATAGGGTTCTCACAAAGTCGGGGTGCGGGTTATACGCGAGGTGCGGATTATGTTTTGCTTGAATGTAATTTAGATAGATTAGTTTAGTGGTTAATGCCCCACTGAATCCATGTGACACCATAGGTCAGGGTATTCATAGGCTTAAGTCCAAATTGTGAAAGAAACATAAAAAGATTAGACCTTGGCCTCAGACCCAGTCGGGTGTGGCTGCTGCTATGTCAGTAGCTCACCGGGTAAGGAGGAACTAAGTGCCTCTACATGGGGTAAAATTCGACACGGGCGACATGGCCCTTTTAAAAATCATCATGGGCGACACGGCCTTTTTAAAAATCGACGGACATGAATACATTGAATATAGGTTTAGTTATGTATGGGGATCAAAATCGACACAGTGACACGACCCTTTTGCTTAAATTCGACCCGGCGACATGGTCAAAACTGAGGGGACCCATGTAGAGGCACAACTAAACGAGCAGCGTCAGCTGCTCCGGGAGATTCATAGGATTTTACAGATCATCTATTGTTATCTGTCATATGCCTATGCAGCAAGAAAGGGTGACTTTTTTAGAAAAGTTGGATCACCTACTGAGAGAGATTACAGGAGGGCTTGACCATGTAAGGCCATAATAAGGGCCGCATCATGGGATATCATGCTTTAAGCTCTTTGTCGTCATGATACATGCCCAGCCCCAGGGATGCATGCATCCATGACCATGTATCATGCCGACTGTACGGGGCTGATACACTCCCTAAGGCTAAGCCTAAGGGTCAGCAAAAGAAGGTTCCCCACCCAACCTTTGTCAGCTCATATTGCGGCTGGTAGGCCTACCAGAGACATGTAGGAAACAAAGTATAAACATAGTGATGTACTACAGTATGCCTTAGTATCGTACAGTTAGTCACCTGTCACGTCACATGCTAATTGATTTAATCAAAGAGATAATTTCAATTGTCAAATCGTAATAGATCATCTGAAGATTGAGTAGACCTAGGCTAGGGCTACTTTATGTACTAGTAGGCTACTTGGCCTATTATTAGGCTGTTTAAGTATTCTCATGAGATAATATAGGGCTACATAATGCTTGAACTGGAACTGAAGCAGCGACACTGCTATTAACAGCTTTACCAACGCCTTTCCTCTCACCCTGAGGGCCTGACTGAGGCTTAGCCTAGGGCTAGGCCGAGAATTCGGAACCGTCTGTAAGAATAAAGTAGGCGTTGCCCTGAACCAGTTTGGTGATCTCAACAACTTCACATTTCATTTTTCTTGTGTCACTCTTATCTCTGGATGTATGAAGGGCTGTTTGTGACTAATTTCTTACAAGTATGCGACATATATTGACCTACACCTGTGGCTTCTTTGGTAATAAAATATCGTATCAAATGCCAAACCTGCCTTCCCTCCCCTTCCTAAAACATAAGATTCTGCCTTGTTTTGTGTCCCCATTCTACTCACCTTCAGCGCATATTCCTTGCCACCCTGTTGATCCTCAGCCACATACACGAACGCAAATCCACCTGTCAAAATCAGAATACACGTCCAGTAAATTATCTCAGGAAATTCTGGGAAATGGAAACGTGTATTTGAGTCACAGAGTGACAGACTGAGTGAGAGAAGGAAAGGCAACACAACCCACCCTCTGCGATGACTTTCTTGACACGGTATTTATGGTCGCCGAGCTCTACGTATTGTCCAACAAAATCATTGTCCTCCCGATTTGCCACATTGCCGAGATAGCCTAGAGCTGATCTAAAGAAATCTGCCATCTTGCACGCTTAAATACGGCATGGAAACGCTAAATATCCATCTGAATTAACTTGAAGACGTCGGTGTTTTCCACAATCGGAAGGCGACTCGTGACGTCATTTATGACAGGCGCAGTCGCTTCCTGCCGATTCTCGGATGTCGTAAAAATCTCGCGGGCACGTGCACTTGATGAAGTCGGTGCGTCGACCGATCGATGCGTTTGCCGCCCTGCCGCTCGCCTCCATCTCGCTGGTCAAGGCCGCCAGCCCGGTCAGCTCGTCTTGTGCTGTCGTCCATGCCATGATTTAGAATGGTTTTGTTTAAGCGTCGGGAGTATATAAAAGGGACTCCAAACCTTTCTTAAGGCCCATAATTCAAGTATGAGGTAGCCTTAGTTCTAAAACAGGACTTTGAATAACCACCTCTCATGAAAAAGGTGGCTGCAGAGGGGTCAAAAGTAGGGTGTTCCACACACAGCGCACCTCGCGTAAGTGTGAGCGCGATTTCCCGTTTTTTTACTTCCCAAGTGTATTAGAGGTACTTCTAGTGCATATTTTTTCACAAATGAAGCAGTTTTAGAATCGCATAACTGTCTAGTTTCATGTCCTAAAGCAGTGAGAAGCCATCTCTCCTAACTGAGGCGCTAGAGGCTTGGATGTGAAGTAAGGTTGAGGCAAAATGCTGGGTAGCTGGTGGACAGCAACTCTGGGTAACACTCACTCAGCATTGCTTCACACATAAAGCTCTCCTATGCAAGATATCTTTCTTTTAGTTAATATGAGAAAATAGGAAGATAGCTTACATGCTGGCACTAATTATAAAATAAGTGGTGAAATTCTACCCCAAGTAGTTCAGAAGATACAGCAGTTTCTGCACCAAATCACCATATTTCACCACCAAGACTCATCCATGCTGTTTCACCAGATAGGGCCATTTATTGCCATATATCTTAGCTTTCCAAAGATGTCTTTATGTCTATCATATTCCAAAAATTGGGGATAGGAGAAGGAAAAAGGTGAATGCATCTCTGCGCTGCCTGGGGGCGTGGTCGGCCGCCATTTTATATTGTCGGCCATATTGGAAGCCATTTTTAACCCATTTGTTAATTATTTATAGTTAAATTGATCACCAGGAAAATAGCTTTCAGAATATATATACCTTTACCTGTTTAAAGTGATAAATTTATATTGTTTCAATTCTGAGTATGCCATGCATTTGTCCGAGAAATAGCAAAAACAAAGTCGGCCACCATTTTGTACTGTCGGCCATTTTTAACCCATTTGTTTTTTATTAATAGATAATTGATCACCAGGGAAAGAGCTTTCAGAATATATATATACTTTCACATGTTTACACTGGTTCAATTCTGAGTACGTTGAGCTTTTATCCATGAAATAGCAATAACGAGGTCGACCATGGCGGCCATTTTTGGCGGCCATTTTGAATTTTTGACGGGGGTAATTAAGGAATATTGATCACCAAACTATGAGTTTTTAGAAAATGTATATATTTATATGCTTATTGCTTGAATTGAAGTAGTAAATGCTAAACTATTATCCTCTCTGTCTCAATTTCCTGGCTAATTAGGCTTGATTGGTGCCTTCTATTGTATAGCTAATGTATGGCCTTTGACTTTCAATATTCCCTATACTTTTCTGTGTTCAAATACTGCTGTAGCACTTAATAATTGTCCGATTGACATAATTCTTTTTTTGATCTTCTTCTTTCATAAAGAGCTTTTAGGTTAAGGATACAGATCTGTTATAACTAATTGATTCTATTTTCGATGGAACACCCTATCAAAAGTCACCTGGCGACCTGGGCTGTTTTTCAGGCGATCTAGCACACTAATTTTAGTGAATCTCTGACTTTTGAATAAAATATTGAACACAGGAATTTTGGTGAAAAAAAAGCGACTTTGTGACTTATGACCCTCTATTTTGGCAACTTTCCGACCGACCTTTGGGGGGACCCCTCTGCATCCCTAAAAAGCACCCTGGGGCAGCCCTCCCCTCCCCCCTCCGCACTACCCCATACAGAAATCCACCCAGGGGCATTATTGTGCCTCTACATGGGTACCCGTTTTTTTTACCGTGTCGCCGTGGCGATTTTTAGCAGGAGAGCCGTGTCGCCGTGTCGATTTTTATACTTATAGAATAGACTAGGCCCTGATAATAATGTCTGTGTCCGTCGATTTTTAAACCCCCTGTGTCGCACGTGTCGATTTTTAACCCCCCCGTGTCGCCGTGTCGCACGTGTCGAATTTTACTCATGTAGAGGCACATTATTGCAACAGTATGGTAGGCAAGGTTATACAGTAATTCTGGTAGAGGTCTTGGGCCCTATGCCTTTCCATCTTGGAATATACATTGGAATATACATTATGATTATCATAAATGAGGCAGTAAGGTGTACAGTTGGTGTAATATACAGGCTCTCCCATATTAGGCCTGTGGCAAACCTTTCAAAAGAGGCTTATTTAAGGAGATACCCCTACCCATCTTACAACAAGCTGAATTTCACATATGTTCAAGCATTTTTCATCAGCTTTCTGAATATTGATATTGGCCCTGCCGGAAATGGTGCGAAGTCAGCCATTTTGGATGGTTACCATGGTAACCATGAAATTTCTCAAATTTCTCAAATTTTATAATCCGGGACACACTTATTGCTCTAATTCTGGAACCAGTTAAGCTACATACAAGATATTTTGACAGGGAGTATGTATATGAGGTACCCTCATGTGACCTTACTATCAGTGACCTTTGTCAAGGTCAAGGTCACTGAATTTGACCTTGAATGTGCAAAAAAAACTTAAAAATCATGAAAATACTGTTTATGACTACATTTATTGCTCTATTTATGGAACCAGTTAAGCTACATTCAGGATATTTTGATAGAGGATATGTATATTAGATACCTTTATGTGCCCTTACTATTGGTGACCTTGGTCAAGGTCAAGGTCACGTAATTTGACCTTAAACGGGCAAAAACCCTTAAAAATCATCAAAATACTGTTTATGACTACATTTATTGCTCTATTTCTGGAACCAGTTAAGCTACATGCAAGATCTTTGGACAGGGGATGTGTATATGAGATACCCTCATGTGACCTTACTATGGGTGACCTCGGTCAAGGTCACTTAATTTGACCTTGGACATGCAAAAACCCTTAAAAATCATCAAAATACTGTTTATGACTAAATTTATTGCTTTATTTCTGGAACCAGTTAACCTACATTCAAGATATTTTGACAGGGGGTACGTATATGAGGAACCCTCATGTTACTTTACTATAGGTGACCTCGGTCAAGGTCAAGGTCACTTAATTTGACCTTGGACATGCAAAAACCCTTAAAAATCATCAAAATACTGTTAACCCTTTAAGGGCTGCTGCTGCCTGTGGGCAGCATCTAAATTACAGCTCCTGCTATGAAACAAAGAATAAGAATTTTTGAATCAATCCAAAAATATTTAACAGTAATACTAGATCCCCTTGTCAAAAAAGTGTAAAAGTGTAATTCTGTCTCCAATACAAATTATTTCACTCCTTAGCCACTATCCCAGGGAGCACATACTTGCAAAGTTGCATATTCCCATGGCATTGGGCCGGTGGTTAAGTCCCAAATGACGTGTTTCAAGGCTAGCAGGGAAAGGGTTAATGACTCTATTTCTGGAACCAGAAATTGGAGAAAATCAGCACATCACATGTAAAATGCACATGTTAGGGTAACACTGAAATATTCATAACTAATTTTTTTTCAGGAGTCACCATACCTATAGTAGCTCTTCTGAGGTATTTTAATTGAGTTTAAACTAGGTTGCTATGGCAACCACAGTTTTGGAAATTTTTGTCGTTCGCTATGGCAACCACACACAATCTGTATAAATTGACAATGTATTAGCTACATAGAATGTGCAAATTTCATAAGGTAGGAGACAGATACATAATATTTGAAGGGGCAAATACATACCATCCCCTCAACCGGCCTTACTATTGTTGATCTTTTGTCAAGGTCAAAGTCACTCAAACTGACCTTGAGCAGGCAAAAATCTGAAAATACTGCCTATGATTTAGTTTAAACTTTTATCAAAAACCAGAAATGTTAATTCCAGCATTAGATTTCATTGAGAATTTACAACCATGTCATAGATTGACAAGGAAATTAGAGTAGATGTTATGTGTGTGTGTGGTGGCGGGTGTGGGAGAGGAGAAAGCTAAATGCATACAGAGGGGGGTTGAGAGGGGGGGTTAAGGTAGGGGGCTGGTTGGATAAGGCGGTTGGGGCATAGATTAATAAAGGTCCTCAATGGAGATATCTGGGGGAGGGGAGCGAGTTTTTTTTTAAAGTCCATATTGGGCAGTTATGGAGGGTATACCTGACAAGTATAAGTAATGTTTGTAAACTCTGGTGATTGGAAACAACCATATGTATGAATAATACTTTGATCTTTAACCTATTGCCTTGGCAGTAATCATGAGCAAATTTGATTACTCACAAGCTTTGATTACTAGAATATTTTTGTAATTCAGTATGTCTTATAAAAAAACTAGAACTAAGCCAAAAATGTGGCCAGTAATGAAACCCAATGCCGTACCAGCGTAGGACCACCATTACACAGTGCACAGTGTTGCCTCTTATAATATGTATCAGTGGTAGTGGTGTGGTGTGGTCAAAATAGGGGGCCCAGAGCCCCCCCTTCCTCTCCGACCCCCTCCAATGCTTCAGAATAAGTGAGTTGCGCCCTTGAGATTACCCTGATAGGTGCATCTAGAGCTGGTAGAGGGATACTGCACTTCAAGTCAAATCAAGTTCAATATTTGATGTTATATTGAAATATGTATTCATCTGTTTTCAAAGTTTAATAATAGTTTCTACCAACATGCTCTTCACCCCATGTGGAGGATGGCATAGGTCTACCAGGCCATGTTATATTTTCTGATATCTGAATATTGTAGCAGCACCCTCAGATGTTGAGTGTATGGTTATTTTTGACAGATCTTTAGCATTGCAAACAAGGTAGCAAGGGTCCTCTACCACTCCCCATAATAATAATACAGGGTTTATTATTGGTTTAAATAATATCTAGGGTTCAGAGTATCTATGTACCACCCATGCTTTCATTTTTTTTTCAATTTCTCTCAAATAAGCTAAGTTAAAATTTATTTCTAAGACCAACATAAGGTTGGGTCTTGTAAGTCCAACATTATGGGACAAATTTTGGAACAATAAATTATTTGTATGGAAAAATAAAATAAAGAATTTTTGGGGAACTGACCTGGTTCCCACACAGCAGCCAATGTAATGCTTAGGATTGGATCACATGACCTGGTCCCTACCTGAGGAGGGGAAATCAAAGTCACCTTTGGTCAATAGGAATGTATTGTTGGGATCTATCACATGCCACATCCACCGTACACAGCTCATGTATCTCTTTTATACCAAAGAGGATGCCCTTCCTAAAGGGGTTATATTCATACAGTCACAAGAATATGACTTTTGGTGGTCTCTTTGAGTCCCTTTTGAGTCAATTTTGTGGTGAGGTGCTGAAGCCATTTATGTATTATGAGTGAATTATAAGAGGTCTGATGGCTGGAGTGCCTAGATGTGCTCAGGTATCCCCTCCTCTTGGAATGTTTTCTTCTTTTTTTGTGGGGGGGGGGGGGAGGGAGGTCTGGGGGTCTTGGCCCCCTTCATACCCTTCACCCCTCGATTACACACACCACTGCTTTACTTTCAAGACAGGCCATGGTTTGTGAATGCCTAATGATATTCAAAGATCCTTACATTGTGCATACAGTGTAATATGGAGGCAAAGGTAGGGAGGGGGGTTATCTGATGGCTTTTGGTGCAAACTGGGGGGAGGGGGAGTCATAGGGGGTAGTCAACAGAAAGAGGGGGTTTGAGGCCCCTATCCCTCAAAATGATTCGAGACATAAGGGCAACCTGAAGTCCTTAAGTCACATATATTTTTGTCATGTCCCTATCCCTCAAAATAGTCTCAAAACCATTTGAAACATACTTGCTCAAGTCCTAGAATTTGAATAAAGACAGAAACGGCTTTTTTCCTCAACTAAGCTTTTCTCAACTGTCTTAATTCTAGGGACCTGTTGGACTGGGGCCATATCCATTGAAGCCCCCCATGCATCACACCCCCTGACCACAACCCAGTGGGCACAATACCTTGATTCAACGTTGACAACTGGTTGATATAGGGTTACAGGGTAGATCAACATGTTTTCAACATTGATGCAATGTTACTATTTCAACGTTGTCAACCAACATCTGTTTCAACATTAATGCAATGTTTGGATATCAACCTTGAACCAAACATGTGTTTCCTGATTTCCAACTAGGTGCCTCCACAACCTACTCCTTAGCAAATCTATCTACATGCTACATCTATTTTCCCTAATTGTAAGCTCTTATTTTCTTATCAATGTATACAATTGATCAAAATCTCATTAATTTTCATTGACAACTATGGTGTGTGCATTTGGTTGACCTCAGTCCTGACCATTTTAGTTTGAAATGGATATGAATGCCTCTTCGTGCAATCACCAGAGGTCATTCATGTACCCCTGCCTGGATGGTGCTAGAATTAGCATTCAATCTTGAAAATGAAAATATATAAATTGCAAGGAATGCGCCTACATAAAAATACTGAATTTAGGTTGAAAACATGACTATATTCTTAGTAGTAGGGGAGGGGCCCGCAGGATACCCCCTTTTATCTAGGTCAGTAGGTCACTGCTAAGTAGGTCAATGATATGCATGACATTAAGTAGGTCACCATATGGACATGTTTGAACATGTAGCCTCATTAATTATTCATGTCACAGTTTTAAAATGTTAATGATATGCATAACATGGATATTTGGCAAGTGACCAAAGTAAAATCTCATTATGAATGCAATTAGGTCATCCTTTAGACATGTTTGAACATGTAGCCTCATTGATTATTCATGCCACAATTAAGGTATGTAGGATACAGATGGATATGAAGTTAGGCTGGATAGAGCATTATATTTTGATTGGATATTAATTACATAGAATATATATATATATATATTGTATTTGATATGAAGTCACCATATGGTGCAGTATTCAAAGGAAAAAACGGTTCGGATCTGTTTGGACATGTTTGAAAGAGACACATCAATATATATTTGGCCGCTTGAGTTTGAGACATGTCTGGACATGTTTCACATGAAAGAGACACTGCTGGCACCTGTTTAGCCAATTCTCACATCTCACGTATGCCAATGGCACCTATCCAGACACCTTTCTGGCATCTGTTTGGGCACTGTCACTTCAAAGAGGCATATCATTATATATTCAGCTGCTTGCCAACCTTGTCTGCCAACTTAACATGTTCTTTTGGCTTGCATTGTGCCAGGTTAGGTCATTAAGCATTCCTGCTGAATATCAAATGAGGCATAATTGATTGATCCTCCACCTTCTGAGGCATAGCAGACATTTTTACATGATCTCTTATGCATGAATTTAGTGGGTTTTTTTGTAATGAAAAGAGCTTTGACAAGGTATATAAGCAGGATTCTCATAGACACTAACCATCCAGTTGTCCTCACACATTCAGCACAGCAAGTAGCCAAAAGCCTCATACAAGTAAAGCAATGAGCTTAAACAACATGAACACATTTGCTGCAACAAGTCAACCAGCTTATAATGCTGTGAACCCTTATGTGAGTATCTTTCTTACGATAGGTTTTATTTTTGACATACATTAAGGATACTTTTTAACTACACAGACTATTGGTTTATTACTATTAATTTATGAATGAGTGATATCAAAGAAAGTTCAGATTTAAAAAAAACTTTTAAAACTTTTATTAGAAACAGGAAAGCAGCCTAGATGAGGAGAAGAATCATAAAGATATGGAGGTTGACCACTTAGACCATTCAACTCAGCACCCGATTCTCACGGTTACCAGCTCCACAGAATCCAGAAAGAGACCGCTTCCCACCTCTCTACAGGTGCATGGTCAGTCATTGGCCAAGAGAAGGAAGTTTGAAGGAAGCCTTAACATGTCTCCTACTCCTACCTACAATGGAAAATGTCCTCCAACACCTCAAGCACCAAGCAGAGCCAAGAAGCAGCCCAGGTACAACTCCAGATCTGTCAGAACCACTAGAGCCAGCACCTTCTATGCAGATCTAGTGAGAGACTCACCACAAGCTGACCTCTCAGTGAGTTCTCATGGATGTCTTTTCATGGGATCCACAAAGCAGTCAGCTGAGCCTACCAAGGTGCAAAGCCTGTTCTTTAATTTAGGACAGAATTTGTATGTTGATAGGCAAACAGGAAAGGGTGGTGACGGAGATCTTAGGCTGAGTCTATGGCATACCAACAGCATCAACAAGATGCAAAGGGCAGGGTCTCGTTACAGCATTCTGCTGGATTATGATGCAATCCACCAGATCAAAAAGGAATCAGAGGACATCAAGCTGGCGCTGAGCTTGTGCGATGACGAAAACTTCTTAGGGTTTGTTTTATCACTTGGCTCTATGAAGTACCTGACCATTGAGCCTGACATGTGCTTTGTCAATATAAGAAAGTGGTTTAACCCAGCATACGCATATGATGAGCCAAAGCCAGACCTACGCCCATGCAGGGAGGGAGTGCGTCTCACCTACGAACAATTTAAATGCTTTATTGAGTTCTTGGACACCCAGCTGTTGACAGAGTTCCCTTCATTTGCTAAACATGTGTTCTGCTGTGATCAAGAAGACCATGACACCAACTGCTGCCACGTCTGCACCCCCCAGGGAATTC
Organism: Harmothoe impar; assembly: GCA_947462335.1. Taxonomy (NCBI): domain Eukaryota; kingdom Metazoa; phylum Annelida; class Polychaeta; order Phyllodocida; family Polynoidae; genus Harmothoe; species Harmothoe impar. The sequence continues at coordinate 94,921,466 of OX381705.1, read as the reverse complement.
TACCCATACAGAGAGAGTTCCAGCGTCTGCTTGGTGAATGATGGGAGCCAAGAAATCCTCACCACCAATACATATTCATGTCAACATACGCAAGAAGAAAGTAAAATAACTTTACATTGAATACCAAACTATTGAATAATAAACAGTTTTATTTAATATCATTTTACTTGTTGTCTTTTTCCTGCTTGTCTGACCACCCACATAGAAACAGTACTTGATATTGTGTTTGAAGAATCAATTCAATTCAATATTCCTTAAATCAAAATCCCAAACAATAAATACAAAATTTTGACATATCTTTATTAGACAACTACACTCAGGACATCAGTGTCCCTTATCAGCAGCAGTTCCAGTCGTATTTATCAGCTGAACCATCAGTGGTGTCAGTGACATTGATGTGACTGACCCACTGCACACTGTCTTCAACTAGTTATACCCCTACCACTACTGATATCAGACTGTACACTGAGAGCAGCACCAGCAGCACAACATCAGTCAGAATTGATGTTAGCATCATCAGTTGTACATTAGCAGCACTCTGAAATCACATGCCACACTCAGATAAAATAGTGCTGCTTCTTTTTAAATCTTATAGTTTTACAAAGAAAATATATTTTGCATTTTCTTCATTCGATTATATCAACATCAGAAATAATTATGTCAATCATTTATTTTATGTTGTATCTTATTCTGTTAAGCTGAGTTCATCAGTTACTTGTGATAAGTATGGTTACAGTGGTACAAATAAATTCAATCTAATATCATTGAATAAATTTAATCTAGTATCATAACAAATTTACATTTGCTTGTCCTGCTTGCTTCCATTCTTGCTTGATGACATGCATGCTCAAAGAGTGTCTATCATGAAAAAGATTTCAATGAGCTATTACTCAAATTACACTTTTATATTGTACTTTATATGAGGGCCATCGACATATTTAAATAAATGATAAGATTTTAAAATATTCACGTAATGTTATGTCTGGTATAAGCAATCAAGATACTTTCGTTTTGTTACATCTCTAGTCGCTACCATCTATAGTAGACACAGTCAAATTTACATGCCAATGCCTCCATTATCCAGCTCCTCCTAATTACAAAACAGAAGAAGGAGGAGAGCTGTGATCTATAACCTTAGCATTATGATTCAATTTTTTCTCAATATCAATATCTCTATAATGTGAGCCGATTTTTCTATATAAAGATATCTAATGAATCATATCTGTATAGTAATGCATGATCAAGAACAAAACACAAATAACTTTTTTTATAAGCTCTTTATTTCTGATGACATAGTAAAAACTCTGGGAGAAATGATATACGTTTTAATATTTCACCGACACCTTGATATGTATGCATATATTTTTTTTGTCTTTTTATTTTTTCATCTTGTTTGATCAGTATTCCACGGACACCAGTCGCGATTCAGAAACTGTATATAATCCTGGGGTGATCATGTACAGCACGGCAACTACAGACTTGGGAAGGTTGGCTTTGAATCTCATCTCGAGTCGGGTGTTGGCCTTTCTTATCACTGGAAACACACCGTCATACAGGTTGAGATGCGACTGCACGTTGAAGCAGAACAAACAGTTTCCGTCCTTGAAGTCTTTCTTAGAAAACGTGCTGCCCTGACCTTTGGTGACTGACAAGAAGGCGTCATACTCCTCCGAGAACTTGTCGTTGTCAAAGTCAGGCTCTAGTGGTCTGTCGGGAACGCTGTGAGACCCAACTTGTAGGGAGACGTAGTTCAGGTCAAAGTTTTCGAAATTGAAGGGCGACTTGGTCATACTGCCTCCAAACGCCTCTGCGTCCACCAATCCTAGAACGAGGAGGCTGGGGATCCTGTCAGACAACACCTGAGAGATGGAGAAAGAGTTGACATTGGCCGGGATGGTATGGTTCCTCATGTAAACTCTCGGGTAGGGGTACAGGGCGTTCTTTCCTTCTGCCAGCAGCTCGCTGTGATGTACGAGGACCTCAGGTCTCAGCTTGATGTAGTTGACAGTGAGGTACATGCTCTCAATCACCACCTTGTATTTTGTGGTGTTGTCTTTGGCCATGAGTCTGAAGCCGTCCATGCTCTGATAGAATGTGAGATAAATGTTTATCCCATTCAAAATGTGACGGTTGACTCGGTCGATGACTCCTACTCCTAGTCCACCTTTGAACGTCACCGTCTGTCCTTTGCTTGTCAATGCGTGTCTGTTGATGAGGCCTGCATTTGGTTTTGCAGCCCCAGTTGTGGGATCAGTCGTGCCGACTCCACCGTATGAGTCTTGGTAGTAACCTCGCTGCTCACCAACAGAGGCCTTGGCTTCTTGATCAGACATCAGCAACATCTCCAGGTAATTTTTGTAGGGATACATAGATCCAATGTCTGGGTTGATTTCCACTCCTGACATGCTTACAGAAACCTGACTGAAGACGGAGTTGAGCGGTAGATTGGTCAACGCCACCAAGTCAGTCTCTTCTACTGGTATATCTTTATTGTTTTCCACTTTCATTATTTTCATGTCAACAGTCATGGTGGTGTTGGCTCCGTCTATATAGCCTCCAGTATAAGGTTCTACACGGAATACTAATGGAGATCCCTCGCTGATAGCCGACTTGGGATAATACCTGACTTTCTCTGTATCCAATATGGAGGTGTCCATCTTGGGTGGGTCGAAGATAGCGATCTTGGAAGAAAATCCCTCCTCGCTTTCACTGAATTTGTACTCCTGCATGGTGAGGATGAAGATGGACAACGATCCTTGTGTGTTACTGTATGAGGGGAACTACTTCTTGCTCCTTCCAAGATTTCTCTTAGACTGAGCTTTTCTTTTTCTTCCCAGTCGTTTTATAGTAGATCCTACAGACTTTTTGCTTTTCACACCCGTCTTCTTAGCTTTGGATTCGGAGGTTCCACTTTTCCTTCTCCCTTTTGATGTAGATGACCTGGACTTGCTGCTTGTTGAGGCCATGTTGAATGATACGCCAAATGTATCAGGAGCATCGGAGCGTTTTTCCTTTTCCTTAGTCTGTTCTAACAGTTGCTGTGTTGGAGAGACTATTTTTGTTTTCAATGGTTTAAGTCTGTCTCCTCCCTCTCCATGAGATGTGGAGCCAACACGGTGGAACATGTGTTCACCCTTGTCGTCTGTGAATGATTTTTTATCATGTTTACCTTTAGTCTTTGAATCAATGCTACGACTCCAAGTGTTCATGCTGATTCCCAGTGGTACTAAAACCATTATGATTCTTGGTGATCCTTTTCTTTCAGAACACTGTATTTTGTTCAGTCTGTTGTCTTTTTCACGTGAAGTGTACAGAACGCTGTCAACCCAGAGACTGAGAGTGGGTCCCCGTTTTCAAACTTTAAGTACACATGGATGTTGGTCAGCCTTTCCTGCATCAGGTTGACATATCGTATGTGACTTGGACAGTAGATTGTCCTGATGCAGTCCTTGTACCGAGTCACAGTCAACAGCTTACGTTCACCACCATTGTACACGGACGGCTCTACAGAGTCACAATACACATGTAATAACCTGGTGGTGTCCACCTTTGACACGTGTGAGTTTTTGCCTGCCTTCAAATGAAAGTCTATCAAGCCGATTTCCCACGATTCATTCCGGCTGAAGTAGTAGGAAGAAGGTAAAGTCACAACGAAATCATATCCCGTGTTGCTGGTGTGGTATCCTCCATGGTCCTCGGATGACAGGTAGAGATACATGGCAGAGAAGATACAAGTATTGTACTAGGTGTTACCAGTGCGACGTCCTCTAGAGATCTGTCAGTTGGCTCTCGGGTATCCAGGAGTTAAACCTCTTGGACCATCCCAACCACTTCACTAACACCTCGGTACGTCTGTTGTTTTTAGGACCCACAGTCCGTCTCTGTAGCTCCTCTTCTACCTCGTACACTGCTTCGTCGTCTCCCTCTACTGTCACCTTCTGCAACTCCTCTTTGTAGTACTCTCCCACGATTTCCTCATTGTCCCAAGACTTGATCTGGTATTTCTGAAAACCCTGATGCATGCGTCGGTGAGTCACAGTGTAGATCATTTTTGTCCATGTGTGGTCGTAGGCTCTATGAAACGACTGTTTCAGAAATGACAACCTGACTCTGTCACCCACCTGCAGAGCGTAAGGGAGGCTTGGTCCTGTCTTTGTGGCCGAGTCATTCCGTTTGTACTGCCAGTGCCACAGTTCAGTTTTATCTGTGGCACACATGGCTTCTGCCGGAGTTGAGTTGATGACACTGTGGTTTGAGTTGTTGTATGCTTCCGTTATCTCTTGTAGGTGATCTATCCAATTGAAATTGTTTCTTGCCCTGAACATTCTAGCTATCCTCATCCTGAGTGTCTGAATCACTCGTTCAGCATGAGAAGCCTTGACCTCATTGTTGGTGAGATAGTGCTTTATGTTTCGGCTCAAGAAAAACTTTTTCATGGTCTTGTTAACAAATTCGCTGCCATGGTCAGATCGAATAGTATTTGGCTCCTCATTGTGTTCGAATATTTTTTCGAAGGCCTGTTGCACCACGACACCTCTTAATGCTTCCAGTGGTCTAGTGTACAGGAACCGAGTAAACACATCAATGCACACTAAGATGTATCCATATCCGTTGTTGTCATCTATGTGATGCTTCATAGACAGACAGTCACAATCCCACATCTGATCTTTCGAGCTGACTATGACTTTAGGTCTGGGAAATCTCTTTCTACCTTGTTTGAATGTGGCGTAGGAGTCTTGGGCAGACAACCATGACTTGATTTGATCCAATGTTATTTTATATTTTCCTTCAGATCGCACAGCTTTGTACACTGTACCGGCTCCTGTAAATCCTGCAGGATGCACTGGATCATAGTACACAGACTTCAGATAATCATTCATTTCCTTTTCACTTTCCGGCATCCTGGCTTGGAGACTCATGATGACAATGCCAAAAAAATAAATCTCATTAAGATTTCCACCCAGTTCTCCAGACTTCCACGCCTTGTCCTGCGTTGCTCCTCTGTGGACGAGGGTTGTGACGAACTCTGACTGTGGATGCAGATGCCATGTCTTTTTGTGTTTTTTTAATTTTTGAAGCAACAGCAGACACTTGGGGTGACGTCGTTTTAGACGTCTGTGGCGGCGGCGGCGGCGACGTCGTTTTAGACTTATGTGGTGGTGACGTCGTTTTAGACGTCTGCGGTGGGTATACAGGGGTAGGTTGTTGGTTTTCTAATGTTGTTGTCCACTGGTCATTTTCGTCATGTGTCTTTTCAGGTGCAAGGATGGCGCGGGCGTTCTGTGTTGGCGGGATGCCGGGCGGTGGCATGGTTTGCGGGGATCTTAAGGGCTGCGCCGTTTGCGCAGTCTGATGACCCTGTCCCGCCTCCGCCGACGCACGCCCGGGCTCAAACGCCCGAGATGACTGATCCAGCAAAGAGATCTGATCTATATCCAAATCTTCCTGATCTCTTCTTAGCCTTTTCCTTTGGCCTCCATTCCACAATTCATCCCAGCCGTCATCCTCTTCCTCCTCCTCCTCCTCCTCCTCACGAGCCCTCTTCCTACTGTCTTCTAACTCTGATCCAGTGTACACCACTGCCGATTCTGAGGTTTGGGAGGACTCCTGTCTCTCATTTGAACCTCCCGACTCGACCCGGTTCTCAGGCTTTTTGTCCCCAGAGTTTTCATTTGAACTGGATGAAGGCTTCACCCAGACTCTTGCAGTACCAGCTATGCGACCTGCCAATACTGGGTAAAGAGATGCCAGGCCAGCTGCATGCCTCATATCGGCAGGAAAGGTGTGAAATCCCGCTCCCTGGGGCTCAGGTGCTGTCTGCTGCAATTGAGAGGCACCTGGAGGGCTTGTTGAAGCAGTTTTGGTGAGGTGGGTCTGGACTTGTTGAGACATATTAGATGATGCTAAACCTTTCAATGGGGGTGTTGTCGACTCTGAAACTCCTCCTGCCTTGTGCCGAGTCCCCGAAACAGGCCTTTGGGACTTCCTTGTCCTCTCCCGCTTGTCCTGCTGCTTATCATGGTCCTGCCCATTCACCTCCATGTCAGTGTCCTTCTCCAGCTCACGCCCCCCAGAAGACAAAGATGATGCTGGCCCTGGTAAAGCACCTGAAGGATGCAAACGTTCAGCTACAGGTGTATCAACATGCACACCTGCAGACTCTGACATGTCTGCGACCTGGTCCATGATGAGTCTATGATTACCATCCGCATTTTTGTTTTCACTGCTGTATCTATTTATCCTTGTATAAGTGTCAAATGGTATTGTAATGTATTTCTTCATGATTGTAGAGATTTAATATAGTCAATTCAGTGTAATAGGGAATTCACAACAATGGTAGTAACTTTGACTTCACTGACATCAAAACATCCAGTATTCTATCATGTGACTTCTGTATGATGTCTAACCGTTTTTTTACAGGTGTTTCCTTTTGAGACAAAGCTTCCAGTATCTTTCTGTGTTTGTGTATGAGGTTTTTGGTTTTCTTTCCCACTGGTAAACGTAACACGTTTCTGATGATCTCACTCAAACACTCCACTTGCTTGTCTGTTGCAGTGACGAGTATAGCTTCACTCTGAAGTCTGTTTCCTGAGAGCAATAACTTTATATACAAACCACAGTCCCTGAGTCTCTTGGACATGACTGTAGAAATAACATGTACACCAATTCTTTGTTTGTATGGTGAGTATGGTGCTGACTGTTTGGGTGAAGGGTGTGGTACTGGTGTCAGTGTCCGTGGATGTGTTGTACAACAAAGGTGGAGGGTATGTTGTTTTCCAGACTGTTGTCAGAAGTGAACTGAGCATATGACTCACAGGTGAGAGCTTTTTATATGACATCAGTCTCTTGCCACATATGTAATGAGATTTTCACCAGGAAAAATGTTAGTGAAAATACGTGCACTGGTCCTAGGTGAATCAGACGTCAAGTGTCGGCTGACATCAGCCGGGTGTAGTGAAATGAGCTGGTATCCATAAGCCTTTTTCAATACACAATCCCTATAGCTGGCCTTCAATGTCTCACCCAGACCTGTCTGCTTTGCTAATATGCTAATCTGGCTGACATCCCTCGGGTTACATAATACAAAAAAGTAATGTGTGTTCATAGAAAGATTACGACTACACTTTCCTTGAGCGTAGAGGTTCTGAGCTATGTACAAAACCGAAATGTTCTTGTGGTGAGCATATTTTGTGAACAGGTTTTGAGCTTCCACACTCCTCACTACCTCTTCCATCAAATCGTCCAACACCACTATGCAGTGGCGTGATCCGTCCGTGAACCTGTTCAAGTCCTCTTCTGTTGGGATTCCTCTTCTGAACTTGAGCCCAGGAACTGTTCTCCTCATCTCGGCAAACAGAGGTTGATCCACTGTCATACAATACAGTACCTCGTGCACAGGTGTGTCGTAGATGACATCCTTGTATGTCAAAATCTTGTGTACCAGTGTAGTCTTTCCACTGCCGCTCACCCCAGAAACACAACTGTTACATGGTGACTTGAGGGGAGGGAACATAGGTCCTTTTATGTCTTCTATGTAGTTATCCATTTTATGTTTATCTATGTAGTACTTGTGGCTGATTAGATGTTCCTCCTGTCTTGAATCTGAGCAACTGAGGTGTACATAACGGCATTGATATGTTATATAGCATAGAGTATATATGTTTATACATGTATCGTATCATACCATGTTCATGAACTCTCTATCCATCTTTAAGTTGTCCCAAAATACACTCATCATGTCTGATCCTGGAAACTGTGATGGATTTGTTATTTCAGCCATTTTCTGAGAGAGTCCGCAGCTGAAATAGTTGTTAAATCGAGCACCTGGTTGAACAATGAGCTTGTTTTTACTTTCTCTCAGTTCCAAAATTATGCGCAACCTAATGTTGTCTATCTTTTGCCAGACAATGTCGTGCATCACTGCATCACGATCTGTGTACCATGACTGCTTCAACTGGACACCCTTGGAAAGAGAAATAACCTTTTTGTCGTTACATGCTTTAAGAATGTCAGCAGCCAATAAGGGGTACCCATTGTACACGGCTCTTTCATACATGAAGAGCTGGGAGCATGATCTAAATATGTGACCGTGTTTTTGAAGAGCACATTGATAGTCGTTGGAGAGACAATCCTTTTCCGCTCTCAGAACATGTGTGTTGTGATCATCCCATGGGTTCAGTGTGATAGATAGCGGCTTTCTATCTATGCCATTAGGAAGCACATGCCTCTTTGGGTAAAAAAAATTAAAGCCCCTTTTCGTCTGAACATATGTCATGATGCTGTTATTAATGGCTCTGAACCCGACATTTGTAGCACATCCCGTCTTTTTGTCTTGAAGTGCCGACCTGTACAATTCCCGGGGATCAACAAGTGCACTCTTGTTTATTCCTTTGGCTTTGATGCAGTCAGGTGCATCAATGCGTTTGAGATAGTAGGTCTTGGGTGCTGGTGCTATTATCTCAGTACCGTCTGCCTCCTTTTTAAACAGTCCTCGCTCCCTCTTGTCATACTCTCTGTGCCGATCGCAACACTGTCTAGGGTACCAATGATGGTCTGAAGCTCTGAAAGGTTCACCATTCACATCGAAGTCGTAGCAGTGTCCGTAGATAGATTGTTCAAACTCCTGTAGTTTACACGGTTTAATCACGTCACGAAGACAAGACCCACTCATTGCACAGTACAAACTATCCGTATCTGTGTGAGTTAACTCAAAATCCTCCCGATCAATGTAATAATCCAAGCATTCGTAGTAATACTGGAGTAGTTTTAACTTGGCTGTCTGCAAGATGGTGAATGCTAGTTGAATGGGAATATCCAAATCTACTTGTTTCTTGGACATTTCGATTTCAAACAGTCCACCGGGTAGAGAGCATGCTGTCTTGAAGCATGGGTCATTCACTGCTAAATGTGCCTCATGCTTATGGTGTACATACTTGACGTCTGCATGTTTAGTCTTGTCCAGTAACAGCGAGCCGTACGACGCATTTCCCAAGACTTTACATGTTTCACCTAGAATCTCCTTGGTCGGATCTTGGTCTCCTGCTCTTCGTGCTGTGGAGATGTAGTCACAAAACTCTTCAAAACACTTTTCAAAACGATACTCCACCACTTCGTATACTCGAGTCACCTCTAGTCCTTGTTCCAAGTACCACTTTAGGAGGTTTGTTGCTAGAAATATTTTTTCAGCTGCCATGCCTCCTACCAACAACCTTCGGGAGTCTGTGAATATTCCAGACAATTTTGAAAGGCTGTAGTTCTGCATCGTTGGACCCCAGTCATTAAAATGCACGTCTGAGTTGCAAAATATGGGGGACATCTCACTGAAGTAGTCATAAGGGCTTTCGTCTCTCTCCTTTCCTTTCGGCCATGCATCCGGAACCCTGATATCTACCTGAAGAAACCCAGTCAAAGAACCACTTTCCACGTTCTCCAAAATAGTTTCCACTGTGATCTGTCTTGGATATCTTAAGTAGAAATCTGGAAACAATTCGTCGCTACATTTTTTAATCTCTCGGTTTTCCTTCTTGAGTTGGGCAAACTCACATTCGTATATCACAACGAGATCAATGTTGCAGGATCTTATGTAGTTTTCCCTTTCTATTGTCCTCTTTCTCTTCTGCTCTTGAAGATGTTTTGTAGTGTCAGAGACGTGTGTCTTTCGATTGCCAAATTTATCTCGGTTAAATCCACACACTGATGGATCATGTCCGTGTGTCCAGCAGCCATGGAACTCGTACCCTCTTGGTCTTGTCTCCTCGTTGGCAGCAACTGCATACCCGTCTAATTTGTAAGGACCGACTGGAAATTCCTTCCCCGAGTTTAACTTGTGTTGTATGTGCACACCGTCTTCCGCCATGCGCCAATTCAGCCATTGGTACATCTCCAGGTGCCGCCAACTCACTTCTGGTTTAAACTTGGTTTCTTCCATTCTGCGAATAGGAAACAGGACTGGTAACTCTTCCCCTAACGCAAAAAGATACAAAGCGTTGCAGTCATAGCCGGATATGCTCTTGCACGGCTTTCCTGGGTTGTTGCGGATGTAGGTCTCATCCACCTTGGCATATCGCTTAAATATAATGCTAGGTCCTCCGAAAGCACACTTCTTGAGCTTATAGAACAGATCGTCATGTTCAGCACCGAAGCTAGCAAAGTATTTGTTGTTTGCCTTGGCATGTTTAAACAACAATCGTCTAGCAACTCCTGGGGCAGAAATTGCTACTTTAAACACGTCTACTCCCATCTGGAAATAGTATTTCTGTAACTTTTCAGCAGCTCGAACAAATGGTCCAGTGTCCAAGTTGGCATAATGTTCAAGAAAGTGTTCGAAACGAGTCATGCCCTTGTCTTGCCATATCTGTAGTAGCTCATGGTACTTTTCGTATCCATTTTTTGGTGGATTTCCTTTTCGTCCATGAGCATCCCAGTCTGAGTACTCCATCTCCAATACATTGGCATTTTTCAGTTTGGAGTGGAACGCCTCGTATGGGGGGAGAGTCGGGTGGTTCAATTTGTTGATGTCATCGAACCATTCATACGGAAAGTAGCTCTTGGTCTCCTTGATGTCGTAAGCTTTGAGAAACTTGCTGTAGTTACATCCGGCTGCCAAGTAGTTCATGATGTCTAGAAACTTGAACTTGGACGTGGCTATCGTTGTGTACTGGTTAGTTTTTTTGACTACATAGTCACAGTCTGTTGTTAGATTGAGGTGTTTAGGAAAGTACTTTTTGATAAGATTCAAGTCATACTTTCCAGAATTAAAACCCAACACTGGCAAAACCGAGATGTATTTATCGAATCGTTGTCTCAACGACTCTACACGGTTTGCATGTAGTTTTCTAGCGTCCTGAAAGTCCATGCCTCCTACGTCAGTGTTAATTGGCCCTGATGTTGTGACTACATATTCAGTGTCAGACAGCACCTCCACCTCCATATCCTGCTCCCCTTCCTCTTCCTCTTGGCACTCTGGTTGATCCACTTCCATCTCTTCCTCTTCATCCCTATCGGGTTCATCCACTTCCATGTCCTCCTCCTGCTCTGCCCATTGGAGTGGTTCTTGGTAGGATGTCTCAGTAGCTCCATCTGCTAATCCTGACTTCGAGAGAGGTGTAGAAGCATGTAGCGAAGTATGTGCCGAATTAAAGGTTGCCATGGACTCACTAGTGACTGTAGACAATGGGAATTCTGTTTGCAGGTTTTGTAGTTTTGTTCTTACCTTGTTCCATCGATGGTGTCCCAACTCCAAGGCTTTGACTTGAATTTTCTCCAGGTAGTCACACATTTTTTTCACCAGGTTGTCGGGATCTTCGTCAACAATACAGTGAGGATCTTGATATCCTTCTATGTTAGAAGCTATGCTAACAGAAACCGGTATGTGTTCTGTGGTCCATTTTGTTTTGGGTGTGATCCTTTCACTCCCTTCTTCATAATTCTCTGTGTCATCTTGTCCAGTTTGCTTTAACACTGCCTCAAAGTCATACACAGCAAACCACGGATGGAACTGTAGATCTGGTTCTACGACTACACCTAGCGTCTGCTGCATCTCTTCAAAAATAGTCAGACTCGGAGTGTATATTCCACCTGGAAACTTGTACTTCACTCTGATGTTGCAGGACTTTTCATGTCTGTTTAACTTTGTTTTTCTGATAAAAGTTCTTCTACAGAAACGACAAGCATGCTTCTTGGCATACTTGCTGAAGTCAGAAATGAAACTGAAATGGTGCTGAAACAAATTGACATACATCTCATTCTCAGTATGTGTGTCGGAAGGTATCGCTGAATGGTATACTCGGGAACAGGACAAGTCTCCGTGTAGTGAGTACACAAACAATCTCACATTGAAGCACTCCTCGAAATCTGGAAGGTCTTTCAGATATATCCCTTTGAAGTTTTTGGCGTTTGCAGGTAGATCCTGCACTCCTTGGTTCTCTTGATATTGTCTCCACATGTTATAGTATGTCTTTGTTCTTATTTCCAAATTTTTTTTCCCTTCTACAGACCATGCTAGACATCTGAAGGCACACAAGTTGTCTTTGTAAGGAGTGTTCTTATTACGGCGAGTAGTCAAAGCTACGATGCCCTTGTTGTGAAGAATGTAACCAGGAACTTTATTTTGACCATTCTTTTTTGCACCAGCTCCAATTGGAAATCCCATCCTGTACACAAAGTATGTAATGTTGGTTACATAGACTTTTTCCCACTTAGTGGAGTCTCGGTTTCTTAAGACATGCTCCATCAAGTCGGTCTCCTCCAACAGTTTCAATAAGTCATTTATATCTGGAGCTCTACTAATTCTGTATGGTTTCTCTAATATTGTGTTGTTATAGTATGCAGTGTAATAGCGATACTCCCCTGATACTACGTCTCTTAAGATTGTGCCAAAAGCCACATTAATCTTGAAGGCATGACATTCATGACTTAGAATCTGGTCTAAGTGAGGTCTCATAATGATTGTTTCCCCATTGAAGTCATCGATAGGAAAGTTGTAAACTCCCCTGAGATTTCCAGGATCATGAGGACCTTGAATGGTATCTTTGTTCTCATAATAGATCTTTCGAAACTCCTCATCGACTAGCTGGCTCCCATGCTCATCGTGTGACAACCAAGGAGGGTCGATTTTGGAGTCCTTTTCCCATGGCATTTTCCTAGATGGATCGTCCAGTCTGCTTAAAGCTCTTCCATGAGTGTGTTTTATTCGGTGGGTGTGCAGTTTGTGATAAGCATCAAACGTTTCCTCACAATCGCAACATTTCAACACTGGTCTGTTTTTGTCTATGTCAAGTCCATGTTCCCTTCTTAAGTGTGATGCTAAATCGGTCCGAGTGGACAACAGCGACTGACAGGTATGACATGCAAATTTCTTAGCCTTCCTAGCATGGTGAGACTGTCTATGTCTTTGAAATGAGCTGTTGTCCCCAAAATGCTTTTGACATTGTCTGCAATTATACTCTTGTGTCTTTTTGTTCTCGGTACCGCATGTAGAGTACTGGTTGATAAATGGACGATGTGTAACATTTTCCTCATCCTGCTGTTCCTGAGGTGCTGAGTCATGAATCTGCTCTAGTTGTTGTTCTATCAATCTTGCTTCAAGCTCCTTTTCTCTTTGCATTCTGCTACTGTTTGCATTGTCCTCAGCTCTTTTTCTGCACCTAGCCTCATGGTTATGGAGAGATCGTTGACTAGATACTAATGCATGACAGTACCTGCATGACCATGATTGACCAGTGCACTTATCTTCATGCCTTTTCCTTGCCAGGTTTGAAGCGAAGTCTTGGTTGCATATCCTACATGTGTTACCCTGAAAAAAAAACCATATGCATACATATAGACATTTATCCAGGTACTCAGACAAGGTGGTGTCATTTTATAATAAAGATGTGTGGACAGTTGAGGGAAAAGGGTCCTCCAAGGTAAAAACTCAATAATAAAATTGATGACATCAGCTTTCCAGTGATATCTTATATTAATATGTACCACTTCTAGTTTTTGAGTACTGGCTCTCTAAATATGTGTGGTCACTGTCCAATCCTAAATGGCAATAACCTCTATCTTACTTTGTTTTAGAGATATTCCTATCTAATTAGCATAATTATGCTTATCACCAAATATACTTTTTCAAACATTTGGTCACAGCTTTTGATCTAAAAATGTTATTTACATTTTGTTTTCAGCATTGAAAACTTTGTGGGGCCTTTTATCAATCAACCTTCTTATTTCTTTGATTTAGAAAGAAAATTATGTTTCCATGACAACCAATATGCGCAAAAACAACAATTTAAGCCCAAAAACATTCTTTTCCATTCCAAACATGGAATGTTTTCACCAAAGATGGAATCTTGTAATGTGGCCTATCATATTCTACAGAAAAAAGTAGTATAGATAAGTTTTTGCTATAGTTTGATCCTTTTTGGCTATATGGAGCCTCCTGGTGGCCAAAGTTGGTACTAAAAATCCTGCATGGAAGGCCGTTTTCCCTTGTTGATCCACATGTTATGAACCTGATTTTAATTTTAAGATTGAGTATTGTACTCTGACAATAAAAGGTATTGTGTTCATTTAAAAAAGATTTGTTGAATAGATATATACAGTAAAAGGGTATCTAGGTTTTTCAAAATGGTATGTAACACCAAGACTTTGACACATTGTCCCAATGCAAAACTTATAAGTATATCTTCATGTATGTAAACTATGTAACTGTCATTAGAGTTACTTAATTAAAAATGCAGCTTACCGGCATGTTGTCTCTCTGTCTCTTTCTCTGAATGTGAACTTGTCTCTCTCTTCTATATGGATGGTTCCTCTGGAGGTTCTCAGTGGAATGGTCTACAGTTCATTGAAAAGCCCTCTTTATATACAGCTGTAACATTCATGCATAGTCAATGAGTTATCTTTTTTTAACCTGGACTACTACTACCTAGGGGCATGGCAGCATTCATGCATAATCAATGAGCTACCTTCTTTGAACCTGTGCCACTGCTGCCTAAGGGCTGGCAGCATTCATGCATAGTCAATGAGCTACCTTCTTTGAACCTGTGCCACTACTGCCAAGGGGCATGGCATCATTCATGCATAGTCAATGAGCTATTTTCTTTGAACCTGTGTCGCTACTGCCAAGTGACATGGCAGCATTCATGCATAGTCGATGAGCTATTTTCTTTGAACCAATGCCACTACTGCCAAGGGACATGGCAGCATTCATGCATAGTCAATGAGCTATTTTCTTTGAACCTGTACTGCACTGATATTCCTAGGCTCCCTATACGACCAATCTCTCAGTCACTAGTGCCTAACCTAGTTAGTCATTTTTTGCTCCCTATACGACCAACATAGTTAAGTTATTATTGTCAGGTTGGTCAGTACTTACCAACCCACCTTAGTCGTTTAATTTCCTGGGGGAGCCACTGAGTGGTCATCACAGTTGGCACCAAATAGTGGTATACAAATACAACACACCGATGATGAACCTAGGTTAGCCACTACTAACTGACCCCTCGGTCATTTTTGAATATAACTTTGCCATTGTGACTAACACTCATATGACTAACCTAGGATAGTCTGTACTGACTAACCCTGTAAATCTATGGATTTTCAGTGTGGTCACTACTACCTAGAGGCATGGCAGCATTCATGCATAATCAATGAGTTATCTTTTTGATCCTATACCACTACTACTGCCTAAGGGCTGGCACCATTCACGCATAGTCAATGAGCTACCTTCTTTGAACCTGTGCCACTACTGCCTAAGGGTTGGCAGCATTCATGCATAGTCAATGAGCTATTTTCTTTAAACCTGTGTCACTACTGCCAAGGGACATGGCAGCATTCATGCATAGTCAATGAGCTATTTTCTTTGAACCTGTACTGCACTGATATTCCTAGGCTCCCTATATGACCAATCTCTCAGTCACTAGTGCCTAACCTAGTTAGTCATTTTTGGCTCCCTATACGACCAACATAGTTAAGTTATTATTGTCAGGTTGGTCAGTACTTACCAACCCACCTTAGTCGTTTAATTTCCTGGGGGAGCCACTGAGTGGTCATCACAGTTGGCACGAACTAGTGGTATACAAATACAACACACCAATGATGAACCTAGGTTAGCCACTGCTAACTGACCCCTCGGTCATTTTTGAATATAACTTTGCCATTGTGACTAACACTCATATGACTAACCTAGGATAGTCTGTACTGACTAACCCTTTCAATCTATAGATTTTCAGTGTGGTCACTACTGTCTAGGGACAGGGAAGCATTTATTCATAGTCAATGAGCTACATTCTCTTAACCAGTACAGATACTGTGTAGGGGCATGGCTCAACATTAACCACAAAAGACAATGTGGGAAGATGTAAATGTCTCACAAGAAAAGGTTGTGATACTGTATATATAAGGAATCCTCATAAATTGTGACTTTGTAAAAAAGGTAATAGACACTGTGAATTCATTTTCCACAAACAGTTTCTTTATTTCTTGCTGACATTTTATTTCATAAGGTAAATGTGTTATTACTGCAGGAAAACCCACATCCTGAAGGTTTAGCTTTAAGCTCTTGTAATTTATCAAGTCTTGCTTGTAGTTCTCTCAGTGACGTCATCAGGGTGTCAACACGATCTGCTATCTTCTGCATGTCATCAAACCATGGTTGTTCAACAAAGGCTTGACTAAGATTCTCGGGGTCTTCTCTTCCTCCATGTAAAGCTGTGGTGTGATCCCTTGAGTCAATAGATTCAGAAATCGATCCCTCAGTATACGAGAGCTCTGAATTGTCAGCTTGGGTGCTCATGGTAAGAGCAAAACAGTGGATAATTGCTTGACCAACACCTTCATACAACTGATGATGAATCAATAAAACAGAGGGTTTATATACCTACGATCATGTGCCTGGTAATTATCCACAGTCAGTGCAGTCACATACAATCCTACCTTGTCTTGATTTATCAAAATGTTTTATAATAATCCGCACAGCATCAGCCCGGGTCATGTCATCTAACATGACCCCAATCAGTTGGTGGTGGTTGGATGTAGGTAATGCCTGCCACATCTTCAGAACTTGAAATGTGTGATGAGAGGTGTCTTGAACTGGTTGTTGGCCTATTTCTGCAAGCGTATGAGAAGATACACCTAAGTACGAACCAGCATCCTTCCACTGTGCAGACATTTTTGAGGACAGTTTGATAAACAAGCGGTCTATCTGAAGCTGTTCAGGGTTGTTGTAGTCCATTGACACCTCTTTGTTGAACTCTTGGACCATCTGCAGCAAATCATTTCTGTGAATGGACATCAATGCATAATGGAGTTCACCCCATCTTGCATAGATGGAAGATCCAGACCACCATGCCTGCAACATTTCCAAAGCCATCTCGTGTGGGAATTTTATCTTAACCATCTGATTCAGTGTCTCTAAAGGAATCCCAAGATAAACACCCAGCTTCTTCCAGTCAAAGGGCATCATTCGACCTATTATGTGTAATAGCTCATCAGTGTAACCTAAGTTACAGGAACTTCTGTTAACTGAATCCTGTGTGCTGGAGGAATCCATTCTTTCCATGTGCTTCAATGTATAGTCAGCAAAATAATAGTTTAGACCAAATCTACTCTTCAGTTATATATCAAATACCAGGCCTCATTTGCATAATACGAAACATTATACCTTCAGGGATAAAACATTGCCACAAAAAAATGTGTTCATTCAAATGATGTTGACCTTGAGCATAGATGACGCATTAAAGTCTATCCTCTGAAACCATTTCATGATAAAAAATGAGCTTTAAACTGTGTCAAACAAAAAACTGGCAAATATCTGAATATAAAATGAGCCTCTCACTCATGAATTATAAATAAATGTTAAACCACAGGATCAAGTCATTATGTCCAGGGTGCACTCATTTGATATTCAGCATGAATGATTAATAATAACCTAACCTGGTACAAGACAACCACAGGAACATGTTCAGTTGGCAGACAAGGTTGGCAAGCATCTGAATATATAATGATGTGCCTCTTTGAAGGTCTAAGCAAGTGTCTGGACAGGTGCCAGCTACATCTGTTTGATGTGACAGTGCCCAAACAGGTGCCAACAATGTGTCTGGATAGGTGCCATTAGTAAATGTTAGATGTGACAGTGCCCAAACAGGTGCCAACAATGTTTGTTTGATGTGAGACATGGCCTTATAGGGTCCAGCTAGGTCTCTTTGATGTCAAACATGTCCAGACATGTCTCAAACTCAAGCAACCGAATATGTAATGGTATGCCTCTTTGAAGCGTGTCCAAACAGATCCAAACTGGTTTTCCTTTGAATACTGTACCATATATGGTGACTTCATATCACATACAATATATATTCTATGTAATTAATATCTAAGCAAAATATAATGCTCTATCCATCTGTATCCTATATAACTTAAGAGTGAATAATTAATGGGGCTACATCTTCAAACACGTCTAAAGGATGACCTAAATGCATTCATAATGAGCTTTTACTTTAGTCACTTGCCAAATGTCCATGTAATGCATATCATTAACATTCTAAACCTGTGACATGAATAATTGATGAGGCTACATGTTCAAACATGTCCATATGGTGACCTACTTAAACTCATGCATATCATTGACCTACTTTGCATTGATGTACTGACCTAGATAAAAGGGGGTATCCTGCGGGCCCCTCCCCTACTACTATTCTTAATCTCAAAGTATGCATCAGCAGTCAATATTAAATCAATGTAAATCATCATTTACTATGCTTATTCATTGTTGATTCACAATGGCCATATCAGTGTTAAATCACTGTTGAATGATCAACGGTGATGACCTCATCAATATCAACTAAATGACAACCCTCTATCAACTGTTGATATCATGTCGCTACACACATTCAATCAACATTGACTCAACTAAAGTTTGCCCACTGGGAACCCCCCTCCCCTCTGACCACTCCCCCTCTCCAGTGTCTGACCTGTAACATAAACAGGAGGGGTCATCCCACTAATTAAACCAGGCCCCATGACCTCATCTTAGTGTATACATACCATCCAAAGGATACAGTCAGAGTTCCCCTTATGCTGAGCTGCTCACCACAGCCAAGTTTGGGCTCTCTGAGTGTGGACAATTTGGATACTTCAAATGGCTACACAAAATACACTTGGGTAACCAATGGTCCCTATGACAACTGTCATAGGGGGAAGAATAATATGGAAGGCCAATGCGACATTTTGCCATTTGCTAATTACCATTTGCCGTTTGCTATTTGCCATTTGACATTTGCTAATTGTAGCTATTTGCTATTTGTCGCGTCATCGACGGCGATGTCAAGTCATTGTTGGCAACTTCACAATGAGGTTGGCAATGTTATGATACCGCTTAACCTAAATATAGCTGGTGCTTGGGTGACCAATGGTCCCTATGACAACTGGTGACATTGTGCCATTTGCTATTTTGCCATTTGCCGTTTGTTATTTGCCATTTGCTGATTGTAGCTATTTGCTATTTGTCACGCCATCGTTGGCGACGACACAAAGATGTTGGGGACGTCACAATGACGTTATTAGGGAAGCTGGTACTTGGGTGACCAATGGTCCCTATGACAACTGGTTGTCATAGGACAATAATAATATGAAAGACCGGTGCGACATTTTGCCATTTGCTAATTGCATTTGCTGGTTGTAGCTATTTGCTATTTGGCATTTGCAGTTTGCTGGTGGACAATTGTCATTTCCAGCGTATAACCCACGAACAAAACCTCCAGTGCGGGTTATACAATATTCTCAAAGTCTAGGTGCGGGTAATACAAGGGTTTTTATAAGTATAGTACAGTACTAAAACGGTGATTTTCAGGTTATATGATTCTATCAAAGTCAGTTATACGCGAGGTGCGGGTTATACACGGGAATTTACGTAGTAATCAGTTGCTATTTGCTAGTCTCAGGGTTGTTGCCATAAGGGTCAGACTAGGCCTACATGGACCTACACATAGGCCTATAGAAACCTATAACATGATCATCCTAGAAAGTGCAATCCTAACCATTACATGGCAACTCGATGACTGGCAATTGACAAAAAGCTCAATGGCAATTGGCAAATGGCAATTGACAAATGCCAAAATTGCTAATTGATGACCATATTAAACAATTGGCAACATCAAACCAGCAAATGACAATTGGCAACCAGCGAATGGCAATTGGCAATTAGCAAATAGCACAATGTTGCACCAGCCTTCCATATTATCACTAAAAACAAGGTGATCTTCCTATGACATCATAGGGACCATTGGTGACGTTACAACACAGACAACAACGTCACCTTACATGAAACACATGAACACATTCCTACCACTCAAATACTCCTTTATAACCTCCAGTTGATATGGTCTGGCTACTTCATATCCATTCACACATACAAAGGTTTTTGATGGATAGGGCTTTTGACACTTAGAGATTGTTTGTAGGATAGGGGCCTGACATGTCCCTATCTCTCAAATGGACCCTATCCAACAAATATTTGTGAGATAGGGGCTGTTTACATATGGTCCCTTTGTCTCAAAATTTTGTGGGATAGGGACTTTTTGCTATATAGCGAACTGAGGTAGGCCCTAAGCCTCAAACGGCCCTATCCCACAAATATTTGAGGGATAGGGGCCTCACAGGGGGCCCTCCAGAAGGGTTCCATCTGCCTCATATTGATGTTATATGGCAGTATAGGGACTTGATTCTATGGGACCAATGTGGCCCTTTTTAAAGGATTAAGATGGTATTCCCAAAGCTGATAAGCATTATTTAGTCGCCTTAGAAGCAGTATTTTGATGATTATTGCCATTTCAAGTTCAGCTTAAGTGACCTTGACCATAACTAACATCAACAAGAAATTTCAAGTTAGTATGTCAAATGGTATAGCTATTCCCTATTCAAATATGACATATCTCAAGCGGTTCTAGAAACAGAGCTTTAAACATGTCCCAGCTCAGAAAATACATATATTTTACAACATCCAGGCTGCTAAAATGGTTGATTTACACAGGCCATATGTGCTTGCCATAGCAACATACTGATTAAACTCTATTTAAACAGCCAAGAAATGTATTGTTGGTTTATGTCTACCCTTAAACTAAACTATTTGTAGATATTTCAGTTTTAACATGACTTGAGTAGTTGTATATGTAGTGATATGGTAATTTCAAGGTCAAATCAGTCATATCAGTGACCTTGACTAAGGTCAAGGTCAACTTAATCAAGGTAACTTTAACCTTGGCCAAGGCTACAAGAACCATATCTAGTACTTAAAGGGCCAGATCTCGGTACCCCTCCACCGACAGTCAGGGTGCAGTCAGGACAGGTATACAGCCGTATAAATAGGGGAGCTCGGCCTTTAACCCTTTAACTGCTGGCCTTGAAAAATGTAATTTGGGCCTTAACCACGGGCCCTATGCCCAGGGAATATGCAACTTAGTAAGTATGTACTCCTTGGGATAGTGGCTAAGGAGTAAAATACATTGTATTGGAGACATAATTTACCCTTTTTTGACAAGGGGACGTCGTAGTACTCATATTAATTCTTTTTGGATTGATTCAAAAATTCTCATTCTTTGTGTCATAACAGGAGCTGCAATTTAGTGGTATTGCTTCCATAGGGCAGCACTGTTGCTGCCCTATGGCAGCAGCGTTTTTTCAGGGGTATTTTAGATGCTGCGGCCCTTAAAGGGTTAAGGTACTAATAGTTCATTGAATAGCATCTGTGCCAGAAATCTATCATTCAATATAAGAAATGTGCAGACCACAGGAAAAACTCATAGTGTCATTAGCCAATTGCTGAGATATGCTGAGAAGAAGAATGTGATATGTTATATGAACATTATAATTACAATATTCTGCACTTTTACAGGAGTTGAAAGATGTCTATAAGTGGGTATTTGGATAAGTTTTGATGATTTCTGCATGTTCAAGGTCAAATTAAGTCAAAATATCTTGTATAGCTTAACTGGTTCCATAAATAGAGCAATAAATTTAGTCATAAACAGTATTTTGATGATTTTTAAGGTTTTTTTGCCCGTTCAAGGTCAAATTACATGACCTTGACCTTGACCAAGGTCACCAAAAGTAAAGGCACATTAGGGTACCTCATATACATACCCCCTGTCAAAATATCTTGTATGTAGCTTAACTGGTTCCATAAATAGAGCAATAAATGTAGTCATAAACAGTATTTTCATGATTGTTAAGGGGTTTTTGCATGTTCAAGGTCAAATTAAGTGACCTTGACCTTGACCAAGGTCATCAATAGTAAGGTCACAGTAGGGTACCTCATATACATACCCCCTGTCAAAATATCTTGTATGTAGCTTTATTGGTTCCAGAAATAAAGCAAAAAATGTGTCCCAGATTATAAAATTTGAGAAATTTGAGAAATTTCATGGTTGCCATGGAAACCATCCAAAATGGCTGACTTCGCACCATTTCCGGCAGGGCCAATATCAATATTCAGAAAGCTGATGAAAAATGCTTGAACATATGTGAAATTCAGCTTGTTGTAAGATGGGTAGGGGTTCCTCCAAATATTGAGGTCTCTGCCACTGCCCTATATACCAAACAGGTACTTTTCTGTTTTTCTGCTCTTAATGTAACATTTACTTCATCTTTGATTGCCTTTCCATATAGAAAATCCAACATACCTGATTGCAAACCTTCACTATTATTACACATGTATTCAATCTATAAGTTGTAATAATGACCCAGAGACAGACCCCTAGGGTAACTTACACTGGTTTAGCTGTAGACTATTACATAAAACTGTAGACAATTTTTTTTGAAACGTGACATCATGAACTTGCCAACCCCCCCTCCTCCCTTGTCACGTGTTGTCACACATTTCTGACCCCCCCTCCCCCCCTAAGGCGTGACATCATTTATGGACGACCCCCTACCAATTTCCAGTCGTCCTGAAGCATGCCATAATATGAGAATATTTCGGTATCATGAGTGTCAGGCGGGGAAAAAATCATGTTTTAAAAAGTTTAATATATGTCTTTTTTAAATTTTATCTCTTTTTTTTAAAACATTTAGTCTTAGGCTTAACATCAGGCCAGGGACAAAAATCAGTCTTAGGGATAATAACACCAATCCCTAAATTTGTTTTATTGTGTAGCCTATAGGCCTATATATACTTTTCTCATACTTTGATGGTAGACTTTCGCACAAATGAATGCTTTAAAAGTGGCAAATAATGATAAACATAAAACGTCTTTTTATTTCTTATTTTATATTTTCTTTCTTATACATGTTACTCATATAACATCGATACGCTCATCATCTAGGGGGCACAATCAAACCTGTTACTATTAAAGTGCATGCACACATGCCAGGGTGTGTATGTTATAACCAAGCTACCGCCAAATGCACCTAACACTCACCAGGTGGGGCACCTGGACCCCTACTCATGCTAACCAGCAAGGACTACGGACTCTCAGCTTGTGGGGTGTGTCTACTGCAAGTGACATGTGCACTCTTCACTTTTTTGAGGAGGGGGGCACTCTTTAGTATTTGTTGCTATTGTTTTAACACTATTCTAAGGGGAAAAAATGAGTCTGTTATTTGGCTTTTAGGCAAAGGCTCGCTATAAACTATTGAAAAGGAGGGATTTATAGGTAGTTTGAGGTGGGATTACTGGAAAAGACTCTCAGATGACAACTTAATTCACTATTTCTCAATTTCTCAACATTAAACACAGATATTTTATATTTCTTGCAGATTAGGGTAGGTTATGCTTACAAAATTTGAGGTGATGTTCACACATGGTTACTATAGAAAACATAGCGAGTACCCCCCCCTACTCTCCTCCGTCAGGGCTTCACTTATGATAAAGAAAAGAGAGCTTACACACAGGTATGGCACCCTACTGTTACAATGACGGGCCACACCCCCTTTTTTCATTGGCTTTAATTACCTCTGTAGTTGTTTGATACAGGGCGCTACCTGTAAGACGACTTAAGTCAATTATCACAGTCGTTATTATGTCAAACAAAGGGACTGTCAAATCATGAATCCCCACAGGTACTCCCGTCTTATGATATTTTTGTACAAACACTTTCTTGATTGAAACAAAGCATTTATGTAAATATATATTTTATTCATTTGTCTCATATATGAAATCTGTGATATCATACACTTGTCACCAACTGTAAAAATGTTGTACGATTGCTCATCTATGCCAACGGTTTACCAGAATTCGAAAGCTGAAATGAAAAGTCAATGTACCACGAAAATACCATATTTGTGAGTACTATATAATGTATCGGAACGGGACTATGCTTAAGTACTGTTTATTACTCAATCGACATGCAGCCAATCAGAGGCCTCCATTTGGTCACGTGACCGGAAGTGACCTACTTAGGGGATTAGTGGTGACGTCACGTGACCTAGTTAGCCAATCAGAGGCCGCCATTTGGTCATATGACCTAATTTAGGATCACGTGACCGGAATCGACCTGATGAGTCACGTGACCGGAAGTGACGTCACATGACCTAATGGACAACCGGAAGTGACGTCATGTGACCTCATTGAGGATCACGTGACCGGAAGTGACCTGATTGATCACGTGACCGGAAGAAGTGACGTCACGCGACTTAATGAGGAGATGAGCGTCTTTAAGGGGTCACGCGCTTTAAAATGTGATTTTTTTTTTTTTTGGAGGAGGCGAGTCTCTTATTTTTTTTGGTAAACCAATAAAAAACACAACAATATAAGTTTGTTTTTTCATTTTATTTTTTATGAGCGACTGGAAGTGACTTATTGAACTAGGTAGAAGTGTTCTTTAGAGTGTATAAGGGGGGAGGGGAGGGGAGGGGGGGAGGGGGGGAGGGGGGCCCCTTTAAGATGCATGGGGAGGGGGGCGCTTTTAGGATGCATCGGGTGGGTGGGGGGGGAGGGGAGGGGAGGGGAGGGGGGAGGGGGGCACTCTAGGGGGGTGGGGGGCACTCTAAGGGGCGTTTGTCTCTTTTAAGAAAAAAAGAAAGAAAAGAATTTAATCGAGAGACACACTTATTCCTCTCGAGAGGAAGAAGTGTGTCTCTTAATTTTTTTGTTTAGGAAGTGACCTGATGAGGCACGTGACTAGAAGTGAGGACGTCACATGAGTGACACTTTAAGAGGTCACGCGACTTACTAATAAAAGAAGACGTATGAAAATAAAAACACAACAATAATTTTATTTTATTTTTTTATTTATTTTTTTTCAATCTTGATAAACACTCTATTTTTGAAAAGATGCGCTCAATCAATCAATAACACACTTATTATTTTTTTTCATATCTCTAAAGGACTCGTTGTCACACCGTCAGAATGCACGCGACGCTTATAATACAAGTAGCGCACGCCGTCTTTCTCTATGGTGTAGGTGACCATTTTGTTTCGCACCACTTTGAAATTTCTATTTACCGCAAGGAGAGTTTTTCGTTGGCGAAGAACATCCAAGAAGTCGTCTGGTTCTTTAGGGTTTTGTTTCTTCTGTACACCTTTTGCACTCCATTTTTTGGATTTTCTTTCACCAGTGCCGCTGACTCGATCGTAGCAAATGTAAGTCTTAGGGTTGAGACTTAGGATCCCGTCACCTTCCCACTCCGCTTTCATAAGCCCCGAAGTTCTCAGATCGTGAAGGTAACGTCTCTCACAACATCCGCCGGGCGGCGGACACCATTCTCGCACTCTTTCCATTTTTGTCTTCACGAAAAGCTCTAAGTGATCGTCGCACACCGCTGTCGGAATCCACTTTCGTTTCTCTCTGAAGTACGTCTCTCTCAGGCGAGGTTTGACTAGGTCATCCAACGTGTCACCACTGAGAGCCATGTAAAGACTGTCGGTGTCCATTTGACAAAGAGCATAATCGCGCCGATCGACGAATCTATCCAAGAAGTCGTATGTGAACTCTAACATTTTCAACTTCGCGTACTGGTATACAGGGAGATTGTTCTTGACTGTTTTCGGTTGTAGTTCGACTTCAAACAGATCAGAACTCAACTCGGACGCCTTTTTGAAGCGCCACGAATTGGCCAATAGTTCGAACTTCCGACTGTCAGTGTATCTCACCGCCGTGTGTTTTTCTTTGCTGCAGATTGTTTTACCGTACGTGGCGTTTCCCATTAACTTGTAACAGTCTGACAGAATTTTCTCGTTCTCGTTCACGTCGCCACGTCTTCGCGCCGCCGTTACTTCGTCCGCGAAACCGGCAAAGGAGCGTTTAGGTAGGTATTCTACGACCAGCTGCACTTTGGTGACTATCAAACCGTGCTCTAAATACCACTTGAGAAGGGGCGTTCCCAAGAGAATATTTTTTCCGTGGTAACTCCCTATCAGACATCTCTGAGGCGTGTTCAACAGCTTTTCTTCCTGCGCAAAGTCTGACATGTGAGGTCCTATGTCTGATTTTGAAACGGACACGTTCTTGAAAACGGGGGTCATTTCTTCGAAGTAGTCTCGTAGGTGAGGCGGCGTAGTGATGTCCACTTGAACTAAACCGAACATTTTCCCGTCTTTGACAGCGGAAAGGATGTCGCTCCCGCTCATTGCGTTTCGAGACACTTTCAAAGCGTCAACCTTCCAGTGTTGTTGGGAGGCCTTAACCCGCTCATCTCGACGCTTCATCTCTCTCCATTCGCACTCCCACACGACGACCTGCTTGTGACCTAGCGCTTTCAAGTAAGCGCTTACTCTAGCCGTTCTGTCGCGTCTCTCCTCCCTCAGTGAAGCGCATTGATATCGGTGCGACGGTATGCACTCTTGAGCGTGGAACCAACACCCGTGAAACTGGAAAACCGTATTAGAGGCCGCGTGAAACCCGTCGACGCGAATTCTTCGACAGCCTAGAACCATCTCGCCGCCGTTGAAAGCGTGGCGCAGTTTCACGTCGCGGTCGTGCTCTACGAAGCGTAACCACTCCAAAGCGCTGTGAGAGTTTCTTTGCCTAATTTCGGGCTTGAACTCGGTCTCAGGTCGTCTCACCGCGTAATAGCCCGTGCAGTGCGCTTCGCTCATGCAGCGCAAGTACAGAGAGTTAGCGTCTAGGCCTAGGATGTGCTGGCACGGTCTCGCTTCTTCGCCGTACTTGTGCTCCCTTATCCGCGTGGTACCCTTCTCGTGAAATTTATGGAAGATGATGGAAGGACCGCCGACTAGATTTTCTTTGATCAGAGCGTGGAGGACGGCGTCGAACTGGGGGAACGTTGTGAACGCGTCTTCTAGGTTTTGGAAGAGGAACCGTAAAGTCAAACCGGCGAGAGAAATCCCGTCTTTCAACATGTCAATGCCGCGATCTTGGAAAAATTTAGCGTGATTTTTCAGAGCTTCTATGAAAGGTTTGACGTCTTTGTTGTTGTAGTGGATCAAGTAATCTCCCATAGTTTGCATCTTCTCGTCGGACCAAACTTTCTGACATGCGGCGTAGTAGGATTCGGACATTTTGACGCCCGTCAGTTCGCTGTCAAAAGCCGATCTCGGTGGCAGTGTTCTGTTTCCCAGTTTCCTGGTAGAAGTCATCCATTCGTAAGGAAAGTGACCTTTCTCTTCGTTTCTGGTGAAAGCTCGCAAATAGTTCGCGTAGTTGTAACCGGGTGCCAAATAGTTGACTACGTCCAAGAAAACCGTGTGCTGTGTGTAAACCGCCAAGTATTGATTGCTTCTCTTTATGACGCTGAATTCTTGGTTTCTTCGGTCTCCGGAGGCAAAGAACGAGTGAAGGCGTATTTTGATCAGGTTCAAGTCGTAACGCCCCAAGTTGAAGCCCACGACTGGAGCTTGACGGATGTATCTCAGAAGCCGCTTCTTCAGTTGAACTAACGGGTGTCTGGTCTGAGCCGCAGCGAAGCCGCCTGGAGAAGGGGTGAATATCGCCTCCTCCAGCAGGAGAGCTTCACCTATCGCCGCATCTAACTTCGCTAACATCCGTCGGTAAAGTTCTAGCACAGCTTCCCCGATGACTTTGGCGTTCTCGTTTATGTGATTTAAAACTCGGTCCAACAAGGGGTCGGAATCTGCGTCGGATTCTCTGACGAAGCAGACTGGCCCCTCCCACCCCGGAAAGTCGGATGCGACGCTAGCCGACAAAGGGACGTGATCCCACAGCAGGGACACGTGTTGACTACGTCCAAGAAAACCGTGTGCTGTGTGTAAACCGCCAAGTATTGATTGCTTCTCTTTATGACGCTGAATTCTTGGTTTCTTCGGTCTCCGGAGGCAAAGAACGAGTGAAGGCGTATTTTGATCAGGTTCAAGTCGTAACGCCCCAAGTTGAAGCCCACGACTGGAGCTTGACGGATGTATCTCAGAAGCCGCTTCTTCAGTTGAACTAACGGGTGTCTGGTCTGAGCCGCAGCGAAGCCGCCTGGAGAAGGGGTGAATATCGCCTCCTCCAGCAGGAGAGCTTCACCTATCGCCGCATCTAACTTCGCTAACATCCGTCGGTAAAGTTCTAGCACAGCTTCCCCGATGACTTTGGCGTTCTCGTTTATGTGATTTAAAACTCGGTCCAACAAGGGGTCGGAATCTGCGTCGGATTCTCTGACGAAGCAGACTGGCCCCTCCCACCCCGGAAAGTCGGATGCGACGCTAGCCGACAAAGGGACGTGATCCCACAGCAGGGACACGTGTTCCATCGACGGTTCTCTGCACGGTCTGAAGAAAGCCTCGAAATCGAAGGTGATCTTGTAAGGGTAGATTCCGGAATGTCCGTCGGGAGGAAAAATGGAGAAGTCTGCTAGCGCTTCGAAAATCGTTCTCTCTTGTCTCTCTTGTCTCTTCAGCAAGAACTCGGTGGTGAACGCCGCCTTACACTTGCAACATTCGTATATGCCCGCGTACGCGTTGAAGTCCGTGACCAGAGAGACGTGCAAACCGCCTTTCGCCGTCAGGTGTAGGTTGACTTTACCTCGGGCGGCCAGAGTTCTGGAAGGCGGTCTGATCAGAGTAACGCGTCTTCTCAACTTCCGCCCCGGCACCTGACGCGACGCGGTGTAAACCGCTATTTGTACGTCAAACAAGTTCTCTAACGCGGGTAAGTCGCGGATGTTCAAACCCGGAAAGGTTTCAGGTGTGGCAGCGGGACAGAACTGACGTAACAAATCTGAAGCGCGCTTGCTGGTGTTGTATAAGTGAAAGGAAATGCAGCGGAAGACGCAGAGGTTGTCCTTGTTGGGAAAATCTAACACGCCGCTTCTCTTTCCAACTCGACCGGCCTGAGTGATCCTACCGCCTATGGGAAATTCCCCCGGTCCCATGTAAACGCAAATGTTCAAATTGGTAGGAAAAAGAACGTGCCACTTGGTGTCAGCGTCGCAAAGTTTCCGTACTTCCTCGCAAGCGACGGTGTTTTCCATCTTTGAGAGGAGCTCTTCCAAAGTTTCTGAATTAGTTATAGTAGGGAGCGGTTGTATGAGAGTTGCGTTGTTCTGGGAGGCGTGAAAGTAGCGCAGTTTGCTCTTGTCTTCTCTGTGTTGTAAGAGTAAGCCTACCGAGAAACCCACTTTGTATCTGAATCTTTGCGTGAAGTGAATGCGACGCATAGTATCTACAGCGTCACTCAACTCGCCGGTTGGTAGCCTGAAGTTTGTTACACTCACGCGAGTCCCGTGCATCCTGACGCCCGTTTGTATTGCAGGCCAATTCGCCGTGAACGTTTCCTCACCGTTCGGTACAGCACATATGCGCGGAGGGATAGTCACCCTGTCCAGAGATTCGCGTCGACAGGTGATCTTTCGGCAATCGCCTTCGCCGCATAGAGGGCAAAACTTAGGTATTACTCTACATTTTTCTACGTGTCTCTCGTGATTGTACGGTCTTTTAAAAATTTTGAAACACTTTTCGCAGACGTACTGCGTCATGTTTTTTTTTTGTTTTTTTTTGTTTTTTCACTTAGTTACCAATTAAAAAAAAAAATTTCCCAACTACTTAGCCGTCTATCTATCTATCTATCAATCTATCTATCTGTCTATCTATCTATCTATCTATCTATCTATCTATCTATCTATCTATCTATCTATCTATCTATCTATCTGTCTGCTGTCTGTGTATCCGTCTGTCTGTCTCATACAGCGTACGTCAAACACTGTGTGTGTGTGCGCGTGAGCGTTGAGCGTCTCTCATTCCAAATCTATACCGAGAAATTTGAGAATAATCTCTGTTTTGTCATCCAACTCTTTGAGCGCTCTGGCGGACAGCGTCACCCCCTGCTGTGTGGGTTTTTTGTCAGGACCTTCGTACTTGCGCACGTGGATGAGGTTCTTACCGCTGTAGTAGCTCACAGCTGCGTACACTTCGCCCTCCTCATCCAGCACTGTGAACCAGGGGGTGTGATTAGGTCTTCCTTGCGCGGACGCTGTGTCGCGTATGCGCACCACTGCGCGGATCTCGGCGATGCGCGCTATTAGCTCGCGCAGCGCGTCGGCGGTGAAGTGCACTCGCTTGCTTCTGGTCAGAGACGCCTCTTTCACCTGGCCGTCTTTTGTGTAGCGCGGCCTCCTAGACAGTCTAGCCTCGTCCTCCCAGATCTCCAGCGTCAAAGTCCCGTCTAAGCAGAACTCTAACCCGAGAGGACGGGGGGTTTTCTCTGCTTCTTCTCGTCCATCTTCTTCTTTTTCTTGTATTTTTCTCTTCTTAGTAGGCCTTGTTGTTCTGGAACCCGCCTTAGAACGTTTCAGACCCGCAAGAAGAGTAACACCATCAGCGTGAGCTGAATCAGCAGCAGAACCAATAACAGGAGCAGCGTCAGCGCTGGTATCCGACGACTCGTTGTTGGAACAGAGCAGCCACACGCCGTCGGTGCTGAGTGTAGCGGTAAAAGATGAAGCGCCGCCGCCCTCGTAAGGTGGCGGTGAGGGCAGTCGCCACGGACCGGACGCGCTACCAGTGGAAGTGAGGTCGAAAGTAGTGGAAGAGGGGAGCCGAAAAAACGTACCGTCCACCCGTTGCCCTTCGGGTTCGTCGTACGCCTCGTCGTCAGCGTCGTTCTCTGTCTCACCCTGTTGCTGCTGCTCCTCCTCCTCCTCTTCTTCTTGGTTTAGGGGCTGAGTGTCCGAATAGCTGTAAGTCTCAGCGTGAGCGGCGTCGATGGCGTCGGTTGATGTAGTGGTGGAGAGGGGCTGTGCAACGTGCGGCAGGTCATCAAAATCAGCAACAGTAGTGGGGAGGTAAAAACCCGGTTGCCAGTACTGCGCTGTGCCAGGAGTGTTGTCGTCAGTAGTAGTAGCGGTAGCAGCAGGTGCAGCAGCAGCAGCAGCAGCAGGCGCAACAGTAGCAGGCGCAGCAGCTTCAGCAGGCGCAGCAGTAGCAGGCGCAGCAGTAGCAGGCGCAGCAGCAGCAGCAGCACGAAGAGCACCAGCAGCACGAGGATCACCAGCACCAGCAGCAGCAGCACGAGGAGCAGCAGCAGCAGCAGCAGGCGGGGCAGCAGTAGCAGCGGCAGCGCGCTTAGCAGCAACAACCGTCGCGAGTGTAACAACGTCGCTAGCACGACGACTACTACCAGTAGTACTGCTACTACTACCACTACTACTACTACTACTACTACTACTACCGCTACTACTACTACTACTACTACTGCTGCGAGCGCTCGCTACAGCGGGAGGGTGATAAGACCAAGCGGTTGCGGCGGTAGTCTCATCTTCAGTAGCAAGAGGAGGCGCTGACGCTAAACGAGCGCTGTTCCGCGTAGTCTTCTTGTTCTTGAACTTGCTTAGATCCTTGGACTGCACTAGGTGTTGTCTTTTGCTCATGGTGGTGACTGTAGAGAGCGGCAAAAGACTGAGTGAGTGAATGGGGGTTTCCAGACCCCTTATATACGCCTTCTCGCTTCTAGAGCTAAGCTACTTACTGCCCTGTTCAGCTGCCGCCGGCTGACCGGCGGCCATTCACAAAGAGAAACAAAAGACATAATGCATGACGTTTTCAGCTGGATCCCTTTCCCCCCTTTTGAGAGATCGACTGACATGAGCTAAGCTACTTACCACCCTGTTCAGCAATTCAACGCGCATTAGCTGTATAAAGGATTAAGCGGTTGCTGCCGCCGGCTGACCGGCGACCATTCACAAAGAGAAACAAAAGACATAATGCGTGACGTTTTCAGCTGGATCCCTTTCCCCCCCCTCTCTTTTGAGAGATCGACTGACATGAGCGGGCGGTGTACCGACTGTGCTAATTCAACGCGCATTATCTGTATAAAGGATTAACGGTCATGAGCTTAGAGTGTGTATACAAAAAAACTACAGGAGGCGTGTGGCGTGAAGCAGGACCCCCTAAGACGAGTGTGTCTGTCTGTGAGTAGAGTCGTGTGCATGTGGTGAGCGACATAAGTGTAAAACAAAAAAAATCACCGCCTCCTGCCGTGGTGAGTAGACCGGGCCGGCCGGCGGCGGCCGGCTAGTTCAATAGGGGTGACAGCTGACTAAGGCTGTGCATGAAAAAATCCGATTTTCACCTGACCTCTGAGGTTTGTTACAATGAATGTCAGAAGGAGAGAGAGTCGTCCTCAGGTAGGGGGTAGGAGGTAAGGCTATGGATGAGGAAAAAACACCATTTTCAGCTGGCCTCCACCGATAGCGATGACATACTCCTCGTCATCTAAGCTCTTAAGAAGCTCTTAAGGAGCGGAGCGGCTGAAAAGCGTCATGCGGACAGGTTGCTAGACAGCTGGGGTGCTGTTGGAAATAGGATTAAACTCCCTCTGTATAAAAGCTCTGATTTCTGTTGGAAAAAAACCATATCGCCTCTGACCACAGTAACGTCTACTACCACCACCACCGCCACCACCGCCGCCGCCGCCGCCGCCAAGACGGGACGAGATGGCTCAAGCTATTCCACTTTCAAGCTCGCCTTCACCCCCTTGTCCACCTGAAAAGTTAATGCGGCTTCACGACGTGAGACGCGCGGTGCAGACCGATGGGGAGAATAGAGAGGTAGGACAGCAGCGCTTAGCATATAGCGACGCGTTGCTTCGTCAACTAGGTAAAGAGTTGAGCGGATCTTGGAGAGTGTTGGGCAGTAGCTTAAAAGTTACCGCCGCCCGTATGGATGCTCTAGTAGAGCGCAGTGTCAAGACACCGGAGGAGCTGTGTACGGCGATGTTCCGAGTCTGGTGGGGTGAAACCCCGCATCGTCATAGATGGGGAGAGCTCGGCCGCGTCTTCACCCGCATTAGACGAGTGGAACTGTTGGCTCAGTGGATGACCCTTCTCCACAGGCAGGGGTTGGATTTCGAGAACCCCGACTCGCACGCGATGCATAAGCACTTGGGCGCCCTCGGCAGACGCCTAGGTAGCAGGTGGAAAGAGGTGGGGGGACATTTAAAAATGTCGCCTGAGAGGTTAGATAAGATCGCTGAAGAATGCGAATGCGGAGGAAGTCCCGCTGAGTGGGCCTTCCAAGTGTTGAAAATGTGGCAAGCTGAAGCTGACGGTGCCGGCAGTACACCTTTTAGACTCCTTCGAGTGTTGACTGAGGACATGGGAAAGTTTGACCTCTGCATCACGATATTACTTGACTTTATCAAGCAAGAAACAACGAGAACAACGGACATGTGAATTGTTGTGTTTTATTTTCATACGTCTTCTTTATTAGTAAGTAAAAAAAAAAATTATAACAATTAAGTCGCGTGTCCTCTTAAAGTGTCACTTCCTCCGGTCGCGGCTGATCGCCTCATTAGGGCATGTGACGTCGTCACTTCTAGTCACGTGCCTCATCAGGTCACTTCCTTCCGGTCACGTGATCCTAAAGACCATCACTTCCTAAACAAAAAAATTAATCGAGAGGAAGAAGTGTGTCTCTCGATAAAATTCTTTTCTTTCTTTTTTTCTTAAAAGAGACAAACGCCCCTTAGAGTGCCCCCCACCCCCCTAGAGTGCCCCCCTCCCCCCTCCCCTCCCCTCCCCTCCCCTCCCCCCCACCCACCCCATGCATCCTAAAAGCGCCCCCCTCCCCATGCATCTTAAAGGAGCCCCCCTCCCCCCCTCCCCCCCTCCCCTCCCCTCCCCCCTTATACACTCTAAAGAACACTTCTACCTAGTTCAATAAGTCACTTCCAGTCGCTCATAAAAAATAAAATGAAAAACAAACTTATATTGTTGTGTTTTTTATTGGTTTACCAAAAAAAATAAGAGACTCGCCTCCTCCAAAAAAAAAAAAAATCACATTTTAAAGCGCGTGACCCCTTAAAGACGCTCATCTCCTCATTAAGTCGCGTGACGTCACTTCTTCCGGTCACGTGATCAATCAGGTCACTTCCGGTCACGTGATCCTCAATGAGGTCACATGACGTCACTTCCGGTTGTCCATTAGGTCATGTGACGTCACTTCCGGTCACGTGACTCATCAGGTCACTTCCGGTCACGTGATCCTAAATTAGGTCATATGACGTCACTTCCGGTCCCCTAAGTAGGTCATATGACGTCACTTCCGGTCCATAAGTAGGTCATATGACGTCACTTCCGGTCACGTGACCAAATGGCGGCCTCTGATTGGCTAACTAGGTCACGTGACGTCACCACTAATCCCCTAAGTAGGTCACTTCCGGTCACGTGACCAAATGGAGGCCTCTGATTGGCTGCATGTCGATTGAGTAATAAACAGTACTTAAGCATAGTCCCGTTCCGATACATTATATACTACTTTTGTGTAAGGGCAGTGGTTACCGAACCGACCCAGTAGCGTACGGCGCTGTTAGATTGTCAGACGGGGAAGTAGCTCAGTGGTAGAGCACTTGGCTCCGGAGTCAGGGGGTCGTGGGTTCGAGTCCCGCTTTCTCCAGACGATTTTTCCGCGACCGTTACACTGGTGGAGAAAGCGAGCGCACTCGCTGGTACGGTTGACTTAGACGGTTGGAGCATCCCAATTTGCTGGGGATTGGCCACCTGCTGGCGATTGGTAGTTGGAGGAGCAGGTAGTGAAGAGTTGGTTCCCAGTACGGGCAGTTGGAGTTCAGCATGGAGTCAAGTCAACAAATTGGCTGGATCGGTTCGGCACTGTGAGCTTCTATCATTGGCTGCTACGGGGCATGATAGAGGCTGGGGGATCTGTGTAAGGGCAGTGGTTACCGAACCGACCCAGTAACGTACGGCGCTGTTAGATTGTCAGACGGGGAAGTAGCTCAGTGGTAGAGCACTTGGCTCCGGAGTCAGGGGGTCGTGGGTTCGAGTCCCGCTTTCTCCAGACGATTTTTCCGCGACCGTTATTCTGGTGGAGAAAGCGAGCGCACTCGCTGGTACGGTTGACTTAGACAGTTGGAGCATCCCAACTTGCTGGGGATTGGCCACCTGCTGGCGATTGGTAGTTGGAGGAGCAGGTAGTGAAGAGTTGGTTCCCAGTACGGGCAGTTGGAGTTCAGCATGGAGTCAAGTCAACAAATTGGCTGGATCGGTTCGGCACTGTGAGCTTCTATCATTGGCTGCTACAGGGCATGATAGAGGCTGGGGGAGCTGTGTAAGGGCAGTGGTTACCGAACCGACCCAGTAACGTACGGCGCTGTTAGATTGTCAGACGGGGAAGTAGCTCAGTGGTAGAGCACTTGGCTCCGGAGTCAGGGGGTTGTGGGTTCGAGTCCCGCTTTCTCCAGACGATTTTTCCGCCACCGTTACACTTGTAACTGAAAATCAAATGGATGTTATAAATAAACAATTAAAAATAAAAAAAAAGTTACACACTTAAGTCTACCTAATACAACACTCATCTCATTAAGTAGATAAGCCGATATGCATGGTGGTGACCGTGGGGTGAAAAGGATCCAGCTGCAAATGAAATTAGCTCACATCTCAGTTGTATAAAAGACCGATCTGTTCTCTTGGAAGAGTAGATCACAGCTCAGCTCTCTTCTTGGACACAACAAGTAACACCATCATCACTAGCTCACTCGACTGTCAGCAACGGACGGGACCTTCACCACTGCCGGCACAACCACTCTGACACTAACCGTCACAACCACCGTCGCAGCCGGCACCACTACCACTACCATAACCATCACCACCAATTGAATTAAGTCGATTTTACTTTTTTTTTTCTTTATGAGCTTTTTATTTTATTTCACTCGCTAGGAAATTTCTTTTTTTTTGTTTTTTTTTATCTTTAAAACATGTCTTTTTGTTTTTTTTCTGCTGAAACTAGACTAAATTTCTGAGCTATAATGTGGGAAAATCCATCTGTCTATTTGTCTGAAACTAGAGAACTTCACATATTTCAAAATTTACGCCTCTTTTGAGGCAGAGAGCACTTTCCTCATGAAAAAAAAATGACGGTGGAAGTAGGAAAGCGTGGCCTAAAGCTATCTTCAAAGATAAGTGTTTACTCTATTACTATGTGATGACTACTCTCAGTGCACCCGCTCTTTAGGCGTTTCATGAAACAAAAGAGTTTTCAAACTCGGTCAGAATAAGTGCCATGAAAAAATTTGATGACGATGTTGGTTATCTAGGGGTAACTTCGGCTCTCACTCGTTGGGTGTGTGTGATTGCCGATCTTGACTCCTTTTCTAAATGTTTCAATGTTGTCACCTGTTATCCAGTCTATTATCACGTAAACGAACTAAAAAAATGGGGGACTTTTTTCTTTAACGATTATCATCCAATTTGCTCATCATGGCCTTGTACTTCTTTTCCTGATAATATTTTTGATCTAGTGATGTCAAAACACCATCGTTTTTTTGATAGAGGTCATTGAAAAAAATAAGTTTCATTTATAATAAGGGGGAAAAAAGGCAAAAGCGGTAGATTTTACTCAAATTGAATAAAAACAAGTTTTTCAATGATAAATAATTTTTAACTATAACTAATTTTAATTTCATGGCTGATGCAGTATGTAACAGAGTGAAAAAAATAAATTGTAAATAAGAAAAAAGATACAAAAAGTATTCTAAATTGTTACGGGGTTGTGAGATGCAAGGACAACGAATCTTATTACGCCTCTCTTCCGAGAAGCATTCATCACTTAGTGTTACACGGAGAA
Source organism: Harmothoe impar (assembly GCA_947462335.1). NCBI lineage: Eukaryota > Metazoa > Annelida > Polychaeta > Phyllodocida > Polynoidae > Harmothoe > Harmothoe impar. The sequence continues at coordinate 94,885,012 of OX381705.1, read as the reverse complement.
ACACTACTACCACGCTACTACTACTACTACTGCTTCTGCTGCTGCTGCTGCTGCTGTGTCGCCTGCTGCTGCTGCTGCTGCTACTCTACTACTACCGGTGCTGCAGCTGCTGCTGCTGCTGCATATAGGTGCTGCTGCTACGCTGCTACTGCTGCTACTCTGCTGCTACTCTACTACTGCTGCTGCTGCTGCTGTTACTGTGGCTGTTACGTTATAATGTGGCGTGAAAAAACGAAACCTTTTACAGAAATAGATTTCGATCCTCGACTGCAAGGACCATTCAGTTGTATCATCAGTGGACGGTCAGGTTGTGGAAAACGCGCTTGGTGGATCTCTTCCTGAGTGACGTTAATAACTTGGTCACACCACCTGTGGAAAAAGTTTTTTACCATTACAGTGAGTGGCAACCGCTCTTTGAAAAAATGCAAAAAGACTACAGAGTAGAATTCAGAGAAGGACTTCCCAGGAAAGAAGATATAGTGAGGGACGAAGAAGCAAAAGAATCTACCCCTCTCCCACCTCATACTCTTTTGATATTGGACGATCTAATGAGTAGTTCGAATCAGCAAGTGGTAGCAGACATATTCACCAAGTATTCGCATCACTGGAACATGAGTGTGATATACATCACTCAAAACCTCAATTCTGGACTATGAGTTTGAACGCTCATTACATGCTCGTTTTCAAGAACCCTCGCGACATGAGTAGTATAGTATGTATCGGAACGGGACTATAGTTAACTACTGTTTATTACTCAATCGACCTGCAGCCAATCAGAGGCCTCCATTTGGTCACGTGACCGGAAGTGACCTACTTAGGGGATTAGTGGTGACGTCACGTGACCTAGTTAGCCAATCAGAGGCCGCCATTTGGTCACGTGACCGGAAGTGAGGTCATATGACCTACTTATGGACCGGAAGTGACGTCATATGACCTACTTAGGGGACCGGAAGTGAGGTCATATGACCTACTTTAGGATCACGTGACCGGAAGTGACCTGATGAGTCACGTGACCGGAAGTGACGTCAGATGACCTAATGGCCAACCGGAAGTGAGTGACCTCATTGAGGATCACGTGACCGGAAGTGACCTGATTGATCACGTGACCGGAAGAAGAAGTGACGTCACGCGACTTAATGAAGAGATGAGCGTCTTTAAGGGGTCACGCGCTTTAAAATGTGATATCTTTTTTTTTGGAGGAGGAGGAGGAGGAGGAGGAGGAGGAGGAGGAGGAGAAGGAGAGGAGGAGGAGGCGAGACTATTTTTTTCGGTAAACTAATAAAAAACACTACGATATAAGTTTGTTTTTTTTTTTCATTTTTTATTGTTTTACGAGCGACTGGAAGTGACTTATTGAACTAGGTAGAAGCGTTCTTTAGAGTGTATAAGGGGGGGGGAAGGAGGGGAGGGGAGGGGAGGGAAGGGGAGGGGGGCCCCTTTAAGATGCATGGGGAGGGGGGCGCTTTTAGGATGCATGGGGCGGGTGGGGGGGAGGGGGGGGAGGGGGGAGGGGGGCACTCTAGGGGGGTGGGGGGGCACTCTAAGGGGCGTTTGTCTCTTTTAAGAAAAAAAGAAAAGAAAAAGATTTCAATCGAGAGACACGCTTCTTCCTCTCGAGAGGAAGAAGCGTGTCTCTTCATTTTTTTTGTTTAGGAAGTGAGGGTCTTTAGGATCACGTGACTGGAAGCGACTTGATGAAGCATGTGACTAGAAGTGACGATGTCACATGCTTTAATGAGGCGATCAGCTGTGACTGGCGGCGGCGGCGGTAGCGGCGGCGGTGGTGCTGGTGGTGGTGGTAGTAGACGTTACTGTGGTCAGAGGTGATATGGTTTTTTTCCAACAGAAATCAGAGCTTTTATACAGAGGGAGTTTAATCCTATTTCCAACAGCACCCCAGCTGTCCAGCAGCCGCTCCGCTCCGTAAGAGCTTCTTAAGAGCTTAGATGAAGAGGGGTATGTCATCGCCATCTGTGGTGGCCAGCTGAAAATGGTGTTTTTTCCTTATCCATTAGCCTTACCTCCTACCCCCTACCTGAGGACGACTCTCTCCCCCTTTGGCATTCATTGTAACAAACGTCAGAGGTCAGGTGAAAATCGGATTTTCATGCACAGCCTTAGTCAGCTGTCACCCCTATTGAACTAGCCGGCCGCCGCCGGCCGGTCTACTCACCACGGCAGGAGGCGGTGATTTTTTTTTGTTTTACACTTAAGTCGCTCACCACATGCACACGACTCTACTCACAGACAGACACACCCGTCTTAGGGGGTCCTGCTTCACACTACACGCCTCCTGTAGTTTTTTGTATACACACTCTAAGCTCATGACTGCTTAATCCTTTATACAGCTAATGCGCGTAGTTAGCACAGTCGGTACACCGCCCGCTCATGGCAGTCGATCTCTCAAAAAAAGGGGGAAAGAGATCCAGCTGAAAACGTCATGACTTATGTCTTTTGTTTCTCTTTGTGAATGTCCGCCGGTCAGCTGGCGGCAGCAACTGCTTAATCCTTTATACAGCTAACGCACGTTGAATTGCTGAACAAGGCAGTAAGTAGCTTAGCTCATGTCAGTCGATCTCTCAAAGGGGAGGGGGAAAGGGCTCCAGCTGAAAACGTCATGCCTTATGTCTTTTTGTTTCTCTTTGTGAATGGCCGCCGGTCAGCCGGCGGCAGCTGAACAGAGCCGTAAGTAGCTTAGCTCTAGAAGCGAGAAGGAGTATATAAGGGGGCTGGAAACACCCATTCACTCACTCAGTCTTTTGCTGCTCTCTACAGTCACCACCATGAGCAAAACACAACAACTAGTGTCGTTCAAGGATCTAATCGAGTTCAAGAACAAGAAGAGTACGCAGAACGGTGATCGTTTACCGTCAGCGTCTCCTCTTGCTACTGAAATTGAGACTACCGCCGCAACCGCTTGGTCTTATCACCCTCCCGCTGTAGCGAGCGCACGCAGCAGTAGTAGTGGTAGTAGTAGTCGTCGTGGTAGCGACTTTGTTACACTCGCGACGGTTGTTGCTGCTAAGCACGCTGCTGCTGCTACTGCTGCGCCTGCTGCGGCTGCTGGTGTTCCTCGTGCTGCTAGTGCTGCTGCTACTGCTGCTGCTGCTGCTGCTGCTGCGCCTGCTACTGCTGCGCCTGTTACTGCTGCGCCTGCTGAGGCTGCTGCGCCTGCTGCTGCTGTGCCTGCTACTGCTGCGCCTGCTACTGCTGCACCTGCTAGCGCTGCTGCTGCTGCTGCTGCTGCTGCTGCTGCTGCTGCTACACCTCTTGCTGCGACTGCCGCTACTAGTACTGACACGCAGCACGTTGCACAGAACCTCTCCACCGCTACATCAACCGACGCCATTAACGCCGCTCGCGCTGAGACTTACAGCTATTCGGACACTCAGCCCCAGCAGCGCGTAGTAGACATACATGCCCTAAAGCAACAGGGTGAGACAGAGAACGACGCTGACGACGAGGCGTACGAGGAACCCGAAGGGTTACGGGCGCACAGTCCGTTTTTCGACCTCATTTCCACTGGTAGCGCGTCCGGTCCGTGGCGACTGCCCTCACCACCACCTTACGAAGTCGTGTGGTTGCCCTGTTCCGACAACGAGTCGTCGGATACCAGCGCAGACGCTGCTCCTGTTATTGGTTCTGCTGCAGTAGTACCTGTATCATCATACTTCAAAGCAGAGCCGTTAGGATACTTGTCAGACGCTATGCTACTGAAAATAAGTAGTAAGTTGCCGACATCAGATTACATACGGTTAGGTTCATACCTTGAAGTGAACTTGAAGGATATGGGATATCTCAGTTGTGAGACAAGTGTCATAACTCAAGCTAGAGAAATGTTCACTACTTGGTACCAGAAAGGTTGTACTACTAGGTGGAAGGACCTAGCCGCCGCCTTGGAAGAATCTTACCGTATGGACCTCATCAAATTCTCACGTGAGTACATGGACAAGCATGACATGTGGGATGGCTTAGAGAGTGGAGACATGGAGTGGAAAGTGCAGAAATATTTCTCTCTTTTAGCTGAGCTCTGCCCTAGAGACTGGAAGACCATAGGGATCTACTTAGGGTTGACTTCTCATGAAGTAGCTTTCATCCCTCAACCTGTGCCTTCTGACAGGACTGTGAAGAACCCTGTCTATGAAGTGCTGAGAGCTTGGAAGTACAACGAGACGTCTGAGCCTATGGCTCTGATGAAAGTGTTGCAAGACGACATGGGTCGCAGCGACGTCGCAATGTATGTTCAAGGGTTGTATGCAGCTGTACCCAAAGACATAAAAGTGAGCTGTGACACTCCAGTGTTGACCACTCTCGTCTGATCCCTGCAGTAAGATGGACATCTGTTGAATTCGATCCTAGACTACAGTCGCCTTTCACTATGCTAATAGTATCGTGTGGTAAGAGGCGTCTAGTATTCGAAGTGATAAATAACGTTTATTTTTTTTAATAATTGGTAAATAAGTGAAAAAACAAAAAAAAGAAAAACATGACGCAGGACGTTTGCGAAAAGTGTTTCAAAATTTTTAAAAGACCGTACAATCACGAGTGACCCGTAGAAAAATGAAGAACAATACCTAAGTTTTGCCCTCTATGCGGCGATGTCGATTGCTGAAAAGATCACCTGTCGACGCGAATCTCTGGACGAGGTGACTATCCCTCTACGTACATGCGCTGTACCGAACGGTGAGGAAACGTTCACGGCGAATTGGCCTGCAATACGAACGAGTGTCAGGATGCACGGGACTCGCGTGAGTGTAACAAACGTCAAACTACCAACCGGCGAGTTGAGTGACGCTGTAGATACTATGCGTCGCAATCTGCTTCACACAATGATAAAAGTGGGTTTCTCGGTAGGCTTACTCTTACAACACAGAGAAGACAAGAGCATACTGCGCTACTTTCACGTCTCCCAGAACAACGCAACTCTCATTACAACCGCTCCCTACTATAACTAATTCAGAAACTTTAGAAGAGCTCCTCTCAAACATGGAAAACACCGTCGCTTGCGAGGAAGTACGGAAACTTTGCGACGCTGACACCAAGCGGTGCGCTCTTTTTCCTACTAATTTTGAACATTTGCGTTTACATGGGACCGGGGGGTTTTCCCATAGGCGGTAGGAACAGTCAGGACGGTCGAGTTGGAAAGAGAAGCTGTGTGTTAGATTTTCCCAACAAGGACAACCTCTGCGTCTTCCGCCACATTTCCTTTCACTTATACAACACCAGCAAGCGCGCTTCAAATTTGTTACGTCAGTTCTGTCCCGCTGCCACACGTGAAACTTTTCCTCCCGACGGACATTCCAGAATCTACCCTTACAACATTACCTTCGATTTCGAGGCTTTCTTCAGACCGTGCAGATGACCGTCGACCGAACACGTGTCCCTGCTGTGGGATCACGTCCCTTTGTCGGCTAGCGTCGCATACGACTTTCCGGGGTAGGAGGAGCAGTGTACGTCAGAGAATCCGACGCAGATTCCGACCCCTTGTTAGACCGAGTTTAAAATCACATAAACGAGAACGCCAAAGTCATCGAGAAAGCTGTGCTAGAAGTTTACCGACCAACGTTAGCGAAGTTACATGTGGCGATAGGTGAAGCTCTCCTGCTAGAGGAAGCGACATTCACCCCTTCTCCAGGCGGCTTCGCTGCAGCTCACACCAGACAACCGTTAGTTCAACTGATGAAGCGGCTTCTGAGATACATCCGTCAAGCTCCAGTCGTAGGCTTCAACTCAGAGCGTTACGACTTGAACCTGATCAAAAATACGCCTTCACTCGTTCTTTACCTCCGGAGATCGAAGAAACCAACAATTCAGCGTCATAAAGAGAAGCAATCAATACTTGACGGTTTACACACAGTTTTCTTGGACGTAGTAGTCAACTATTTGGCACTTGGTTACAGCTACGCGAATTATTTGCGAGCTTTCACCAGAAACGAAGAGAAAGGTTGCTTTCCTTACGAATGGATGACGTATACCAAGAAACTGGTAAACAGAACCCTGCCACCGAGATCGGCTTTTGACAGCGAACTGACGGGCGTCAAAATGGCCGAAATCCGACTACGCCACATGTCAGAAAGTTTAGTATGACAAGAAGAAGCAAACTATGAGAGATTACTTGATCCACTACAACAACGAAGACGTCAAACCTTTCATAGAAGCTTTTGAAAAAATCACGCTAATTTTTTCCAAGATAGCAGCATTGTCATGTTGAAAGACGAGATCTCTCTCGCCAGTTTGACTTTACAGGTCCTCTTCCAAAAACCTATAAGCTGTGTTCACAACGTTCCCTCCGTTCGACGCTGTCCTCCACGCTCTGATCAAAGAAAATCTAGTCAGTGGTCCTTCCATCATCTTCCATAGATTTCACGAGAAGGAGTGTATAGGTGTCTTATAAGTCGGCAGAGGGTGAATACTAGTGAAAAGGGAAGGCAGGTGTGCAAGTAGCTTTTTCTAACAGACACGTGTGTGAACTAAGCTGCTTAAGTCTAAACCCACCTGCGGTAGAAGCTCTGTACTGAGAGAGTCTTTTCAGCCGTTTAAGAGGCTTATCTAGGACAGGGTACATAAGGAGTGAAACGCCGCTCTCACCAGTCACACTTTCTCCACCCGCCCTTCATCTTCGTAGCATCGTCCACTCTACGCTCGCTCAGCATGTTACGATGATTAGTTCTGCTATTTTCTTTATTTATGAAAGTGTTGACGCTACAGAGCATCGAAACCCTCTCGAAATGAGTCCAAGAAAGAAAAAGCAACTCCCACTTGAAGCAAGAAGAGAAACAGTGCCCTATGATGCATGTGAGGTAAAGAAACATTGGAAGGACGTCACCAAGGAGCAATGGATAGAAGCATGCTTCAACTTCATCGGAACAGTAGTTTCATTTGGACAGAGGGAGAAGATTTTGTTAGAGCTATTTTTCTTAGCTCCGTATACTTGGCCTGACTGTGGTGAAATTCCTTCAAGTTTGTCAGTCTTCGCCATACAAGTTATCAACTCCTTGAAGGAGCTTCGATATATGCAAGGCACTCAGGAGGAGATTGTCAAGAAAATGACGGAATTCGAAACAGGCGAAGACACAATATGGTGCGAGGAGACGACATATGCGGACGATGATCTGGAGTACATCATTTGTAGCCCGTTGGAACATTATGTTAAAGACTTTGAGGACATGCTAGACAGCACTGAGATGAACCCGAAAGAGAGATCCCTTACTGCACAGAAAGAGGCCAAAGCTGTGTTGGAAAAGCACAAGTTTGGTCAAGGATTCACTCTTCAAAGCAGCTGTGTGAGTGTGATAAAAAGTCTTGTGTTGAAACATTCAGACATGAAGTTTTCGCGTGCTGTCGACACACTTCCTTTGCCTGAACTGATGATGAACATGATCGACCCCATCGTACCAACACGTTTCGACTCTGCCAATTGTCCCATGTATAAAATGGTTTCAAGTTTTGCCCGTGGTCGATGGCTAAACGATCCACTGAAGTCAGAAAACCTCCTTGATTTAATCAACTGACTAAATGTATTTTCTCATACTAGTATTAGTAGCATTAGTAATAGCGGCTACTCAGTCTCGTGCAGCACAAGCAGCAGCATCTGTCAGCAGCATCCGTGACATCGTCAGCAGCAGCAGCAGCTGCACAAGCAGCACAAGCAGCCACATCTGTCAACAGTATCCGTGACATCGTCAGCAGCTGCAGCAGCTGCACGAGCAGCGCAAGCAGCCCAAGCAGTAGCATCTGTCAGCGGAATCCGTGACAACGTCAGCAGCCGCAGCAGCGGCTGCACGCGCAGCACAAGCAGCAGCATCTGTCAACAGCATCCGTGACAGCGTCAGCAACTACAGCAGCTGCAGCTGTCAGCAGCTGCAACAGCTGCACGAGCTGCACAAGCAGCAGCAGCAGCAGCGGTAGTGTAGACCGCTAAATTCGAGATGACGTCATGTCTGTTTCTTAGCATCGACATTCGACATGAGACCTAGTGACATTTGACATGAAGCTTGAAAAACATAGTGACAGGTGACATGAGCAATTCTTAAAATCGCCATGAGATATGAGCATAATTAAGCGACATCGACATGTGCCATGGCTATTTTTTTTTAAGACAAACGCCGTAGTCTCCTCATCCAGACCTCCGCTAGTAGCGCTCTATAAGCGCAAGCTGTGGCTGTGAACCCCCTCCTCCCACCGTACACACGGGTAAATATCAGAGTCGGCCAATGTCGCCAATACTACTCTCATACAAGGGTCAGGCGCTGCTGGACTATAATAGATGGGTCAAGGACTATTCTACTGAGGGTCAGGCTACGCCGGACATTCAATAACAAGCTGGACTTTGGCAAATTTGCTTGAAAGTCTGGCCAGCAAGAGTCCAGCATACTCTCCCAAGAGTTCAGCATTGCCAGACTATGGCATGAGGATCCCGCATGGTCAGACTTTCAAGCAAGTTTGCCAAACTCTAGCTTGTTATTGAATGTCCGGCGTAGCCTGACCCTCACTAGAATAGCCCTTGACCCATCTATTATAGTCCAGCAGTGCCTGACCTTTGTCTGAGAGTAGAATTAGTGCTATTGGGTGCCTCTGATATTTGCCTCTGTGTAGTCAAACCTCGCCTGAGAGAGACATACTTCAGAAAGAAACGAAAGCGGATTCCGACATCGGTGTGTGACGATCACTTAGAGCTTTTCGTGAAGATAAAAACGGAAAAAAAGTGTGAAAATGGTGTCCGCCGCCCGGCGGATGTTGTGAAAGACGTTACCTTCACGATCTGAGAACTTCGGAGCTTATGAAAGCGGCGTGAGAAGGTGACGGGATCCTAAGTCTCAACCCTAAGACTTACATTTGCTACGATCGAGTCAGCGGCACCGGTGAAAGAAAATCCCAAAAAAAAAGATAGCGTGCAAAAAGTGTACAGAAGTAACAAAACCCTAAAGAACCAGTCGTCTTCTTAGATGTTTTCGAAAACGAAAAACTCTCCTTGCGGTAAATAGAAATTTCAAAGTGGTACGAACCAAAAATGGACACTTACACCATAGAGAAAGATGACGTGCGCTACTTGTATTATAAGCGTCGCGTGCATTCTAACGGTGTGACAACGAGTCCTTTAAAATATGAAAAAAAAGTGTGTTATTGATTGATTGAGCGCATCTTTTCAAAAATAGCGTGTTTATTAGAATTGAAAAAAAAGAAAATAAAAAAATAAATAAAATTATTGTTGTGTTTTATTTTCATACGTCTTCTTTTATTAGTAAGTAAAAAAAATTATAACAATTAACTAGCGTGTCCTCTTAAAGTGACACTTCCTCCGGTCGCTGCTGATCGCCTAATTAAGGCATGTGTCGTTGTCACTTCTAGTCACGTGACTCATCAGGTCGCTTCCGGTCACGTGATCCTAAAGTCGATCACTTCCTAAACAAAATTAAATTAAGAGACACATTTCTTCATGACCCAACCAATCAGAGGTCTCCATTTGACCAGAAGTAGTCCCCTCATTTGCATAATGGGTCACTTCCGGTGTACCAGCCAATCAGAAGCCTCTAACTAAGTCAAGGTCACGTGACGTCACTTCCGGTATGCCCTTATATGGACATGTGAAGGTCACATGACGTCACTTCCGGTATGCCCTTATATGGGCGTGTGACGTCACTTCCGGTCAAATGGAAGCCTCTGATTGGTTGAGTCATGACCTTGACCTCTAACTAGGTCAAGGTCGCATGACGTCACTTCCGGTATGCCCTTATATGGGCATGTGACGTCACTTCCGGTCAAATGGAGGCTTCTGATTGGCTGCAGGTCGATTGAGTAATAAACAGTAGTTAACTATAGTCCTGTTCCGATACATACTATACTACTGACATGGGACAGATAGCGGCTCTGTCTCGTCAGGTGTTTCTGTCCCACTCGACCGCCTTGACTAGTATATTTACCCATGAGCTCAAGCGACCTCACTCAAACCTGCTGCTGGACTTCAAGCAGACAACACCGGACGACCTAAGGATACGCTCCTCTCTCACGTCCATATACGACCAGATCATCTTCGTTCCACTAAGCAAGAAGAAAAAGAGGAAGTGATGGCTACTCTTTGACTGAGAAAACACTTAGGCACTCTGAAACACATGGCTAAGTGTTCAGCGGAGGACTGCGAACATATTGTGAACTCTGGAAGTGACGATTTTCATCACGACACTGAGCTAAATCTGCCAGAATTTACTGGTGAGAAACATTCCACTCTCCGAGGCTCAACTGGAAAGTCTCCGAGAATCTGCTGACATGTTAAGGACAGTGGCCAAGAAAAGTATTTCCATAAAAAAGAGAGAACCATGTTGGTTCAGGAGGGTGGTTTAATTCTTCCGGCTCTCATAGGTCTGGCCTTGCCTCTTATAAAAAGCATCCTCCGTGTCTAGAGCTCCTCATTTGTCGCGTCGCCACCACTGCTACCTCAATGACAGACCGGGAAGAAGAGCAACCCTATAAGCATTTGGCTCTCGTCGACCCTAGACTTCTTTCTAAGTTTCGAGGACCTACGGATGTGGCACCGGCTTTGGTCGGTGGTCTTCTTCCTACAAGTAGCGCTCTTGCTTCTACTACTTATTCTCCTCACGTTCGACATGAACAGCGCTCCGCATTCTCCACTGACACTGACGCACCAACTGCTACTGTCACCAGTACTACCGGGAACCATCCTTCATTACGGACAGCACCAGCACCACTACTACTACCACCACCAGTACCACCACCACCACCACGAACAAAACCCAACATGGCTTATTACCGCAAAAAAGCCAAACAAGGTTTACACTCTAACGCAGCATTACACAAAGGGCTACAGTTCGTCTACAGAGACTTGGACTTTGTGTTGAACGACCCTAATTTGGAATCGGGCGAGAAAATGATTAAATACAAGAAGTTGTTGAACAGGTTACAATCTCTCCTCTCAAACCCAAACAACAGCAACATACCATCGTCAGTAGCTGCTACATTTCCCGTCGAGACTCCGGAGGAGCGAATCCTCCGGAAAGTGCTCTACAGGGTTCCAATGAGCAAGTGATCTCAGAGCACTAAATTGTTTGACACACTGCAACGCTCTGAATTGGTGAAATGGGACGACCAAAGCATGGTGAGCGAGATGTTAGGTAAAAAAACTCCTCCTGAGAGTGGAATAAATATAGTAAAGTTATTGGACAATGCCGCCAGATATAGGAAGACGGTGAAAAGACCAGAGGGTTTCTCGGACTTCAAAAATGTATTGGCTTGGGAAGATCCCACCGGTGACATGTTCGGAAACCCTCTGTATAAAGAAGGGAATCAAACCGTGGAACAGCGCACTTCACAGCAAGTACTTACTGCAGACGGAGGTACGAAACGTCTAGCAGAGTCGGACGAAGAGAGCGAATTGTACGACACACCCCTTGCTGTTATTTCAGACGTCACTCCTCGTCGTTCTAAAGACTACCTCCATCAACGCACTCCTCTCACCCTCAGGAAAAGCAGCAAAAAAATAAATCGCGTTCTCGCACGGTCCAACTCAATATCACTCCTTCTCGTTCGAAATGGGAAGGGCTAAAGTAACCAAGAAGGAAAAAGAGAGAAGACAAGTGGTGTATAAATAGACCAACGTTAAAGCACCCGGTAGTTTCACTAGCGTCACCAAATTGCAAAAACATCATTTTCGCGACAGAAACGCGGACACCATAAGAGATGCTTTAGTGCCACTTGACGCTCACACTAAACACAAACCTATCCGAAGAAAATTCACTAGAAACAAGACGATAACCGGAGGGATCGATCAGCAGTGGCAGTTGGATCTGATGGACATCCAAGCTTTGGCCTCTCTCAACGATGGGTTCCGGTACGTTCTCACGGCCGTCGACGTCTTCTCTAGGTACGCGTGGGCAGCTCCCATAAAAAACAAAACAAGCTGTCACGGAGGCTTTCCAGCAGTTGACTGCTGGAGAGAGATATCAACGCTCCGTTCAAACAGACAAGGGAAAAGAATTTTTGAACAAAACTTTTCAAGACCACCTGAAAAGCAGAGACATTGAGTTTTTCACGGGTGAAAACAACGACATCAAAGCGAGTCTCGTTGAGCGTCTAAATAGAAGTCTGAAAGAGAAGTTATGGCGCTATTTTACACCAAGCGGACTTATCACTACCTAGACATACTGTCCGATGTGTTGTCTTCTTACAATCGCACTCACCACACAACGTTGAAAATGGCACCTGCCGACGTTGACTTGGACAACAGCGAAGCTGTTTTCTATCGACACGATGTCCCTACGAAGAAACAGATGGACGAAATGTGGGGAAAAAAATAACCTGGACGCTCCCATACCGACGTGATAGCTCCCGGGGAGAGAGTGAGAATGTTGCGAAGTAAATACCCTTCGACAAAGGTTATGAAGGAAACTGGATGAAAGAAGTGGTCAACGTCGATAAAAAGTTGGGCAGGAGAGGTTTCGAACTGGAGGATGACAGCGGGGAGAGGATAAAGGGCGTGTTCTACCCCGAAGAGGATCAGAAGGTCACCAAGAGTCGTTACGGTAACAGTTACCTGATAGACGAGGTTCTACGCTACAAGACCGTCAACGGTAAGCGCTTAGCTTTCGTACATTGGAAAGGTTACGACAACAAGTTCAACGAGTGGATTCCTGTCAATAAAATTTCTTAAGAAGAAAAGAAAAAGATGAACATCACCTTACCTAGCAACAGCTCTATTGACTATTACCCTGACAACACCCTGAATTCTTATAAGACACATTTCCACTCGCCCTTACTTTTACCGGAGGCTTACGAAGCGGCTCTGAGCGAAATCATACTGCCGACAGAATGGAGTAACGTACTGAAGGAGGATTTTTTCATTATCTCTCTTCTACGGAAAGACCTATTGTCGAAACAGTCGTCGCAAACAACCAACCTCTGTTAGAAAAACTAAAAGTGGACTGGGAAAAGCTGGAGGAAGACTTGACTAAGGCAGAAACAGTAAGACGAAGTAGTCTAAGAGCGTTAGAGTCACTACGAAAAGTGGACTGGACTAAGTGGCACGCAGACATTGGTAGCGCAGGAAAAGAAGACGGAGAAGAAGATGGAGAAGACGGAAAAGAAGGAGGAGGAGGAGCAGGAGGAGAAGGAGGAGGAGGAGGAGGAGAAGAAGGAGGAGAAGGAGGAGGAGAAGGGGGTAGTGTAAAAGTGGTTAGGTCTGTAAGTAGCAATGAGAAAAACGCAAAGTCACGTTACACACTCAACTCGAAAGAGGAAGACCTAATGATAGAAAAAAGAGATCCTACCCCAGAGACAAAAGGAAAAAAAACACCACTCAGCGCCACCGATAAAATAGACATGCAAATAAAAGAATTATCGAGAAAGATGGTTAGAGAACTGGAGAAGGCCTACAAGATGCTGGACGTTACTTATAAGGTACCGCCCATAGACACTGCAATCAACCCTCATTTCCTCTCCAGTTTGAACAACCTCTTTAAAGACCACGAACTTAGTCAAAATTATTTCAAGAAGATGACGCCTCAGCAGAAACTCTTCCAGTACAACACTCTTACAAAACGCGTCACCATCCAGGTACCGGAAAACTGTTGTATGCACCTCACCCTGAATCTGGCACAAATTACAGGATTCGGGGCGGAAACCCGTTTGGTGGGACGGACGACGGGCCATCACATGATGGACCCTTTCGCAGATTCGTACACTGTGTACATGTACACAGACGCCATTGAAAAAAGACCGGTAGGAGACGTGAACGTATCTCTTCTACGCTGCGTCGTGGTCAACAGAAGCGAAAAAAACAAGGGTGCAATTCAAGCAATCAGTTTTCCCCATTTGGATTATTTCCCTTTGAAGTCGAAACAGTTCGACGACATGGGTATCTACTTAAGAGACTGAAACGGTCGACCCATACCATTCGAAAGAGGAGAGGTGACAGTGACATTTCATCTTCGACTGGTGGAACAATAAGAAAGGAACCGCTCGCCCAAGAAAACGCAGAGATATGATAAGAACACATCCGCCTTATTTCACGCCGAGAGGTGCAACCAACGAAGGTTACAGCTCTTACTACAACGCTCAATTCGGCAAGGTGTCGACGGGAAGCGGTTCGCAGCGTAACCACAAGAGACGTAAGGGCGACATCTACGACGACTAGACAGCGTATATATATGAAATGGTTACATGGTCCCTCTCTCAGTCCACCGTCAGTTGATGCAACGAGGGGTCGCAATGGCTTACGTGCACGAAAACAGCAAGGAGTGCGCACTCAGCGAGCTCGATCTGCACAGAGTACTGACCACTCAAACAGCTATCCAAAAATAGAAACCAAAAATTCTTTGAGCGACGGAACTAACATCAACTTCACCATCGGCAAGTCGCAAGAGTATACGGACCTGAACGAAAACTACCTACATCTGGAATGTAAGGTAGTGAAAGAAAACGGCGACGCTCTCGGAGTGGACGACAACGTGGCTCCCGTGAACAACTTGGCTCACGCTCTGTTCAAGGACGTTCAAGTTTCCATCGGAGGTTTCAAAGTATCCGGTTACACGGAAACTTACCCCTACAGAGCTTACCTGGAAGGGTTGCTGAACTACGACAAGGGTGTGAAAGAGGGCATCATGACGGCGCAAGGTTGGTACAGAGACACGTCCGGTAAGTTCAATGACCTGACAGACACAAACGAAGGCTTCGTGGCTCGCAAAGCAATGGCTAACAAAGATAGCTTTCACCTCATCACGAGACTCCACTTCAACCTTGCTCATCAACCGAAGCTCATAGCTGGAGAAACAGAGACCAACCTCACTCTGAAACAGGCTTCCCCTAGTTTCTATCTGATGGCCGCTATCGACAGCAAGTACAAACTAAGGATCAGTAAGGCTAAGCTTTACGTGCGTCGCGTTGTGGTTGCTCCTGCAGTGTCGGAAACGCACGAGAAGGCCCTCATCCAACACAGACCCTTCGACTACCCCGTAAACCGGGTGGAAGTGACGACCTACGCCATTCCCCAGGGCAACAGAGATCACACCTACACGCACTCCAACACCGGACAGCTCCCCAAGGCCGTGACCATTTGTTTCTTGGACCACGACACCTTCAACGGAAATTACAAGAAGAACCTGTTCGAGATGAAACATTTAAATATCAACTCGCTGCAAGTGATCGTGAACGACCAAAAAGTTCCCAACGACACCTACTTCCCCAACTTCGCCGACAAGCAAGCGGAGAGGGAATATCTGGCACTACACACAGAAACAGGGATGTACGAAGGTTCGCGCTTTTGCGATATCAGCTACAAAGATTCCTGAACGGTTACACGGTGTTCCCGCTAGATTTAACTCCCGACAGATCGCGCGATGGTTGCAGGGTCAACCTTATAAAGGCAGGGCAGTTGAGAGTAGAGCTCAGTTTCTCCACTACGCTCACAGCGACGACAACGGTGCTACTCTACTTGGTGTACGACAACATCGACGTGTTGACCAGAGACCGTCATCCCATCACAGACTACCACATGAACTGAGCTGATCCACTTGAAGCGTATGAACACGCTAGAAATTGAAAAAGTGTTGAAGGATAACATTCACATGAAACACCCCGTGAAGGACACTTGTTTCGTGAGCAACACAGACCCTCAACATTTACCAGGTCAACATTGGGTGGCGTTTTACGTGTCAAGAACAGGAGAAGTGTACTACTTTGATTTGTTTGGTTTACCTCCGCTGAGCATAGAGTTTCTATCTTTCGTGAAACGCTCTACTCCTTTCAAGTGGCAAAGCAACCATTTTCAACTGCAAGACACATCTGCTGACACCTGTGGACCTCATTGCATACATTTCCTGATAGAAGCGTGTCGGACAAGGAATCCGAAAAGATACGTGATGCGGATGAGCAGAAACCCAAAGTTGAGCGATCGGAGCGTGAGTCAAAAACCCGCTACGTGGACGTAAAAAACAACACGGGTGCCACACGCAGGAAGAGCTCATGAATTTGGCTGAAATGATTTTCAAACTGTCTGAATTAGCGGAATATATGTTGAGTAAGCTCAAAAACTGTGAAAGCAGTGACACGACGTTTTGCTGTGTTTTGCAATGTCTGTCGAAAAAAACTGAGAAAAAAATGTCTCCGTAAAAAAAATCTTTTTGCTGAAGACATGTAATTTTTTACTCCCCCCAGCAGCCTGAAATTTTTTTACCCCCCCCTCAATTTCTGAAAGGGTTTCATTTTTTTGCAACCAACCTCTTCGAGCGACTTCTCTCCTCAAGTTAATCTTTTTAAAAAAAATACCAGAGGCCCGCCGGCCTCTGGTATTTTCTTTTATCATTTAACTCTTATTTTTTCTCTCGCCCCTTTAGGAAAATTGAGACGTTTCTTGCAAGATTTTCACATTTTAGTAGTTAAGAGTATAATGATCCACAAAATTTGTTATAAGGCAAGAGTAGTATAGTTTGTATTGGTATGGGACTATACACAGTACTAGGGTTTACTCATGGGGACCTGCAGCCAATCAGACGCCTCATTTTTGGCGGGAAATTCAAAATCAGCCAATCAGAGGCCACCATTTTGGCGGGAAATTCAAATGGGTCACTTCCGGTCTACCAGCCAATCAGAGGCCTCCATTTGACCGGAAGTGACGTCACATGTCCATATAAGGGCATACCGGAAGTGACGTCACGTGACCTAGTTAGGCTCTCAGCCAATCAGAGGCTAGCATTCTAGGTGACCTACTGACCTACTTTTGACCGGAAGTGACTTCACATGCCCATATTAGGGCATACCAGAAGTGACCCCCTCATTTACATAATACACCACACCTCCTTTTGGTCACGTGACCGGAAGTGACCTACTTAAGATGACCCGAAGTGACATCACCCTCTCATTTTGCATAATAGACCACGCCCCCTTTTTGGTCACGTGACCGGAAACACTCCTTATTTGGAAAATAGACCACACACCCTTTGGTCACATGACTTATAGATCAACCAATCAGAGACTTCTATTTTTTGATAGGGGGCTGGGTGGGCTGGGTGGGGAGGGAGGGAGGGGGTGTATGCACGCATAGGGGGGCACTCTGGGGGAGTATGGGGATGGGGAGGGGGGAGGGGGGCACTCTGGGGGGCACTCTGGGGGGCACTCTGGGGGGTGGGTGGTGGGGAGGGGGGCACTCTGGGGGGTAGGGTGGAGAGGTGGCGGCGGTGGTGATGATCTCTTAGGGTGGGGTGTTAGTAGTAGACCCACCTCCTCCTCCTCCCCAGGGGGGAGGAGGAGGAGGTGGGTCTCTTAATCTCTCAATGGTTGACTACTATTATTGGATATTAAAAAACAAAATGAATGATGGTGGATGATGGCGGTGTAACGACATATAAAAAACAAAAAAAACTTTTTCACCATTTTAAGATTTTCATTTTTTTTGTTCAAAATATATTTACATCTATAAACATTATATTTCTAACCATATTCCAGACTGTACATTGTGTAACTCCACCAAGATTAATCTGTGCAGAGTACTCCACCTCGACCAATGAAACACCAGAACATCGCCAAAAAATGACTATATATCACATTGAACCACCAGAGTCTCTCAAGTCATTCCTAAAAAAAAAGAAAAAAAAAGCGAGTATCGGGAGGGAGTCAGATTCTCCAGAGCGCTCTGACTAACCATCCAACCTCCAGTCCAGCAGTCACTCCTGAGGTAGATAGAAGACTGACAACTCACGAATAGTCTCTGTCATTGTCATATGCTCCATGTTGAACTATTCAATGAACACCAGATGGTCGCGATAATAGTCACTCACCTCTCTCCTCTGGCTTTTGTACAGGCTGTGTAGCAACAGAGGGAGTAGTATAGTAATAGTCCTCCTAGTCACTAATAGTCCATGTTACTCATGTTGATAGTCCATGTTACTCAGGTTGATGAAGAGTGATGTTGAGTGAGTGGAGTATCCAGTGAAATCACTCGCAACATCACTAGCCAGTCTAGCAGCGTGAGCAACATCTTTAGCAGCGCTTGCAACATCACCAGCAGCGTCATGAGCAATCTTAGCGGCATCAGCAGCAGCTTCAGCGTAGGTAGCAGCACGTTCAATGGCAATATATGCAGCGACGTGTGCAGCAGCAGCCGCACCCTTGGCAGCAGTAGCGAGATTATCCGCATCTTCCAAAGCAATATTAGCAGTAGCAGCAATTTCTGCAGTTGTTGCAGCAACAGTGGCACCATCGATGGTAACTCCAGCATCAGCACAAGTAACATCAGCAGATGCGTTAGTTGTTATAGCGAGTGTAACAGTTGCTTCAGCAGCTGCTACTGTGGCAGCAGCCACCTGATCAGCAGCGAGAGCCACATCCTCAGCAGCACGGGCAGCACGTCTAGCAGTTTCAGCACTAGTAAGAGCAGCTGTCGAACGATTAACCACAGCGCTATAAGCGTCACTCACACTAGCCAACCAATCGTACGGATCGTTATAAAAGTCACCCTGACCACCACTTGTGAACTGAGCAGTAAGCATATCCATGCTGAAGGTGGTAGAAGAAAAATGTGTGGGGATCCGTGTTTCACTCTCTCTTATGTTCCATGTTCCGAGATAACCCTCTTAACTGATCAAAAGGATTAAAAAAAAGAACTTAAACCAATTATCACAGCGACTTTCGCTAGGTAGGATTACCTGTCTACTCCCAGAGGAATAGATGGAAAAAAAACTCTTTTAAAGGACTCAAAATCCGCAGACATAGAGTCTCGTCCTCAGTAGGGAGCTATTTTTAGTCTGATTTTCACCTGTCACCCGACCACTGCAGGAGGGAGAGGTTAACTTGTTGATTTTGTTAATCTGCTTGTTAATCTGCTTACCACACACGTCTGTAGTCACATAAACCACCATTCCCAGAGTGGAATGAAATAGAGGACACTGACTGGACAAAATTAGTCAATATTGGTATTCTCAGAGTTTTCTGAAAAACACAAAATTGCCTCTTTTGAAAAATACCCCATATCGTCTCTCCCCTCTTTTTTTTCTAGAAAATGTGGATCAGTGTTTTTTGGATGAAATGTGACCTCTTTTTATCAGCGTTTTTAGAGGAGCGCTGATGGTGTCAGCAAAAGGGGGGAGTGAGTGTGAGGGAGTGGTGGTTATTTACCCCGGGGTGGGTCTTGACTCTATGTTAGTGAGTGGTAAACTGTCGCGGTACAGTCTCTCCTTCTCAAGCTGAGGGGGATGGGGAAGTGGAGCTGAGGAGAGATTATTGAAGTAACCACCCCTCCCTAAACAACATCAGATCCCAGACATAACAAATGGTAAACTTACCAACTAACACCTAAATAACAAGCAGAAAACATGTTTGTGTTCCAACATTGCTATATAAACACAGGGAACGTGCATTAAGACCTCTATTCATAAGGAGTGGTGTAGAGTCACCGCCCCTTTTTCTTTCCATTGTAAGAAGGGTTGACTGCCCCCTACTTTCCAATCTTCTCTGTCAACCCACCCCCCCTTTTTTTCTCATGACGGTCACAGTCTGTGGATGTTTAGGATGGGGCACTAGTAAAGAGGGGAGTAGTGACAGGTGGGGAAGTCCAAGGTTGGCTAGCTGGCTGACTGGTTGGCTGGCTGACTGGCTGGCTGGCTGGCTGGCTGACTGACTGACTGACTGACGTGTCACTCAGTATTAAAGTGTTCTTTGTTTATTAGGTGGTCTCTTAAAAGAGACCAACCAACCCTTGCAGCTGCAAGGGTTGGTTATGGACCTATGCTAACTAACACACTAGTGTAATATATTACACGTGTGTTACAGAGCATCCATAGTCTACCATGACCATGGCCTCCATCCCAGGACCGGCTAGCGGTCTGCACAGAGGGCCTATGCCAGGAAGAGCTTAGGTCCTGTTTTTCAGAATGACGCAGTGGTGGTGGTGTTCACCTTATGTCATTTTCCTAAACGTCATAGCTAAGGTGTGCCACGTTAATAGAGGCTTTATCTTACACTAGCTTAGTTTCTATCTCAAGGAAAAGTAATCCAGCATATCTCATATACATTACATAAACGTCTGACGTATATTAGAAGTGACGTTTCTGTATATTTGTACTTCAATATACGTCAATGCACGCGCGAACCTCACGAGAAAGTATAGAGATGGAACGTTGGCGCCATCTGTCGGAATAGCGGGTAACTACAACAGTCACCTGGATCCAAAGAGTTGCTACGCATACTCATACATACTGAACCTATACAAGACAGGTCAGCTAATTCATATCCTTCAGCCCGCCCAGCATCATGGTGAATAGAAAAAAAACACTTGTCATGATAAGTAGTGGAGTTGGTGGTTTAGTGTTGTGTTTTTTTTAATACCAGTCATTACCAGACGGGGAGATCGTGCACGCTCTTTTTAAAGCTCGACCGTCATGGTTGAGGTGAGGTCAGGTCTCTTAAGCTATGGTTGGGAGTTGAGGAGCTCTTACACCTAGCTTCTTCTTTTTTTTTAATTTAAAAAAAAAAAGAAAAAAAAGTGTAGTAAGCAGGTGGACAAAAGGAGATGTCAAAAAGCAAGTCTTTCCAAGAGAGGTGTAAAGTCTCCCTCCTCGACCACACTAGACCCTCTTATGGGTCGGATCAAGACGGGTCTGGTCCAGTTATAGGTCTGCTCAAAAAAGGAAGAGGGTCTAGTCTAGTCTCGCGTGTAGTCAAATCTACTCCTCTTGTCGATCCTAAGAAAAAATCACGTCTTGTCCCTTGTCCCCCACCCCCCTTTTTGTCCCTAGTCTATAATGACTCACAGCTGTACATAACACCACTGTATTATTCATATCTCCATAGGTACACAGTATATAAGACTTCTAAACCCTCACCCGTTCCTGTATTGTTAAGACTATAAACCACAGTCACTACCATTCATCATAAATCACTCTACCTGCGAGCGCGGGAAAAGAGGCTGGTGTGATGACGACACACACACACACACACCGGATAACAACCACCGGGTAACCCACACCCGGGGACTGCGTGGCGCTCTCAAGATACCCTGTCCCAAAATATACAAAAGCTCCTAACGCCCCACAGCGCGACGGGGGCAAATCCTACACAGTATATAAGACTTCTAACCCCTCACCCATTCCTGTATTGTTAAGACTATAACCACACTCACTACCGTTCATGATAAATCACTCTACCTGCGAGCGCGGCAAAAAGAGTCCGCCGGATAACCCACACCAGGCGACCGCGTCTGATGGTGTCTCCCACCAGTAACCAATCAGCACGCCGAACGCTGGACACACCTCCACCGTGTGACCCCTTCTCTAAGTAGGTCACACACGAATCATATTAAGATATCGCCTACAGCTATAGCCCAGGTCCCGATGGCCGTGCGGGATTGCACGCCATCAAAACGGACTGCCCTCAATTGGCAGGAGGGATGTGATTACCCCTTACAAAAATGAAATGGGGCCTGTGCCAAAATGCATTTTTCACTGTTTTAGATAAAAGAGATCCAGGGCTATCCGCTCGTCCAAGAATTATTTTTCTATCAGTCCGGGATCATGCTCAAAATAAGGCTCAAAGTCTAAAAACCCAAAATTTCTCCCCTATGGAGTTTCAAGCCTGAAGCGGTTCTGGACCTCGCGTGGGCCGCCAAGGGGCAGGTAGCAGGTTCGAATCCCGACGCGTTTTCATCGCCTTAGGTGGTGGTGGTGGTGGTGATATAGGGGGTCGGGTTAGGTACTTAGACGTATATATAGGGGGTGATGGGGTTTTTGAGATTCTTGCTGTTTTTTTTATATAAAAAAAAAGCGGGTCGCGACAGATTTTTCAAAAATTTGTACTTATTGTTATGAGTTAACCCTTTTTTTTGTGGAGGGTGGTGGGTCTGCACTGGGGGGTACGCTATGGGAGGAGGTTTTTTCAGTGTGGAGACTATTAGGGGTTTTCTGATGTGGATTTTTTCTTTTTTCTTTTTTTTAAATAGATAAAATTAAAAAAATTGCGTATATTATATTGAGATCACTTAAACTTTTGTGAAAAATGGTTGGCTCTGAAAAGGGCCGTTAGTAGAGTGGGTGAGGTGGGAGAGCTCACGTCAAGTACTCGTCAAGCATCTGTAGGACTTCCATACAGACGTCGATCTTGGTCTTCTCGACGGTCTCTCTGATGAGTTGATCCGTCAGCTCACGGATCAGCTCATCCACCACCTCCTCCTGCACCTTTGCCACCTCCTGCTCTCGCTGGTGATCCGCTGAAAACAGCTTCTCAACCATGTCATCTATGACTGCTCGCGAAACGGGAACGTATCCGACCCCCGCCATTTTTACAAGTTGTCTGACTCCCTAGTTGAGATCAGCTGACGTCACACTAATTTCGAGGACGTTGTGACGTCATCAGTGTAGATTATTGTCGGGGTTAGTAAGACAACATCTTTTTTTTTTTTTTACATCTAGGTCTATTTGAGGGTTGGGAACTAGACCACGCTGGACCTCGTCCGACCAAGACCCATACTCAACACACCTTTTATGGGGGCTCTGTCTCACGTCTTAGTATATAAAGAGAGTCGGGTCAGAGTAGTAGCGGGGTGTCTCTGTTTCTATATGGAAACTCAGCTGGTTGTCAAAGGTAGATCACAGTCTTCGCAGAGATATACTGCAGACACCCTCCTTGTCTCATCTCATTACACCGCCATCATGCATCATCATTCATTTTGTTTTTAATATTAAATTACTTATAGACCTATTTGAGGGTTGGGAACTAGGCCACACTGGACCTCGTCCGACCAAGACGCTGCTTAACACACCTTTTCTGTGGGTACTGTCTCACGTCTTAGTATATAAAGAGAGTCGCGTCAGAGTAGTAGCGGGGTGTCTCTGTTTCTATATGGAAACTCAGCTGGTTGTCGAAGGTTACGTCTCAGTCCTCGCATAGATAAATTGCGGACACCCTCCTTGTCTCATCTCATTACACCGCCATCATCCACCATCATTCATTTTGTTTTTTAATATCCAATAATAGTAGTCAACCATTGAGAGATTAAGAGACCCGCCTCCTCCTCCCCCCTGGGGAGGAGGAGGAGGTGGGTCTACCACTAACACCCCACCCTAAGAGATCATCACCACCGCCGCCACCTCTCCACCCTACCCCCCAGAGTGCCCCCCTCCCCACCACCCACCCCCCAGAGTGCCCCCCAGAGTGCCCCCCTCCCCCCTCCCCATCCCCATACTCCGCCAGAGTGCCCCCCTATGCGTGCATACACCCCCTCCCTCCCTCCCCACCCAGCCCACCCAGCCCCCTATCAAAAAATAGAAGTCTCTGATTGGTTGATCTATAAGTCATGTGACCAAAGGGTGTGTGGTCTATTTTCCAAATAAGGAGCATTTCCGGTCACGTGACCAAAAAGGGGGCGTGGTCTATTATGCAAAATGAGAGGGTGACGTCACTTCGGGTCATCTTAAGTAGGTCACTTCCGGTCACGTGACCAAAAGGAGGTGTGGTGTATTATGTAAATGAGGGGGTCACTTCCGGTATGCCCTAATATGGGCATGTGACGTCACTTCCGGTCAAAAGTAGGTCAGTAGGTCACCTAGAATGCTAGCCTCTGATTGGCTGAGAGCCTACCTAGGTCACGTGACGTCACTTCCGGTATGCCCTTATATGGACATGTGACGTCACTTCCGGTCAAATGGAGGCCTCTGATTGGCTGGTAGACCGGAAGTGACCCATTTGAATTTCCCGCCAAAATGGTGGCCTCTGATTGGCTGATTTTGAATTTCCCGCCAAAAATGGAGGCCTCTGATTGGCTGCAGGTCCTATGAGTAAACCCTAGTACTGTGTATAGTCCCATACCGATACAAACTACACTACTGGCAAGTTATTCATAGTGCACTGCATTACTGGCAGTATAAGCTTTAATTTGATTCCAAATATGCCAATATTTGTCGATTTTTGACAGATTTTTCATCAAAAATCGTTTAAAAAAAGTGTTGTTTTTTTGAGTGGCCTTAAACTCACCACCCCCCCCCCCCTCCAACAGGGAGGGGATGGTGAGATTTGGCGCGGAGTGTAAGTAGGTCACGTTGCCATGGTAACGCGTCAAGTGAAAATCCCGTGCATTCAAGCCCCTCTGTAGCATAGCAACACGCAGGCTTTTTCCCTCAAAACAGGTTAGAAAATTTTTGACCCCCCCAAGAGTGGTCTAAATCTTTTACCCCTCCCCCTGTCAAGGGGTCCAATTTTTATACCCCCCCCCCAAAATCCACCACCCCCTGCTCTTAAAAAATGAGCACTCCCTTACTCACAGGTGAACAGCTGATAGCCAAGTCTGAGTTTTGTTATACAAAATGTATACACGTGGACTTTAAGCATGACGTCCTTTTAAACTATTTCGTCAGGTAATGCACATACATTTTGGATTGATTTAATGATGCCAAAACAAAATGGCCGCCCTGCCTATGATAATGCATTTTTTTGCTGGTTCTTACTTTTAAGTTCATCATATTCACATGGATTTCAAGCGTGTCCGATTTCATGCTTCTACGACCCTTTGCATGATTTATTCACATATCGCCTGGGCTATGAGAGCCAGGCGGCAGCAGGCTATGCAGTGCAGCGGAAGCAAGCGCGTTATAGCATATATATATAACCTTTCACAAAAGGCCCGTCTCACCCGGTTCTTACTAAGGCCACTCAAAAAAATAAAATGGTTTCTCATCACCACGCGCATCATAAAAACCAGGTTTTGAGGAAAACTTTCTTTTTTTGTTGTTGCTAATTTTAGATGAAAAACATGATAAAAATGGACAAATATTGGCATATTTGGTATCAAATTAAAGCTTATACTGCCAGTAATGCAGTGGGATAGAAATAACTTACATTTTCCCCACTTTTAAAGATCAATAATTTCTTGACTACTGAAATGTGAATTTTGGTCATGAAAAACGTATATTATTATCCTATACATTTTAGCCCGCGAGTAAACAAAAAAAAAAGGGGAAAAAAAGCCTCCCTCGTCATATTTTTTAGACCTTGGTGATGAGAAACCACTTTTTTTTTTGAGTGGCCTAAATATAAAATTATATTATCTAACTATGCTTGGGTGAAGAGGGGAAATAGATATATGGGTCGGAAAGTCGCTAAGGGAGTACGTGTCCCCCTCTCCAGGGGGGGGGGCACTCAATTATTTTTCGATAGGGGGTGTGCGGCTGGCCCTTTGACAACACTTCTTACCCTTGGTGAGGGGGATTCGGTCATAAGTGACCCTTGCTGAGATGGATTTTGGAAAATAGTGCCTAAGTATTAGCAATTTTCCCGAGGGGTCACCCTTGGTGAAAGGGATTGTAGTCCAAAAGGACCTTTTTCTCGAAGAATTTTCGGGAAAACTCCGAAATATTACCCTTTTTGGGAGGAATTTGTAGAAATCTCGGAAAAGTGACCCTTGGTGAGGGGGATTTTGGTGAAATGCTCTTGACCCTTTAGCTCGTCAGTTGGAGGTGGGGGCACTTGGTATATTTTGTATACACGGGTGTACAGCTGGCAAGGGTGGTTTTTGAGTAAAATCCCTCTAGCCAAGGGTCTGTTTTCAACAAAATTCCTCTAGCCAAGGGTCTGTTTTCAGCAAAATCCCTCTAGCCAAGGGTCTGTTTTCAACAAAATTCCTCTAGCCAAGGGTCTGTTTTCAGCAAAATCCCTCTAGCCAAGGGTCTGTTTTCACTAAAATCCCTCTAGCCAAGGGTAATTTTTTCGAATTTCCACCAAAATTCATGCAAAAAAGGGTCACTTTTGACCGAAATTCCTCCAACTGAGGGTCCATTGTCGGCAAATTTATTGAAACAGAAGCACTTTCGACCAAATTGCTCTAATCAAGAGGTGCGTTTCCTCAAAATTTTCAAAAAAAGGCCCTTTTTACCAAAATCCCTTAAGACAAGGGTAAGGGTTTGTCAGAGGCTCAGTCGCACACCTGTGTCAAAATAAATTTGAGTAACCCCCCGGGGTGGGAAGGCCCACAATTGCCACACCATATACCCACACCCACCTAAGAGTAAGAGCGTTGTCAAAGACCCATAAGGACCTGTAAGTATATTTCCATGGTATATATGGTTCCATGGTATATATGGTTCAGAATGTTGTGTCATGGATTATACTATGGTTCCAGATGTAAAAATTCATATAGTGTATATATATTGGGCTTATGTACTTTTTTCAATGATAGAGCATATGTAGCAGTTAAATAATAATGCAGTCCTATACCTCCCATAGCAATCCATAAATGTTTAACCCCTGCTCTGACGTCACTGAGTAAGGAGCCCACAGCTTACAGGGGGCGTGGTCAGCTGGAGTAGAATACTAGCTGTAACTCTGTTAATGTATCATTGTTTTGTATAATTCCGTTACAAATTGTCTCCTATGGCAGGGATACACTATTTGAGATTTAGTAGTGTTTAACTTGCAAGATAGGATTTAAGGTGGGTCAATCCGTTGGTGCAAATGTTGACTGAGTATCAGACCCAGTACGCAGTACTGGGACTGAGATCGCTCAATGGTAAAATGTGGAGTGAAATCAGTAAAGCTGGCTGTCTGCCTACTTCACTGACTTTCAAAGTACCCTCTGTTTAGTAGTTGATAGATTACTCATTTTCCTGTGTATCTCATATAGATAAGATGAAGAAAACATAATCTGATGTGCTATTTGCATTAGATAAAACCAATATTTCTCAGTTTTATGTGTCTCAAACCCCAACCCCCATTCGGACCCCAATCACTCCTCAGCAGATTGTTGGATTGATCATACTGGCTGTAGTGTCATGCCCTAGGCTAGGAGAGTGAGTGCCTGCTGGTTATAGTAAATTTAGCATGACCAACCCAGAACAAACAGCTATTTAGGGAGAGGTCATTATCCCACCCATTGTTGTTACACAACAGGGTAATTCTCCCACCAAGGATTGGCACAGGGTGACCAGTACTTGTACTGTGCAGTGGCTCTACTACACAAAGACTACCAAATACATCATTACAGAGTTTGCATGTAAGTATAACGTTTCTACATAACCTATCTACTATGTATATGCCTATTTTTTTAATAAATGCAGTTATGAATAGGGAAGGTATTGGTGCACTATATCGTAGCACCTGAGTAGATGGTGATAAGTAGGGTAGATTCAGCATGAGATGGACACACACCTTAACCCTTTCATGCCAATAACTCCGAAAATGTGTGGTTTTGCACCTGTACATATTCAAGAGGCCACCCTGATTTACCTAGCACTCAGAATGGGACGGCCCTGCACTAAAGTAAGCCTAATTGCATTAGCTTTCATACAATACCATTGACATTATGGTAACCCCAAGTATTTTGAATATGGGAGGGTCGATTATAAATTATTTTAGTTGAAAATAGCCATGCACCCATCAATCTCGGAGCATGTGACCCATGTATTTTTGCTTACCAATGTAAAGGTAAAAGTCCATAATTTGACTCCTTATAGATACCCCCCCCCCCCAACACTTTTTCTTTTGCCCCTGGGTGAGTGATCTTGGGGTAAAAGCAATGGATGGCTCCAAGTACCAGTCTTATAAAAACTACTGTGTTTGCATAAATCTCATTGTAAATTTTGCAACAATTTCTATATAATTGGAAATAATTGATAATACGATCAAAGCTAGTGATTAAACCCTCGAGAGACTGTCACTTTATCTGTACACTTTGCTCTCAAACAGGGCGGGCAAAGAAAATAGCAAAAATGAAAAATAGAGGTGAATGTTCACGATTTGACATTTACCTTTTTTTGCATAGACCCCCTGTGGAGTCTTTATCCCACAAACAGTCTTTATCCCGCAAATTAGTACTACCATGAGGGATAAAGACACCCATGGGTCTTTATG
The DNA here is from genome assembly GCA_947462335.1 of Harmothoe impar. Lineage (NCBI taxonomy): Eukaryota > Metazoa > Annelida > Polychaeta > Phyllodocida > Polynoidae > Harmothoe > Harmothoe impar. The sequence goes on along the minus strand of OX381705.1, from coordinate 94,857,181 downwards.
CCTCAGTTATGGCGTTAAAGCCCTAGTGTCTTTATCCCACAAATGTCTTTATCCCTCAAAGCTAATATAGAAGTTTTTATCCCACAAAGCCAATGATATAGGCTTTATCCCACAAAGCCTATATAGTGGCTATTTATGTCCATACAGTGACCCGTCTTTATCCCACAAAGCCTATACATCGCTTCTATAGGCTCATACAGTGACCAGTGTTTATCCCCTGAAGCCTATATAGCGGCTATAAATAGCCATACAGTGACAGTATTAGTCTTTAGCCATAATATAGGCTTTCCAGCTGGAAAGCGAGATTTGACGTTAATAAATATATGTTTTCATAAGTTGCAAACCCAATTCAACCTCCAATGGTCTGAAAATGATGGGGAAGGGATTTATTATTGTAAAGTATTAAATAGGAAATATGTAAACTTAATTATGGGATTTTAACCATTTCCTGCCGGCTCTATGATAGTCTAAAATGTCTATCATAAAAAATATTGAGGCCCCAGACTCAGTAGCATTATTATATGAAGTTATATTGAGCATCTGGTGATAATTCATAATACTGTGAAAGTACTTTATTTCCTTAGGTATATATTTTTGGATTTGCGAGGAAGTGAAAAATGCAGAAAATTATAATATGGTTAAGTATGGAATAAATACCCGAGAATTTACCAATGTGAACTCATCGGCAACAATTTAAACCCGTGAAATTATTTACTTTCACAGTATTATACATGTTTTCAAACCAATGATTTGCAATGTGTATGATAACATAATAACCGGTCATGTCTATTTTAAATAACTATTTGTGGCACTAGCCAGCTGGAAAGAGTTAATGAATTCACAGTTCTATTAAAACGGGTAACATACCATGTATGTATAAAGGAATATTGATATACCTCATAAGCATGGATAGTTCTAAGTGCATCATATGTAGTGATATTGGTTCTACGCAATGTTCCAGATAAAGATTTTTTCTTCCAGCCCTTGTTCTTCCGTCGTACAAGTTCTTGGTTGCAATGCAGACAAAGGAGCAATGAGTCATTTGCCATCCTAAAAAAGAAAACTGATTGTTAAAGTTTCTTGAATTAAATGAGTAAGAATGGTACTCTCTTACTATGAGACATAAATCAACATTTACACACACACACCATACCAGTGGTGGGAGATTGAGGGGACTGAGCCCCTCCACCCCCCCCCCCCCCCCCAAAAAAAAACCACAACATTATACAACACTCTATAACGCTATTATAATGTTTATCTAAGGCTCCTTACTATGGCATAACATTAATCAAAGTTTTAAAACATTATTTGGACGTAAAATGAGGTTTTGTTAGCTGGGCTGCAACCTCCACACACCCACACCTCTGCCAGCAAGTCCTTTACATATTTGAGTTGACTAATCTTAAAGAAACTGTATTTAAGGGACCCCCCCCCCCTGGAAAGAGGGTTAATTTGGTTACTACGAAATATGGTTACAACAAACTAATCTTGTTGTTCCTATCTAACTTATGGTGTGTGTCCGTTTTTGGATAAATCCACCCTCTGCCCACTGCACTTCGCTTGAGTGCAACAGTTATGCTTCACTGAGCATTGACTGACCTCTAGCCTACACATTTAGCTTTTTGTTTAAGGCAAGCAGGTAAAGAATGTATATAGTCAATTACACAGGGGAATCCTTGCAGCCATATCTGTTTCATATGTCTGTGTCTATATGCAAAATGTTATGCACACATTTGAAAATTCATGTTAATCTTTGGAAATGGAATTCGAAAATGAATCCATGTAATATTGAAGACCTATTTAAAACCATTTTTCTGCACAGTAATGTTCCTTGTGAAGTCATTGGTGCGGCAACTTGTGCATGAGTGTTACACAAGACTACACTCAAGGAGATAATGAACAGATTACGGCTGGTATAGTGTAAATTGCACCATATATGATTCATTACAGCATTATATCTCATTATAAAGAAACAAATATTTGATTCTAATACTTACTTGGTTATTTAGTCCTCCTGTGGCACAATCATTTATGTTGACTGAATGTCAGTCCCAGTACCCCAGTCAAGCTTAGGGGTGAAATGATTACTCCCCTTTGCTGGTGCTTGTGTGTCCAAAGGTGTGTACTGTCACAAGCACTTACATAATCACCAAGCACACATGTTCTCACTGAGACCCATTGTAATGAATTGAAGAACCTGCTTGGAGAATGAGTATTCACAATAGCAGACAGGATATTGGGAGGTGAGAATGGGGAACAAATCGTGCAAAAGTGGGAATATCAAATTAATATGAATGTGGACACCTCTAAATATGGGTGTCCCACTCTGAGCATACAAAATACTAGGTGTCCCATTCAAAAGATGTGTACATAGTGCCCTAGATCTAGGTGTCCCATGATTTCACTCCACTTTCTATATAGGAGCGACCAGTGGCCCTCCCCCTGCGGGAGAGGGTCACTTATGGCTCAGTCTCATGAGTTTGTAACAGTTCAAACGTCTTTGACCGGTGGCGTCTTTGACCGGTGGCGTCTTTGACCGGTGGCGTCTTTGACCGGGTATGTGATTAAAATGAAGAAAAAAGTAGTGTATAGTAAAGAAATGGGTAAATTTATTGTATAATATATAACACATCATTTCGAGGCATTATTTAAAATTGATATATTTCATATATTTATGTTACTGGCTCAGTCTCATGAGTTTGTAACAGTTGAAACGTCTTTGACCGGCGTCGTCTTTGACAGGTGACGTCTTTGACCGGCTGAAGAAAGAAAGGCCAAAAGGAACCCTTGATATGTGCATTAACTTCTTTTTTTTTAATTGGGTAAAACAACCATAGACTGTTTATTACATGAAGAAGTTGAAGCTTAAATTTCTCTACTATATACTACTTTTTTCTTCATTTTAATCACATACCCGGTCAAAGACGCCACCGGTCAAAGACGCCACCGGTCAAAGACGCCACCGGTCAAAGACGTTTGAACTGTTACAAACTCATGAGACTGAGCCTTATAGAGGCAAGTGCAAATGTAGCTAGATTTCCATCAGGTTTTTGCCATAAGATCATAATAGCATACACTTTCCAACAAAGCTGAGAAAATAGGAGGGTCCCGAGCTGTTTTCTGAGATCTTCAAGCCTTAAGTCAGTGTTTCATATGATAGAAGTATAAACTGTTTTGCCACATATGTACATAAAATACTATTGAAAAGTAGCTTAATATCTATGTATAAGGATCTCAGGATATAGGTTTTAATGTTCTCTCTCTAGAGAAACATATGGCTGTGTCTCACAAACATGGGCCAATGTTTTCTTCTATGACCGGGTGCAATCTATGACCGGGTGTAATATATGAACGGGTGCAATCTATGACCGGCTTGAAAGAAAATGATTTATTTAGGGCAGATGTAGATATTAATTGAAATAAAATGAGTGGTATAAAGTCTTAAAACACCCATTAACATTTTCCAGCATTTATAAATTCATCTGCCCTAAATATAGTGGGTTTTTTCTAAGCCGGTCATAGATTGCACCAGTCATAGATTGCACAAGTCATAGACGACAACAATGGCCCGATCTCATGAGATCAGCCATCAGCCATATGGTCCCAGGCATATTTCTAAAAATGTTGTCCATTGAAAAAAAAAGTTTAAAGGAAATAAAAATATACTAAGGGCTAGTTATGTATGGCTTCTGAATGAGAGCCACCACCACGGACTCCATAGCACAGTGGCAGAATGCATTCCTTTATATCCAAAGGTTGATGGTTCATGCCCTGGCCAGGCAACCCCTTCGTCCATTTCAGGACAATTTGATATCTATTTAGCTATATTAGACACATTTATGATCCCTTATTGGTCTTAAAGTTAAAAATCTGAACTTATAATGCATAAAGTCCATATATTTCCATACTTAATTTCAAAAGAATTCAGGGGTGAATGTCTTTTCTTGGCTCCAGTGTTTTCAGATATGCCCACCCCTGTTTCTTTTCATTAGACATCAAAATATAGGCATATTGGGTAATGCTACTCTGAGAGATGGGATTAATATAGTGTCCCACTTAACCTGAATCTGCCTGTCCCACTTTACAACTTCAGCTAAAGTGGGACACATTTAATTTTTCAGTGTGCTTTATTTCAATATCTGACTGACGAAAAAATATCAAGATGTAAAGAAACAATGCATGTATCTACTATATACATACATTTTGAAATATCATGTTATTATTCTTAATACCACTGCTAACAAATAATTGTACTATTTCTTATGTACTTCTGAATTTATAGTGGCAAAAGGTGTCCACCCATGGCTTGTTGAAATTTAGAAGATATGATTACCTCTTAACTTCGGTGAGATAGGTACAGTTAAGAGGGGTTAAACATGTACCGTAAATTCCCGCATACTACCCACGGGTTGTACGCGAACCAAACTCAGCTTTCATTTCATACCAAACATGCCTTTATAGGGTGCGGGTTATACGAGGGTTTTTATTACTATAGACCAGTACTAAAATTGAAATTTTCAAATTCAAAAACGGGTTATAGGATTCCCCTGAGTTGGGGGTGCGGGTTCTACGCGAGATGCGGGTAGTACGCGGGAATTTACGGTATTTCTCAAAAATAACACCCAGAAGAGAAACTGACCTCTTAAGAACAGCCTCAATGTTAATTGTCCTACTTTAAATTACCTGATGTCACACTTTACCTGAATCAACCCTACAGTATTAGAGATGGTATGTTACAGCCCGGTTACAGCTGTGCAACTTACTGCCTTACAGTAATGTTACATTTCATTTTGTTGCTACTCATGAAATAATTAATATTTTTCATACATTCCAGTGAGAAACAAGGACAATATGTTGTGTCAAGTAAATATTCTACTTGCCTACACTGGAGTAGCGCTGTCCATGGTGTTGGTTACCATCTCTGGGACATCAGTTCAGCTCATGGACAGGGCAGTACCTGACTTTGAATTAAACTTCATCCGGCATGCTTTGGCAATACTCATGTTTGGGCTCATCATGGTTCTGAGGAAGGAAACTGGCCCAATATCTAAGGAGTACTGGCCATATTTAGCCGTGATGGGAGTGGCCAAGTTTATAGTTACTGTAGCCTACTTTACGGCTGTGACCTTCATGCCCCTTGCCCATGTTGCAGGAGTTAAACAAGGGGTTGAAGGGGTCTTTGTGGTACTTTTTGCAAAGTTCTTTCATCATGAACCACTGAATCATAAGCATTTGTTGTCTAGTATTGGATGTATACTTGGCATGCTTTGCATTATCCAACCATGGAAAGGATTTTCAAAGGGATTCATACCTGATTATGTACACATTAACAGTACATCATTACTGCCAAACGGAACAGATACATCGAGCGGACAAGACATTTTTCCTGTAGATATGCAAAGCCTTGCCCTACTTGGTTATCTCTTTGCTTTACTTGCTGCAGCCTGTGATGCTCTAGTCACATACATGAGTTCTATGTATGTCAAAGATGTGCCGGCCACTAAACAATGTCTTGTTATTGCAAGTTTAGCCGCTACACTTTCCCTCATCTCCAGCATCTATATGGAACAACCTGAGCCTATATCAGACCCATATGTACTATTTATAGTATTGGTCCACTGTGTATGCATTGGTTTCTCCTATTTACTTTTACTTGCCTCTGTCAAAGTGCTGGGAGCCGCACCGCCCACTATTTTGCTAAATCTGGAATCAGTGTTGTATCTTGTACCTCAGTACACCCTGATGGCCTCCTCTCTGGGTGGCAGGATGAATGCTCTGGAGGTGTCTGGGAGTTTTGTTATTGGGGTCACTCTCACACTATTTGTGCTCACATCTGGAACTGGTAGCCATGAGGACTTCTGAATATCAATCACTTAAGGACATCATGATTTTTTGCGGAATTGTTTTGGAAGTGTTTATTTGAAATAATCAAAATCCGCTTAAATACTTTTACCTCGCTGTGTTCTCTAATGGATACAAAACAACTGGATCATCAAAACCAATGTATTGGAAATCATGATTAGTCTAATAAACTGTTATGATTCTACATAACTAAAAAAAAATACAGGTCTACAATATTTCATTTGACCTTCATGAAATTATGATGTATCAGGTATAATTTCAATATTGTATAACTCATATAATTCCTCCAATTAACACATTGTTCTCTAATCCTCTCTCCTCTTGTCTGTTCCAGGCTCCACCAACACCAACCTTCACAGGAGGTCAGGTTTCCCACCCACCCACACCTTATAAAAGTACATAATCTCATAAGCATTATTAATCATGTATTCTATGTTTCAATATTGTATACTGTAAAACCTCGCGTATAAGCCTCACTCGCATATAAGCCGCACCCCGACTTTGGGCCGATCCTAAAAGCCGCACCAGCGATCTGATTATGGTGACTTTTGGTAGTGTACCAAGGTAGCAAAAACTCGCGTATAAGCCGCACCCTGAGCCTGGGCTGATGCTATAAGCCGCACCGCCGATCTGACTCGCGTACTAGCCGCGGCTTATACGCGAGGTTTTACGGTAACTCATATAATTCCTCCAATTAAAGCATTGTTCTTTAATCCTTTCTCCTCTGTTCCCGGGGGTGTCAATGAATGAGTATGATATAAGATGAGTTTTACAGCTGAAATAATGGGGTGTCCAGTCTATGTGAAAACTTTTTCGTCATGCAGGACATTCAGTCCTGCAGATCTTTTTTTTTTGCAGGAGTTGCTTCATTTTTGCAGGCTCGAATACCTGAGGGCAATTTTCCTACCTCATTAAAAATGCATATGCCAAGAATCTACATTGAATAAGTACAGCTTTTCTGTATATTCCCATTGAAACCTTGCAATATGCACAATATTGAGTAATGTTATGCAAAATGTTTATGCAAAATGCTTTTCTCTCTACAACCTTAATAATAGTCCGATTTACAAGCCATGAAAACTGACATGTAGCCAAACTTCCAGACAGTTATGTAGACCAGCAGTTGGACAGCTGGTCAACCAGCCTTTTAAACTGTCCGGCACGTTTTCACGAAGACTGTGTGTCTAGCCGATGTTTTAGCCAGTGCCACTACATATATATGATGGTCTGGTCAGTTGATAGGCCATGGCACCAAGAAAGGGACCGCCAAACTATGTTTGCCCTTTTGGGTTTTACGTCACGATCCACTACTTTGGCACTAACAGGCGCATCATCTTCATGTAACAAACGTTTTTTAGCTGAGACTCTGTACTTTGAGGGTATATCAAGGTCATGTTTCTTTTGTTTCCATCTGTATATTACCTTACGTTACATTAGGTTTATAATTGTATTATCCAGAATCACACTTTTCTAATCATTACTATTTGTAACGTATGTGCTGATCCTACACATCTTACACTATTCAGAGTTGTATGTATCATTTCTAACAGTGAGGACTGCTACTGTTCACAATAAAGATTATGTACATCTCACTTCTGTTCACTTGTTTTATATCAAGAGCTCCCTTTTATAAACCATTGAATGGGGTGGCACACCCACTTCCCTTCACATATTATTTGCCTACTATGGTGTGAAGGAGGGTGCTAAGCATCCAGATAGCCCAGGCATTATGCACCAGATATGGGGTGAATCGTGCAAATTGTCGTGAAAGCATAAAATTGGGTGCACTTGAAGGACATGTTCATGGGATGAATTTCAGGGCTGGAGCCAGCAAAAATATGGATTATTACAGGCAAAGCAGCCATTTTGTTTAAGGAACACAAAATTACACATTTCCTGCAATAACCCCACTTTTAGGTGTATTACAGGGTGAGATAGATCAGTCAGTCATGTCCTGCTTAATGTCCGTGTCCATACGATGAATCTCTGACTTGGAGCTCCTGGGAAAACCCATTAATTGAGCCATGACAGCCATTTATTTTGATATCAGCAAAACAGAGGATAAAGTTTATGTCCTCTAACCCACCTACAAAATGGTGTATATTTGCCAAATCAGCATTCAAGCGCACCCAATTTTATGCTTTCACGACATCTCTAGTGTGCGTCTCAAAAGAGTTCCATCTTGTAGAAATTCTGTAATCCAAGCTTTTCCTGTAAACAGGATTAAGAGCCCTGGTGACCTTAAGTAACCTTTCATAATGAGCCCTAGTTCTTATGGGTCTTCTGTCTATTAAGTTAATATTTAACGACAGGAGGAATGCTTTGTGGGATAGATGCTGTTCCCTTCTGTCTTCCAAATAGTTTAGCTCAGCTACCTTTAATAACTTTTCCGTATTAAGGTGGGTCGCTACCCTTCGATCAAAGTTAACAGAATGTCTCTATTTTTTTTCTAAAGACAGTCTGAATCATATAGAAACAGAAAATGAAAAGAAAAATGGGGGGTTCCCGACCTACTTTTTTAGATACAGAATTTTGAAATATTAAAGTTTTTAAATTTTTCTCTAAAAATGAGAAAAAAATGTGAAAACTTCGATAATTTTTTTAGACATCAACCATTATGCACAGAAATGTTAGACTTCACATGTCAAATGGCTATATGTTCCACTTTACTGCAAAATTAGTTTTATAGTTGTATGCCATGCCATTCTGGGTAAAAATATGATGTTTTGGGAAAGAAAAGGAATAAATTGCTATTATTTTGTAGCCTTATTGCCTAAACATGGTATTCAAAATTAACAGAATTTTTTTTTACTTTCTCAGAAAATAGTTCAGATCATTTGCTAACATACGGAAGTGATTTTGATAGGGGGTCCCGGGCATATTGTTAGTTTTTTTGGCCTTTGAAGTTAGAAAATATAGCAAAACCGGTGTAAATCTTACATTAAAAGCTAGAGATAAAGTGTAAAATAGCCAGAATCAGGGTAGAAAATGGCTACAATTGATACCCTTGGTTATTCTAAGTAACTTAAGGTGGGTCGCTACCCTTTGATTTCTTCAAATTCTAAAATCTATCAGAATGGGCCAATATTGCATGGCCAGATACATATATACCTTCCCTAGACTGTGTTAAAAATTTAGATTATTTCAAGCAAAATTGTGCATTTTGTAACACTTTGAATATTGGATTTAATGGTAACTGATAATATTTCTAATTTTTTTTAAAGTGCTAGTAAATTGCAGATATTTAATATTTAGAACACTATAGATGCTATGATCTTGCTCGAAATAACCAAGGGTATAAATCAGGACAATTTCAGATATAGATTTTTACCATTTTACCCATCATGCAGTGCCATATATAATTAATTTAGTCCTTTTTTGGCATTATTTTTCATTTTCAAAGGTCCAAAACCCTAGAAATATGCCCGGGACCCCCTATCAAAATTACTTCTATATGTTAGCAAATGATCTAAACTATTTTCTGAGAGAGTTAAAAAAAATTCTGTTAATACTGAATACTAATTTTAGCCAATAAGGCTACAAATAATGATGATTTCTTTGTATTCTTTCCCGAAACCCCATATTTTTACCCAGAATGCCATGGTGTAAAATTGTAAAAAAAAAAATTCCAGTAAAGGACAACATATAGGCGTTTCACATGTGATGTTTTACATTTATGCGCAGAATGGTTGATATTTAAAAAAAATCATTGAAGTTTTCACATTTTTTCTCATTTTCAGAAAAAAATTAAAATACTTTAATTTTTCAAAATTCTATATCTTAAAAAGTAGTTCGGGACCCCCTATTTTTCTTTGCATTTTCCGATTCTATATAATTTGAACTGCCTGTAAAAAAAAAATTGCGAGATTCTGTTAACTTTCAGTGACTTTGACCCAAGGGTAGCGACCCACCTTAATGAGATCTATATCATTCTAGATAATGATTTATTGGTAAACAGTTTCAATGTTCTAACTTTTGATAAAAATAGCAAATATCATTAGTATTAAATATATTAACTATGCAAAGTCCAATAAAACGGTCAATTTTGCTCGAAATCTCCCAATTTTTTAACATGGCTTAATCAGCATATATATGTATCAGATTATGTAATATTAGCTCATTCTGATACATTTAAGCTAAATGCGCAGATACCTGCGCAGTGTGTCCATATTGAAGAGGTAGCTATTCACCTTAATAGTCCCTCTATGACACAGAGCAGTTCTTAGACCCTTATTAATAGCATTTTGCAACTTTAACAGGTGGGTTTTGTTGGCAGTCATATAGCAAATGTCCCCCATAATCTGTTACAGGGAGAATGATAGTTTTAATGACATCTACTGCTGCTTTCTCCGTCATGTTTTTCCTTGCATGCCTGAATAAATATGTCTTATAATCAATACTTTTTTCCAAAATATCAATATGCCTCTTAAAGTTAAGTTTATTGTCTAGCGTCATGCCAAGGTATTTGTATGTAGGGGCAAATTCTACTATGTCTCCATTAATTTTCAAGGTTGGTTTTGTCCAGGAGTGGTCTAAAGTTTTTGTAGAGAAAGTCATGGCTTTTTTTGTTTTTTGTATTTAGTGATAATTTGTTGTCTAGGCACCGTTTAGCTATTTTTTCTAGGTCAAAATTTACTTTCCTTTCTATTGTTGGGTCAGCGGGTGGATGATTTATGTATATTACAGTATCATCACCATAATGCTGACAGTTGAGGAAATTTAGGGAAAAGTTCATGTCATTAATATACAATAAGAATAGTAGAGGGCCTAATACAGATCCTTGTGGGACGCCACATGTTAGTATTTTTTCCTCTGAGGTAATGTTATTAGCTTTGGTGGATTGTGTCCTCTCTGTCAGATAGTCTGTGACCAGTGCAACTGCACTTTGGTCAAATCCTATTTTTTCTGCTTTTTTTGCTAAAATGTTGTGGTCTAAAGTATCGAAAGCCTTTTTGAAGTCCAGAAAGATGGCTGTTGTACATTGGTCTGTGTTTAATCCTCTATAGATATTGTTTGTAAATTTGGTTAGACTGTTTAGTGTGCTTCTATTTGGCCTAAATCCTCACCTTGGGCTATAGATATGAGTAGAACCCTTAGAGCCCATGGTACAGGTGTGTACAGCATCATACTGAGGGAACAACAACAACTACCCTGGAGGCACACACATGTGCCTCAGGGTTGGACCTGTGGGCGTTACACATAGGCCCCCAGTATCCAGCAGTGTCCTGTTATCCACAGGCATCCCCTGCCCTCCCTGATACATACTACACTCTTCCCCGTTCCATTTTTGAAGGGCAGGGTTCTGATCTTGAGGGGATAGATTATTACTCAGCCCAGCATATAGCCCAGTTCATAACTCTGGCAGAGCCGGACATTATGTCCAGCTTTGATAAGTAGAAGTTTCCCTTCAAGTACCGTCCAAGCACCGGACATTAAGCCCAGCTTTTGCTATCTATTCTATTAACTAACTACATAATATACAGGTCTCTCCTATTTAGGACTGAGGAGAGCTCATCCAGATACAATGCTGCCGGGTGCAGGGACCCAGCTAGATATAACTAGAACTGCACATTATCTTCGTTGACTCTCAGGCTAATGATGTTGATTCCCAGCCTGACTTGGTTGACTCTCAGGCTGATGGTGTTGAATCCCAGTCTGACTTGGTTGACTCTCATGCTAATTAAGTTGACTCTCAGCCTGACCATTTTCACTCTCAACCTGACCTGCTTGACTCACAAGCTGACATGTTTGTCTCCTAGCCTGACCTGCTTGACTCTCAAGCTGACATGCTTATCTCCTAGCCTGACCCGCTTGACTCTCAGGCTGACTTGCTTGACTCTCAGTCTGACCTGCTTGGCTCTCAATCTCACATGCTTGACTCCAAGGCTGACTTGCTTGACTCCCACACTGACTTGCTTAACTCCTAGCCTGACCTGCTTGACTCTCATACTGACCCACTAGACTGTCAACCGGACATGATTGACTCCCAGGCTGACTTGCCTGACTCCCAGCCTGACCTGCTTGACTCTCAAGCTGATATGCTTGACTCCTAGCCTGACCCGCTTGACTCTCAGGTTGACATGCTTGACTCCCAGGCTGACTTAACTCTCAGGTTGACTTGCTTGACTCTCAGGCTGACTTGCTTGACTCTCAGCCTCACATGCTAGACTCCCAGCCTGACCCGTTTGACTCTCAAGTTGACATACTTGACTCCCATGCTGACTTGCTTGACTCTCAGCCTCTCATGCTTGACTCCCAGCCTGACCCGCATGACTCCCAGGCTGACTTGCCTGACTCCCAGGCTGACCTGCTTGACTCTCAAGCTGATATGCTTGACTCCTAGCCTGACCTGCTTGACTCTCAGGTTGACATACTTGACTCCCAGGCTGACTTGCTTGACTCTCAGCCTAACATGCTTGACTCCTAGGCTGACTCGCTTAACTCTCAGTCTCAAATGCTTGAGTCCCAGCCTGGCCTGCTTGACTCTCAGGCTGACTTGCTTGAAACTCAGGCTGACCGTGTTGACTCAATGCAGCCAGACCATGCTGACTATCTGCCTGCCCATGTTGAGTCCAGCCAGACCATGATGACTCTTTTCCTGACCGTGTTGACTCCAGCCAGACCATGATGACTCTCTTCCTGACGCAAAAACTGGATAGCTCTCCCAAGTGAGAGGACAGACGTTCAGAGCGTTATCTTAATAAGACATCTTAAAGTCTTAATTCAGTGTCTTACCCAGGGCCGCTCTTATCATTAAAAATAAATCATATCAAGCCAGCAACCAGCTCAGAGGAACTCAGGATGTCTCTAATAGAAGACAAAGAAGAAAAAGAAGAAAAAGAAACGGGGGTTGGGGGGCAGAGCCCCCCATTACATACTAGTCGTAATAGTAATACTTTCAAAATATTATTTATTTTTAATGACATAAGCGGCCTCTACTAAAGTTAAGACTATTCAGACTGTCTTAAAAGTCTTATTAAGATAACGCTCTGAACGTCTGTCCTCTCACTTGGGAGAGCTAACCCGTGCGTGCCTTCCTGACCGTGTTGACTCAAGTCAGACTATATGCTGACTATCTGATGGGTGCGGACCACTAAATTTGACACGGCGACATGGGCCTTTTTTGGCTTAGTGACATGCGACATGAGGAATTTAAGAGATAACGACATGGGACATAGCCTTTTCTTAAAATCGACAGGATGACATAGCCATATCTTAAAATCGACAGGGAAAATTAGGACCCCCATCAAGACCCCCTATCTGCCTGACCGTGTTGACTCCAGACAGACCATGCTGACTCTCTGGCTGACCATGTTGACTCCAGCTAGACTGTGTTGACTTTTAACTGTTAAGGTGGCTAGACCCTATCCAAACTGAGCTAAGTATGCAGCTTTGTGCGCATGTGGACATGTAGTTTTTCCATAAGACTCCAGGTGGGGGCCTACGTGTCAAATTGTATTGTCAAAAACGTCAGGCTTGACTGTGGCTTCAACCCAGGGCCTCCTGCATGTGAGTCTAACGCTTTACCCCTACTCTATGAGGGCTCTGGTAGTAGGCATGCTGAAAGCTATACCAGTGCCACATCAAGACTGTGTGCTCCTATGTTTTTTATTTCAAACACCAAAAACCTTTAAAATATGCAGGGGACCATATGTTCAAAATATTGTTTCTGGGTGTAAAAGATTAGAGACTATATCCTGAGAGAACTATAGGGAAAGTTAATTATTTTAAAGTTGCTCTTTCATGCACATATGTAGGCCCCCTACTATCACCATATGACACATGATCCTATTGCAGATCACTCCAAACTCAAAGCCAGATCGATATCTCAGCAACTAGCTTGGGACCCCCCTGTTTTCTTTACACCATTTGAGACTATTTATAATATGGGCCTCATGGCGAAAATCCTGACGAAATCTAATTGCTTCTAGACTATGGGGTCTACCCACCTTAATTAATGTTGATTCATCTCATCTGTTCAACTTTGAGCTTTTGAGCCACTACTGCCCATCTGCCTGTGGAAGGCACAGGTACTCAGTGTGTGTGCTCCCGTCTATCTAGAGTCTATGTGCCTAGGCCTACCTGCAAGCTGTGATTACTCTGGTGTTCAACATGTCAACTGCAGGATACCCTTAAAATGCATATTTCCAGTAGGGCCTACATAGCCGGGATGAGAACATTGTTATCCGGCAGCTGTCGATCATCACAAACCGCACCCATCGGCTTTACAAGCCTCGCTCCACAAGCTTACAGCAGATATTTAGTCATCTATACTGCACTATAGTGAAGCAATCTCAGCTCGGAGAGTGAGACGGGAAGTTGCGCAGAAAACGAGGCCATCTTGCATCAGCGATCAATGGCGGAAAGCCGGTAGGCCACATGTTGAAAAGTAAGACGTGATTTCATTGTCCCCATTCTCTAACTACTATATTATCCCCTTATTACTGTAGCGTTCAGATATTGTGCATTATGTTTTTGATTAGGAGATGCTTTTGAGTGAATCCTGTGCCTTACTTTCCGTGTTTTCTGTCATTGTTTCTGTGACACAGTGACAGCCCACTCAGAAATCCGATGAATACACATCCAACCATTGACAGTGTTGATTGCCTTCAGATAAATTAATTAGTGTGTATTCCACCGACAAAGTATTTGTTAAGTAATCAGTGAGATTTTTCTTGCCATATCTATGTTATTTATGCCCGGGTTTAAAGCTTAAACTAACATTTAATGGGCTGTAAATCACATATTGGGCAGGCGAAAATAGGGGAAATGAAGAATCAGAACATATGGGCATTTACCGCATTATCATATGCCATCTAAAACTGGCAACATAATTGAGTAGGCCAACATACTAGGTCTAGATCTAGATATGGTATGTTATGTATGGAAATGAGTGGATTATCTCTTTTAAGAAACAATCAATCCAATTTGACATAAAACCAGCCTACTTCCCTGATGATCACCTCATATTTCCCTTTCACTCAGTTTCAGGCTTTCTGCCCCTCCCCATCCCTCCAACTAAAACACAAAATTAGCCATAGACCCATACTCCATAGTACCATAGGCATACCATTGTAGTTTATTACTTTCTAGCGTTTTTGACAATCTTGTCCTATTTAACCTTTGGGCATATAATCTTATGATGTTCTAGGTATACCGTTATTACTATAGTAATATAATAATCTAATCTTCCCGCAGATAACCGTACTCAATGACAAATTGACCAGCCATGTTACCTCTATAATTTGACATTGTGAAATATCATATATACATTTCGTGATTGTAAAAATCAAATTAACAAAGTTTGCAATCACGACATCGAAGTTTGCTATTTCGTAACAGATGTGTTTTTGGCATTGTGAAATATGATTACCGGTATATCATATAGACATTGCGTGATTGTAAAAATTAGATTAACTTTGCAATCACGTCATTCAAGTTTGATGTTAAGATATGTGATTCTCAAACCACATTTCAATTTATATTTCCAGTTTAACCACTAGAATAATTCCCCAAAACTTTCCAAGTTCCAACACAAAACCGCAATCATGCCGCTGATGTGCAGATTTTACGAGCACAAATTCCCAGAAGTGGAAGATGTCGTGATGGTAAACGTGCGTTCCATCGCTGAGATGGGTGCCTACGTACACTTACTGGAGTACAACAACATAGAGGGTATGATCCTGCTCAGCGAGTTGTCTCGAAGACGTATCCGCTCCATCAACAAACTCATCCGAGTGGGTCGCAGTGAATGCGTCGTAGTTATCCGAGTAGACAAAGACAAAGGTGAGTGGACTCTTTATCCTTTAACCCTTTAAAGACAGCATGTGACTAAAAGATAACATTCATTGTCACAATGCACCAATGCAGTCCCAGCGAGTAACTCACCGGTTCTGCAGTGGTGGATCATGCCGACCCTTTTGGAGTGTCTCCACAATGTAGGGTGGGTGTGGTGCTTGAATGCCGTGCTGGCGAGTTACTCGTCAGGGCTTCATGCATGCATTGTAACGACCGATGCATCAATGCAGTACCGGCGAGAAACTTACCACTGCTGCCATCGTGCATCATACTGTTAGCCTCCTGCAGGAGAGTATCAACCCCACACGGTTGGCATGATGCATTCTTGCATCCCTGGTGAGTAACTTTCCAGGGCTGCCTTCCTATTTAAGGAAATACATAAGATATTTGAGATGTCATATTCAGATTTTCTTGCAAAAGTAGTATTTATTTATGAAGTGATTTCTTTGTGTTTATATTCTTACTCTAAGAGTTCCATTTTGTAACTTTTCAGGCTACATTGATTTATCCAAAAGAAGAGTCTCATCAGAAGAAATCGCAAAATGTGAAGAAAAGTTCGCCAAAGCCAAATGTGTAAGTGTTTTTACTGTTTATATTTATATCTTTGCTAAAATCGAGATGTGGGTTTAATAAACAAGGTGTCCTAGCAGAATTATGCAGCAATAGAGTAGCCATGATCAGCGCTGATGTGTGGGTTATACAAAGTCAGGTAACATGCGAGATTCAGGTTATATATGTGAAACTTTCCCACATATACATGTTTTTTAAAAGAAAATTAACTTGGTCTATATAAGGTGTACCGTAAAGTCTCGCGTATAAGCCGCAAACCTCGTATTACTTAGGTTCTAACATGTGAGGGGTGATGCCACCTTTAAGCAGCAACCCTAAATTAGGTGCATCTTATATAAGTAAACCGAATCTAGGATTTGATTATAATATAGTTAATTTAGTTTACTTTCAAAAACCCAGGCATGTTTGGTATCAAAGAAAGCTGAGTCTGACTTGCATACATGCCGCTCTTTCTAAACGAGAAGTTACGGTGTTCTTTGAGGTTTGTTACCGTTACTTATGTCTCCTTGGAACCTCCCAAGCGGCGACTGTTTCCAATTTGTCCGGATACGCTTCCACCAGTGTTGCCGAAATCTTGTTATTGACGCAGGCCAATGTGGCCTGCGTCTTGGCGTCTTACGCAGGCCATTTCCCTTTCACGCAGGCCGTATGAATATTGATATTTAAGGTGCCCAAATAAACTTCATTATAACTGCGAAGAATTAAGAAAATATTTGAATGTTAAACAACTTCACTAAAATTGCCCAAGCTTCGCTTATAAATGGCCGATTGAAAAATTCTTTCAGCAATATAAAGCTGAGATCTTGGCAGGCCATTCTGGCCTGCATCCTAAGGCCCTCCGCCGGCCATTGTGATTCGACGCCGGCAACAGCCGGCGTGTCGGCGTCATTTCGCCAACACTGGCTTCCACCCCGCTGGTGGAAATAATAAACCATAGATTTCTTAAACTGTGATGTCATCGTCATTTGTGTGCAGGTAAACAGCATCCTGCGGCACGTGGCTGAGTTGTTGAAGTACGAGACAGACGAGCAGCTCGAGGAGCTGTACCAGAAGACGGCCTGGGCCTACGACCGCAAGTACAAGAAGACAGGCGCCGCGTATGAGGCATTCAAACACGCTGTAGCGTAAGTTGTGAAGCATATCCTTTCATGTTAAGGCCACTCAAAAAAAAGTAGTTTCTTATCAGCAAGGACTAAAAAATATGACAAGGGAAGCAATTTCCTCGCGGGCTAAACTGTTTAGGATAATATATGTTTTTCATGACCAATATTCACGTTTTTAGTAGTTAAAAATAAATTGATCTTTAAAAGTGGGGAAATATCTTACTGCATTACTGACAGTACTAGCTTTAATTTGATACCAAATATGCCGATATTTGTCCTTTTTTGTCATGTTTAAAAAAAAAATTAAATTTGGCAAAAAGGGAACAAGGTTTTCCTCAAAACCTAATTTCTATTAAGTTACAACTATCGGGTAAGAGTAATGAACCACTTCCAAGTCTTTATGGAAGATGACATTTACTCAAAGGGTTTGTCTTCTCATTTTCAGGACCCCAGAGATCCTTGACGAGTTGGAGTTGGACGATGAAACAAAAAAGGTTCTAATAAACAACATCAAGCGGAGGTTAACGCCGCAAGCCGTCAAAATTAGGGCAGGTAAGTCGCCATCATTTAAAGTCATTACCTGAATTCCGGAAAACGTACCCGAATATAAGAGGTAATCAAATTGGTCTTGTAAAGAGGTGGAAGCACCAATAGTTGGTCGTTAGGTTGGTAGAATAATGTATCTCTAAATCGTGTTTCAAAGAAAAGAATTGTGACTGCAGCAAGTTTTAAAATCACAGAAATGTTTCTTGTGTCTAAACAAAGATCTGAATGAAATAAAAAAGAACTGCATTACGACGATTTGAACAAAATGTATATTGAGTGCCTTTAATTGGTGGGTCTCGTCTAGACAAACTTTACCAGATTTTCAAATCATGTGATCTCTTTTGTCCTACAGATTTAGAAGTAGCGTGCTACAAATACGAGGGTGTGGACGCCGTAAAGAAAGCTTTGAAGGCCGGCCTCGAACTCTCCACAGAAGACATGCCCGTCAAGGTAGGAGCTCGGTCTGACCCAATGTTAGCCTGTTAAAGGCATAATCTGCAAATGTAGATATTTTCCCTCATACAAATGTTCGTAGATTTGCTAAAAAGTACAAATTCACTGGGACGTAAAATTCGCGGATGTTGAAAGATGGTAGTTGTAGAGCTATATTGGATAAATTTTCGCTCTGTACATATTTATGTGGTTTTTAAAATCCGCAAAAATATGTACAGCGCGAAATATATTACATTTACAGTATTGCATTAATACAGTATGGCCTTTGTGGGCATGATGCATGAATGCAGCCTCGGCGAGTAACTCACTTGTGCTGCATTCAAGCATCATGCTGACCGTACAGGTTGATACACTCCCGGAGGAGCACTTTTGCAGTTCTAGCACCAACTCTCGCAATCTCAATTTTCTCGGTTATTTTACACATTTGAAAGAAATGCAGTGTTCATAAGTGTAAATGACTGTTCTATTGATAAAAAGAAAGAAATGGAGTGTTTATAAGTGTAAATGACTGTTCTATTGATAATTAGCTTTCTATTCTTTCAAACCTGTTAATTAAAGATAGCTGAGAAAATCGAGTTTGATATAGACTTTCCAAAGAAGACCTTCGGGAACCTCATACAATCAACCCAAGGATGGGCTGAAGTATTGGGTGAAACGGCAATCATAAGGGGGCGAATACAACCCTTAACTTAAGCTTTTGAGGCCGACCAGAAAATAACATTTTTAATAATGGGGACAGGATTTTTGCAATGATTTTCCCTGGGGCCGGACTTAGTAAATGCCATAGCGTTATGTGAATCATAGTCGCTATTCCGCCCCTCATGGTGTAATGAAATAGTCTATATTCGGCCAGGCATGGATGTAGACTTCTTAATTGGTCCATAGTCCTGTCCTGTCAAATCGGTGTAATATGGATTTATAAATAGCTATCCTGTTTGGTTCCTGTGTACGCAGTTTCGTCCCCTTTTTGAATGCAAGAAAGAGGATGGACTGCAGTGATCCATCAGCGTACATGTATTGAGCCTCTATTGCATCAGTCTGGCAATCAATAATACTTTGAGGTAATAAATACATTGGTTCAATATTCTCTTCAGATCAACCTGATCGCGCCACCCTTGTACGTCATGACGACACAAACGTTAGAACGGGCGGACGGACTCACCTTGTTAACTCAAGCCATCGAGAAGATCAAGGCCTCGATAGAAGAGACGGGAGGCGTCTTTAACATCAAGACTGCAGTAAGTAGAATAACCGGGTATTCCCATGTCAAAATCTCCAGATGCCACTTTTCCTACTTTGGAGGGATTCCTACTTTTATGCGGGAATTGTTGTTAGTAAAAAAAAATTTGTTTATTTCCTACCGAAAATTGACCATAATATCTTTTTCCTGCTATCTAATTTTACAGACTGCAGAAAATGTAAACGTCGCAGAGACTGATAATGGACTGACGTAAATTCTATACCTAAGCCTCATCAAAAATATTACAAATTCAACACAGCTTTAAATACAGGTGTTTCACAGCCCAAAATTTTTTCGTCTTGACGTTGAATGTATCCATATCTTTTGTATTGACATTCAATGTGTCCATATTCTACTTTAGCCCAAGGTTGTATCTGATGCCGATGAACTCGAACTCGCCAAACAACTCGAGAAGTTGGAAGCTGAAAACGCCGAAGTTGCCGGGGACGATAGTAATTCGGAAGAGGAGGATGAAGATAGCGGAGAAGAGGAACCCGAAGTAGTTTAAATCTGCCACATATACAACTCAACTCCACCAGAATCTTGTGTTATATAACGACCTATAACTATGTTGCTTTTGATTTTAATCAAATCTGTATTTAACTTCATAGAAATTGATAATTTGTATTTAAAATGGCGGAAGATCAAGGACAATTTGAAGGATATACATACATACATTCTGGAGGTTTTCAGAGATGTGATATGCTCTGTTTTTTCTATACACTGTCGGGGGAAGCTCCAGGTTTCCCAGTTATTTTATGTATGTGTATGTATTCAAGAGGGGAAACATGTGGATTTCAGCTATATAAATAAATGTACCTACCAACAAACATTTTTGATTTATTTGTAAGACGTTGAAACCCTTTAAACAAAGGAGCTATACCTGAAGGCTTGGGAGTGATCTTTTTTTTTAACAACAGTGGATTTTCACGCGAGCAGGTCGAAAAAATGTTGGTTATCTCCCTCCAGACAGGTTAAATTTGAGTGCAGGAGACCGCTTTGAGCAATAGTAATGCTCTGGCTTTTGTGCTAAAAAGGGGTGCAATTCCTACAGAAAATTGACCAAGATTTCCGACTTTTTTTCGAGAACTGAGTGGCATCCCTGATTAGTGCATAACTCCTAATGAGTGAATCAACTTCAAGAGTCGGCATGATGCATTGATATAGCACAGCATTCTTGCATCATACCGACAAGTCTAAGTTTGAATAGCAGCCTGAGGAGAGTTCCACAAATCGCTAAACACGGGCAGGCCAGTTGAGTGGGTACAGAGGCGTCCCCCACTGCCCCCTCCTCCCTCAGGTCGGAAAGTCACCGAAACTAAGGGCCCAAGTTCACAAATTTGCATTTTTGAGACCACTTTTACTATAGCCAAATTTATACAAATGTCGGCAGGTCGATAAGTTTGTACCAGGTCAAAAAAGCCCGGGTCGCTTTTGACCCCTCTATAGCAATAGTTTGCTTTAGTATGCGAAGCCACGGTGAGAACTAGGGCAATAGTTCCCCGTTACACCAGCAGGTGGCAGTAGTGAGCCGTCAGTGGGGTTTGACTGTGGAGACCCTGGATGTCCTGATCTGACCCCAAGCTCTGGAAGCATCAACATTGCCAGGGTTCCCAACCGTCAGTTAATTTCAGTTTTGTTCTATTTGCTTTAAAAATCAGTTAAATGTCAGTTTAGAAAAGAATTCTCATATAATGTCATTATTTTCTAGATTTTGAGAAAATGTGAGTTAAAAGCGCAGGTACCAGACTTACGGTATGTCTAATATGTCACATCCATGGCGCGCTCGGGAGCGTTTAGTGCATCCTTTTAATGTTCTGTGCCCTACAAAGCATTTGCTTCATGCTCAGGTCAACTGCCATGGTCTATTCAAGGCCGGTGCTGGTGGCCAAATTGATCAGCTGATGTCATGGTAAATATCCTACACTTTGCAAGGTTACTCTTATTGTCCTAAAGAGACAGGCCTTTGATTCGCCATTTCATGATAACCAGTGCTCCAAGATCCGCCCATATACAATGGATGATTGATATTTTAATTACAGTAAACTCCAGTTGTGAGTGAGATGCGGGTTGTATGTGGGATTTCAGTATTCTGCTCAAGACCACCCTCTTGGCTAAGTTGTATTCTACTCCGCATAAATTTCTTTCGGTGAGTTTACTATGAAATACTACTTCTACTTCATTGGTGGGATTTTAGTTTAAAATCATATTTAACTTGCTACAGAAAGTTTATACCGACCACGGAGTGGCTTCTTCATATTGATGATATGCATGTTCTTAACGAGTCAACGTCAAGATTATTCACAAATGAGTTCAATCATATATTACATTTCTTCGTTTATCGGTACTTATCTTGAATTAAATGCCGCTCTTTTTCCTTTTAACTTCTATCAATGTATATAACAGTGGAATGTATTTTATCAATTAAAAGTCTTTTGATAGTGTGTTCTTTTATACCATTTTATTTAACAAATGGTGATGCATATAGTTGTATGATACAATTGTAAAAACTGAGATTGAAGAGAACGTCTACAACTCCCGATACACGTGTTTACACAACATGTGTCTTTACTGTAGCTGCTACGTTGTATTTGTAGATGTTGGACTGTCTGTAGTACCCGGTATAGCGCTAGTATAGAGAGCCATGCGACACACTGTCCCCCAGTATAGCGCTAGTATAACGATAAAACGGAAGGGAACTTGCTCCCGTGATCAGCATGTCTAGACTGCCACAAGCAGGTCTCGCGAGATGTTGGTTCTGTCCACGGAACATCGCTTGTTCCTGGCATATCATGGTGTGTGTGTCTGGTACCCGGCTAAATCTCACAGGATATTCAGAGGACAGAACCAACATGGCCGCACACATACAGCCACCAGTATTATCGCTATAGAGGGCCGTGCGACACACATGGGGTGGTACATAGCCGTCCAGGCGCGATCTTAAGGAGCCGACGCGGACGCTGTGTAAAGGCTAAGGCCACGATGCGGGGACCCACCACCTGGGAGCGCCACTCTGCGCTACAAGGCGCCCACAATAATAGAATCATAATAAACATGCAGCTTAATCCTGGAGTTAGATCCCATTGTTAGCTCCGTAAAAACACCACTCCTTCTCATTTAACATGATGACTGCCGGGTTGCTAAGGGAACCACAACGGGTTACTATGGAAACCACAGTGGGTGACAACCACCCGTCCGGCTGGCCGCAGCGTGGTAGCGTAGTACTTATATAACATAGACCGAGCAACGTCACACCAGTGGGTATACCAGGACACATGTGGGTGGGAGGCGCCATGTGTGCGTGCGACAACCCGTGTACGTGTGAGTATGGCATTCTCATAACAATGTGGAAGTGACAGAGAAATGAAATTGAATTTAGATGAGGGAAACATTCAAACTTATGACCAAATTGGAAAGAAATTATTCTAATAAGTGTATCATTATTATTATATATCTGTTTTTAAAGGACACAGGATGTGATGTCGATGCCTGATATTTCTTTGTTAGATATAGCCGGAGGCGCGTGGCACTGGTGGATATTTTTGTCATGATATTACGTTTAATAAACACACTGGATGGTGAAGCTGCCAAGCCGTCAGTTCAACAACGAAGATGCTCAACAAACACAAGGGCTGATTATTCATTATGTGCACTAGATTTATTAATGGATACAGAATATAAAAATACAAAATGCACATAATCGGACAAACGATGAGTAGGACAGAAACTGTAAATCTAATGCCAAACTAGTTCGAAGGTCGTCTATTCAGTCAAATGAAACGAGGAGAAAATTTGAGCAAATGGTATAGTTACACTTCCATTCTAAATGCAAACGTTCTCAGTTAAATCTGGTGTATGTGAAATAGTCCATTCTCTACACGAACCTTAACAACATTGCATATTTTGTGTTTAGTAGCGAATCTTATCATGGTCTCATTTACCGTATACTTAAGCAAGTCCACAACCGATTGTTCGCCATTCACTCCTTCATTAGTACCGCATCGATCGGGGTGATTTCTCCACAATGAACAGGATACGTAGGGCCCCCGTGTGTCCCGGTATTATGCACATATACAAACATAGTGATACATATACTCTCCATTCCAACAAGTATAGCATTCTGCTCTACACTCTAGCCCAAACCTCAAATCTTTCTCTGAGAAAGACCAAAAAATATAAATCGCAGAAATCAGGATAGGGAAAATAGAAGCTAACTTAAATTACAAGGAAGAATTCACTGCCAACAGTTGTCCCTACGAGTGCCGAGAGTAAGCTATGCCTAGCCTGAACACGTATGTGACGATGCTCGTCACACTCTTTGATTTATTTATTAACATAATAGTAATAATCATCAACATCATTGTCATTATGTGTTGACCACATTATTCCTCAACACAAATCAATCGTGGTTTTGGTGCGGGAAAATACAATACACTCGCCCGCCAAGATGGCGGCTGTTTCCGGCCAACGTAGCAACTGCCGTCTTGAAAATATTACGTTTGCTGCACCGTGTGTTGGAGCGGCAAGCCGGGCCTCACTGAGCGGCACCCACAAATGTACACGTGTCTCCTGAAGCTATGTACAATTGGTTTCTTTTTTACAAGAATACAACACAATAATAACTCTTCATTTTGCCTTCACGTAATAACCACGGTAACGGGTCAACATGATTGTATCAGTAATTCTCTATTTTTGTTTGATAATCATCATCATTATCTAGAAGGGTTTTTCTTACAACTCATCTGTACAAATTGCATTACAAAGCACTATATACATATCCCCATAGTTACAGATGCCATATAATATATATATTCATATCTATATACCTTGAGAACAGATCATTATACAATCATTCAGAAAATCCTCTATTTAGGTTGTGTCGAGGTGCTTTAGGTACAAACAGGCGTATCGTCGACGTCTATGTAAATCGGTATGTTCGTAGTATGTATGTCCGCATGTATTAATGTCGCAATAATGAATGGTGTGTCTTTCCAATACAAACAGCTATTTACAGTTATATGCATATACAAACAGTGATGGGTGGTGGTGGATGCTATTGTAGTCGTCCTAGCGGGGCGGTGCTACCGGTGGTCCCGTGACGACCGGCGCCGCTTGTTCACGGGTGGCAGCAGCTCTATGTGCTCTGCTGTGTCAACAACAAGAAAAAAACAAAAACACCGATGATACATTTGTTACAAATTGAGCATTTCAATTTCTTAATTTTTTTAAATCTCAAAATTCACTGCTTTTCTAGGGGAGTGTTCTTCTTTAAAGGACATTAAATACCTTGCTACAAATTGTAGTCTGTACTGGTCACCTTTATTTTGTACACGTACATCTACTGTTATACTTTTTAAAATTAATTCAGTCTTATTTCAAGGATTATCGTATCCTGTCAGATTACATTAAACTCACTTATAAATTTCGGTCATTTAAGCCAAATTTCAAACTCACATTGGGCTTCCAGGTGGTTTAAATACATTTAATACTTCATAGAAACAACTTATTCTAAAATGACTTCATATATTTTTCATTTAGCTCACAGGGTTACACAATATGTGATTCGAGTCATGTATTGTTGCCTATATAGAACTCCATCTACCTTTTGATCTGGTTGATCGCGTGGCTCGTTTGGGTGCGTCATCGCCGTCAGTGCCTTTTACCACTTCCTCAGTCGGTGTTGGCGCTGTCCGGTTACGGACTCGTCCCGTCATACTCAGTTTGTCGTCTACAAAAACAAAATTTATTTTGTTAAACCCTAGTTCGAAGTTTGCATTAGGACATATGCTGTCGGATCAAAAATTTCAGGAAACATTCGGAAATGATGAAGAATATCAAAGTATGAAGAATATCGTTATTCTCTAGTTTTCCTGCGTCTACTAGGAGTTTTCATCGTATCAGCTACAGATTTTCAAACATAAGACCTAAAGACTACTGAAAGCTATCATGAGGTTATGAACCAGGTATGTAATTGGCGACATGGCGTCCTTAGAGGGTTAAGGGGTCAAAGGCTAATGTGCTGAGTGTTCTACCTGATAGTGGAGGAGACTTGGGTCGTTTGTCCACCACGGCTGCCCTGCGTGTGGTGGCCGTACCCTGTACAGTAGCCTTCTTGGCGGGGGTCGCCTCGTCAGGCGCCACCTTCGTCTTGCCTCCCCTCTTACCGCCAGCTTGCTCCTCCCCCTCCTTCTTCCCCTTGGGGGGCGTCTTGTCGTCCTGGTCGTCCTTAGCACCACTTTTCCCGCTGCCTGCACGTGTAGCCGCCTTATTACCACTACTCCCCCCTCCATTGCTGCCTTTGGAGCTGCTGCTGCTGCCGCGCCCCTCGCTCCCTGTGAGATCATCGTCCAACCCCTGCTGCCTCACCACCCCGTCCTCCTCTTGGTGGCCGTCCTCCGTCTTTGTCTTTTTGTCCGGGGGGTGGTTAGACCCGTGGTCGTCCAGTTCCAGCCTCCGCTTGCTGCCTCGAGTCTGTTTTGTGGGTTTGGGAGATTCAGAGCGCTCGGTTGTTGGCTCAGTGACGGGTGCTGCTGGGGCAGCGTCGTCCCCGTCGGGTGATGTCTTTTTGCGCACGCTGCGTGTGCTGCGAGTGGTACGTGTGGGAGGGGGAGACTCAGATCGCTCTGACGACCGATCCGTGCTCCGCCCGCCCCGCAGCGTCATCCCAGTCTCACTGGACGCTTCAGAGTTCATGGTAGCATCAGAGCTCTCACTTGCACTCTTCTTGCGCCCGCGCGTGGGAGTGACTCTCGGTGATTCCTCTCGCTCCTTACCCTGTGACTCTGTCGACTCGCGGTTACGCCGGCTGCCGATGCGCCCCGGCCGCTGCTGCTGCTGTGAGGGCTGCTCGTCCCGCTCACTGCTCCGGGTGCGTTTTGACGTGGTACTGGTGGTAGTGGCTGCTTCAGACACAGTGGAGGAGGAGACGGCAGTGCTGGATGTGTCACTGGTCTCTCCTACCGGGGCCTCACTCGGTACCTGTGTGCTACTTAACGTGGTGCTAGCAGTAGTAGTAGTAGGGCTAGCCTTGGTGGTGGTGGTGGAACCCTCAGCTGCTGGTAATGTCTCTGACGTGGGCACCAGGCTGCCAGCAGCTGCCACCGGGTCTTTGCTAGTTTGTGAATGTGGTGATTGCATAGATGTGGTGGAAGAACCTGCGGGGGCAGCGCAGGCCGGCCCGTATGTCAATGTTTGCCCCTTTGTGTCAGCCTCGGCCACTGCAGCCTCGGCCGGGTCGTCCGTCTTTACGGTCAGCTCCAGGTTGCCCTGACCACGGCCGGACCCGGGCTGTGTCACACACGGCAGGGGTTGGTCCAGGAAGGCCTTCAGCACGTCCTTCCTGACCGGGTCCTTAGGGGACACGCTGCTGTCACTCACAGCCCCTCCTCGGTGAGCTCCCAGCTTGGTGGGAGAGCTGCCTGTGAGTTGTGAGGAGGCTGCTGCTGCCACCCCAGAGGAGGCGAGCAGTAACCGGCTGCCGGCTGGTGTCAGCTCACCACCTCCTCCAGGGGCCGCAGCCTCCAGTGGCTTCTCCTTAGCGGCAGGACTGATGTTGGCGCGGCTGTGGGGCCGGTTGACGCGCGGCGGGTGGAGCGGCGGCGACAGACTGTCACAGGGGATGGCACTCATCACCTTCTGTACCGACTCGGTCAGGTTCAGAGCGAACCCGGGCGCCGTCATGGGGTGCGGGTTGGAGTTAATGAGGGGCGGCGTGTGCATGGACTTAGCCATGAAGTTACTCAGGTGCATACTCGAGTTGCGCGGGTAGTCGGAGAGCGTCGGCACCGGTTTGAGTTGTCCGGATGACGACGACACATTGGATGGCTTGTTGGTCAAGGCACTTTTGACACTGGTGGGGGGAGTGGAGGAGGGGGATACACTGGGGGGTTGTCCTATGGAGGTGGCTAGCGGCTGCTGCTGTCCGCCGCCGCCGGCCGCCTTACCGTCCTGCTGGGGGGACGAGGCGGGGACGGCCTGGGGCGGGGGCAGCGGCTGCTGACCAGTCAGCGCGGTATGGTTGTGCTCCACCTTCAGCTTCTGTTTCTGCACCGTGTCCAGGATCTGGGCGATGGTGTACTGCGCGTTCCCCCCCTTGGGCGGCAGGATGGCGTCTAACACAGCGTTAGTACTACTGTTCTGCTTCTTACTAACACCGCGACTACTCCACTTGATCTCCGATACCGCCTCCAGGTCTACATCGTCCAAGGGCTCGTTGTCTCTGTCAAACAGAGGCTTGAGGATGGAGATGCCCTTGGACTGCAGCTGGCGGCGCTGTTGCTGCTGGTAGTGCACACTGTTCTGGTCGGGGGTGCCGTTGGCGCCCTCCGGACCTGCCGGGAGGGTGGCCTGCTGCTGGTCTCTGCTCGGGGACACCACCTGTCCCGTCAACTCCCCCACCACCGTGTTACTGTCACTGCCACCACTGTGTGGGATACACTTGACAAACACGTTACCCGAGTCGCTGTCAGTGGAGTTAGCCATGAGGGACACCACCTCCTTCTCCTTGTTCATGTCTCTGTGTATGGAGACGGCCACGTGGCCGGTGCTCTCAGAGTTACGTGATATGGCACTAAGCTGCCCCTGTTGTAGGAGGGGCGGTACGATCTGCGGCATCACTACCGTCATGACCGTCGGGGTGGCCACCTGGGCCATCATGGACTGCACCGACTGGGGCGCCAGGCGGGACAGCATCTGTGAGGAAGGCACCATGTTGACGGCCGGCAGCTCCTGTGATACACTCACTAGCGGTACGCTGGGCGCGATACACGCCACCGGGACAGGCCGCGACGTGGCCGCCGCTACCGCTACCTGGAACCCACCGTCAGGGGCTGCCGAGACGGGCGGGCTGGGGGCGGCTGTCTCCGGCGGCCTACTACTGGTAACCGGTGAGTGGTGTGTTTGTGTAGGGGACACGGTGGTGCTACTACTGCTTCCACTTATCACAGGTGACGTTGTGCTGTTAGACATGGCAGTAGTAGCCACACTACTCGTACTGCTGCCGCCAGGGGGGGCTGCACTCTCTACCTGAGAGCTCTCTGACTGTTCCCGCATGGCGTCACCACCACTACCACTACTACTACTCCCCTGCTGCACAGAACTCGTGCACCCGGCCTCCTCACTGCTACCCGTACTCTCCGTGGTCACATGGCCCTTCTCCTGATTGTCTTTAGATTTGTCCTCTACCAGTTTCAACGTGCCCTCCGCTGCTCCCTGTCTCAGTGTCTGTGACAGTGACGTCACTATTTTCGTTGACACGCTAGGCGCGACAACGACACGATGGCCTGACACGAGTGACAGGGAGGTGGGTTCACTCTTTGTTGTTAGTGGTGGTGGTGCGAGGCTGATCCCCGGGGGCGGGGTGATGCGTACTGTTTTCACCGACTGACTCTTGGTGACGACACGACTCACGGTGCTAACAGTCGCCGAGCTACTCGGTACAGTCAGGTCACCTTTGGACACCACAGAGTCGGTGCTCTTACCGAGCAGGGTTTCCGTTAACACGGCCGTCACGGCGGCATGTGTGGGCTCGGGGGAGGAGGACGTGGGTGGGCTCACTACTTGGGAGGAGCCCGGGGAGTGGCAGTTTGGGACCGGGTGTGTCGGGACTGGGCTGGATGATGGTGGTGGTAGTGATGTCGTTTCTGCACTTGTTGATGTAGCGTCCTGTGTCCTCGCCGTCGTTGTTGATGTGACGGTGACCGGCGCACTGGGCGCAGATGTAGTGGTCACCTCTGACGTCGCTGCTGCTGCTGCTGCTGCTGCTGCGGATGGGGTTGGCAGTTGGCTGCTGTCGGGGCAGGCAGCAGGCAGCAGGTCACCACCCTCGGGGTGTGACTCGGCGGTAGGAGGTGGTGGTGATGGCAGTTCTGTGGTGCTAGGGGCTGTGGTGGAGGATGAGGTGGTGGTGGTGGTGGCAGAGTTGTGAGGAGGAGCTAGGCTCGGTGTAGTTGATGATGACACCACCATAGGCTGGCCTCCTAGTGATGCTGCCGGTGGGGGTGCTACTGAGGAGGAGGACGGAGGAGGTAGTGGTATATCAGCCAGGCACACATCACCCACGCTGGATGACGATGTCGGTAAATCAGACCCCGTGAGGAGCAGACCCGACGACTCATCATTGTCACTGCTCGATGCCACGAGGGACTCGGACCCTTGTGGACGGACCAGGTCCGGAGTCTGGTTCTGGTGGTGGCCACCAGATGGCAGTGGGAGCTCGGTGCTGGTCGGGACGTCCGTGTGGTGTCCTAGGGACTGGTCAGCAGAGGCAGCGTCTCCTGAAGTAGACAAAGATAACACGACATTAGTGACCAGGCAGTCTCAGGGAGGGCTTTAACACAGGTGTACATGTATATATAGTGGTAGCTGGAGATCAATATGATGCAACATGTGCCATGTGTAGCATCATAAAGACATGACAGTGTATTGTTGTGTACCAGTACCTTGTATGATAGCAAGGTGTGGTACCTGGGGTGTGGTCCCTAGTGTCTTCCTTTTTGCTGCTATTGGTTTAATCAGTGCTGCCAATATTTTCCAGTTTTTATTTTTATCTTTTAGTTTTAACTGACATTTAAGTGAGAAATAATTATTTCAACTGACACATTTAGTACCATCAATCCCTGTGGATAACCCACATTCTGTAAATTTTGCTGAAAAAATATTTCTTAAACTGACATTTTCTCAAAATTTTCGAAAATTTGTTTGTCTAGTTTAACGTCTAGAAAATGTCAGACAAAATATGACAATTCTTTTTTCAACTGACATTTAAGTGACTTGTAAAACTTTTAAAGTAAATAAATCATAACTGACAGGTGGGAACCTTGTTTAATGGTAAATACCTAGCGTTAACACCAAGTGTACACAATCCCATCAAAATACAAACTAAGGGTGCCTGGATGGGTATCCATGTAGCATGTCAGAGTAGGGGAATGGACATGTTGCCTGACACATTAATCCCCATGTCCCAAGATACCTTTGATATCTCATGTCAAATTTACGAAATACCTCATGTAATTTCACATATATATAATTTTTCCTCATGTCATAAAGCTCTGTGTTGCATGTCGAATTTAAGAAATACCCATGTCGCTGTGTTAAGATTCCAGGAATCTGAAGACATAATCAAATATCTTCCCCCCCCCCCCCCCCCCAACTGTCAAATATGTGTTGGAGAGGGTGGCCTAATAGCAAGACAGCTATGGATCGGTTATTGAATGGCACAGAATTCCGATCAATTCTCTTCAATTCACCTTCCTCAGATAAAACCTGGATAAAACACCCAAATCATGACCTTTTGGGATGAACCCAAATCATGACCTTTTGGGATGACCTTCATAAAATAACATGAAACAAAAACACTAATCACCCCCCCCCCCCCTTGTCTGTCAGGTTGAGTGTTACCTGAGGGGCGTGCTGCTACCAGGGACGCCGATAAGACGCCGGGTCTGCGTCCTCGTGTTGTACCTGTCTACCTGCCACCCCCCAGTCACACATGGACTCGTCCACTAAGGCTGGTTGCGTCATGCCGGGTATGGTGGTGCTGGTGCTGGAGGTGGTGCTGGTCAGCCTCGGCCAGCGTCTATCGTACCAGGTGGATAGCCTGGGAGCAGGCTGCCATCCGCCCCTAATACACACCTTTTAATTACCCCTTTGATGTAGATAAGAACCTGTCTGTAGCTGGATGTGTATTGCACTATACATCTGATTTGCGCCACCAAACTGGCGCAAAAGTGAAATGCAGCCCTGCTCCCAGCCCATGCTTAAGTATTGGGCTGGGAGTCCGAGACTGGGTGCTGGTGGCACCACTCTGTAGCACCACCAGGCACCACCACCAGCACCACTACAGCACCAGCCGCATGACAGCAGCCCCACGTTTGTTGTTGATATCAACTATTTACACCTTGTATTGTTATTGTACCCCCCATCCTCCATCCTCCATCTCACCCCAACTCACATCTGCCATATTTTGTTAAAATCCCCCTCCAATCAACATCAGATCCACCTAAAAAGTCAAACCTGCCAAACATACAAACTCCAAGAAACCACCCAATATTCTGCATCCCACCCCAACCTCTTTATATCACACATATATATCTCCAGGGGGGACACCTAGGAAGTTGAGGGGGAGGGGGGATGCACCAAACACCGAGAAGTAACACAGTGGATCAAAATATAATTATTTAAAAAATGTTTCCATAAGGGTGAGGGTGGGGGTCCGGACCCCCAGGACCCTCCCCCCCCCCTCTGGATCCGCCCCTGCTCTGTGCCCCTCCCCCCAGCACACACCCCTACAGTTGGAGCAGCCCCTGTCGCAGAGAGCAGCAGCATGTGACCACGTCGTCCCCTCACGTCACAACACCCT
This sequence comes from Harmothoe impar, assembly GCA_947462335.1. Lineage (NCBI taxonomy): Eukaryota > Metazoa > Annelida > Polychaeta > Phyllodocida > Polynoidae > Harmothoe > Harmothoe impar. The sequence goes on along the minus strand of OX381705.1, from coordinate 94,825,251 downwards.
GGCCGCTCGCCAATACACTTTACAGTTTTGCGGTTCGTGGAAAAAGTGGCAGCATTGATCGAGGACCACGAAGTAAACACGACATGGGTAGGGTGTGTGCTGCACGGGGGGGGGGGGGGGGGGCAGCAACAGCCGATAACCTCACACCTTCATCTTCATTTGGTGTTTCCACACGCCGCTGCTGCATGCATCATGACGACTCTATGGAGTGTATCAGCATGATGCATATATGCAGCACTGGTCAAAAATTCTGGCTGTGCTGCATGGGAGTGCCTCTACATGGGTACCCAAATATATGACCATGTCGCCGTGTCGATTATTAGCAGATGGACCGTGTTATCGTGTCGATTTTTAGATACAGTTATATCAGAACTAAGAGAAAAATCCCTGTGGGTCGATTTATAGCCCCAACTCTCCTGTGTCCGTCGATTTTTAAAAGGGCCTAAAACGGCCGTGTCACCGTGTCTGCCGTGTCGATTTTTACCCATGTAGAGAGGTGCATCGTGCAGCAACAGCCGATAACCCTCACACCTTCACGTGTTGCCATTGATAACTCTTTGGGGTATATCTGCATGATACACATAGGCAGCACTGGTAAATAATTTATTTGTGGATCATGCATCATAGGGGCCTAGCAGAACACATTTTAGTCCAATGAAATAATTTCCTGGCATTCACTTGAGAATTCTTAGGGTGTATTGTGTAATATGTGGTGACAGCTGTTATCAATGCGTATCTCGCCAGTAACAGATCAACCAATGGCCGCCTGCATAAGGTGTACCTGTAGTAATGAATAGGAAGGGCATAGTGCATTTAAACAAATGCTGCCTTTAAAGGTCTATGGGCACTTGATGTCTCATGATGAGCCGTCTCCTAGTGTGTTAGTACTTCTACCGTAAAACCTCGCGTATAAGCCGTGTGTAAGCCACACCTAGAGTTTGGGCCGATCCTATAAGCCGCAATGGCGATCTGATTATGGTAACTTTAATACTGTACCATAGTAGAAAAAGCTCATGTATAAGCCGCACCCTGACCCTGGGCCAATCCTATAAGCCGCACCGCCGATCTGACTTGCGTACTAGTAGCGGCTTACAGCCTACAATGGCTGCCTGTGCAGCTGAGATAAAAAAGTGACCAAGCTAAAAAAACACACACTTAATATGTTCAAATAAAGGCCCCTGAATAAAAGGCCCTCTAGACTGGTCCCCTGTGCTGCTACACTGGTCCCCTGTGCTGCTACACTGGTCCCATGTACAGCTACACTGGTCCTCTGTTCGGATACACTGGTTCCCTTGTGCAGCTACACTGGCTGCCTGTGCAGTTGTCCACCTAGGGTCCTGTGCAGCTGGGGGTGGGATAACAACAGACTGCCCACCTACACCAGCTCAGACATGTGTGGGTGTGGGTGAGTGTGTGTGTGAGTGTATGGGTGTGTGAGGCTACACATGGCCAGGGTTCTCCCCACTGCCCCCCCCCCCCCCCCGTCCCTACATACCGTCCTCACCAAGTCAGGTATATTATTAACTTGACGGGACACAGATAACAGCTTGGTCGTTATCTGACAACGCGGACAGACTTGGGGAAGGGTGGGGGAGTTAGGGGTACTGTAAACATAGATTTTCATGTGTGTAAATGTTTGCAGATTTCACAATAAACACTATTCCGCGTGTATATAAAGTTGTGGATTTCCAAAATTTGGCACTTTAATACTGGATAAATATTCACGCTGTACACATTTTTGCGGATTTTATTTTACCGAACTTCGCGAAAAAATATACAGCGCAAAATAAATAACATTTACAGTAGGCATGGAAGGGATAAGATAATTAGTGGTTAGGGGATGAGGGTAGGTCAAGTTGGGCGGGCCGGGGCGTGATAATCTATGATATGGGGAGGGGTGGGGTAGGGTTGAGGGGTAGGGGGTGGCAGCAGGTGGAGGGGGTAGTTGTGGTGATTATCAGCGGATGGGGAATTTGTAAGTGGGTAGGGAGCACAGCGAGGGGGAGGGATGTTGTTATGGTCTTTATCTGAGATTGGATTTGATATCAGGGATCTAGGGAAGTTCCCCACTCGAAGAGTTCAGCACTCACACTTCGGCTCTTCTTATCAGTTGGTCACATCCTTCCATGATTTGCTCAATACGATGCACCACATGACTACTGTAAACGTATGTTATTTCGTGCTGTATTTATTTTCGCGATTTTCGCGGAAATGAAAATCCGCGAAAATATGTACAGCATGAAAATTTATCCAGTGTAGCTATATAAGTAATAACTACTATATTGCAAAATTCGCGAATTTAAATCCGCACGAAATTTTTTATAGCTGAATTGCGAAAATATCAATGCGCGAAAATACAAACGTTTACAGTAGATTGATTTGATGACCCCCAGCCCCCAACCCCCCACTCCACCATGGTGACTGAGGCAAATTTGATTTTTTTTCAAACTTTCACATTATTATTGTTAAGGCCACTTAAAATTGATTATCAGCTTTGCGGACACCGCGCGCATCCTCTAAAAAGGGCCGCATTGGTCCTTTTTTTCACCTTTTAAGAGAAAAAAAGCCAAAAAAGGGTGCATCTAGAAAAAATCAGGAGACATGTTGCAAAAATATAAATATCTCAGCTGATAATAGGGGTAGAAACGAAGTTTAAAAGGCATTTAGACCTTATTTATATGTGCAGACCATCAATTTATGCATAAAAAGAAAAAAGGCCCTCCCGCACCTCCAAAAAAAAGTATAACAAATTAAAAAAAAAGCCTCCCTCCCTCACCAAATTTTTCCGAAAAGTGTCTGCAAAGCTGATAATCAATTTTAAGTGGCCTAATGCACATTTTATTTCAAGTGCTACTACGTTTATTGCAGTACTACAAATTCTTGGCTAGTACAATATTCAGATTGGGAATTTACCGTAAGGCAAAAAGTTACCGAAATTGTTCTCCTCTGCGCTTATATGAGGCTTCTTAAAGAGAAACTTAGGTTTCACAGTGATCCTATCTCTGTGGAAAACAAAAAAATGCGGGGGGAAATGTGTTCTGTTGACACCACTGGGTTTAAATTGCAAATTACAGTATTTCGAGTAACTCATCTTAAGATGCCTCAATTGGTGTCTCAAATGCAGCACGTACAGAATCTACATGTCCAGTGATCAGGTTAGTGCTCTTTGCCAATCTATCCAGTCGAGGTCCTATCATTGCTGGAGCACATGCAAGATGCTACTCTCCGGGATCTAATCGTTCGACCACGACCAATACGACCGATTCGATTGGATGACTCGTTGAAGCTGACTGATAGATAGTCTTGTGGGCTGATACAGGAGTAGGGATCTAGGAGCTTTGGCGCCCCCAACACCCCCCCCCCCCCCCCAATATGATTTCCCCGCTAATGACATATTGATATCCTTTGCAAGACGTTGCTTTTCGAGACTTCAGTGTTGACTGGGCCCTCCCCTCTTCCAATTCCTGGGTCCTGGAAGCTTACCTTTGCTGCCTTAAGGAGTGATCATTTTTCGACAACAGGGGAGGGTTGTTGGGGGGGGGGGATGTCAACCCTTCTTGAGGGGGAGGGGTTAGTGTTACCTGTTTTGAGTGTAAAGGTCAGCGCATTACTGTGCTTCAAAGGGCCAATAAAGAAGGGCTGAAAAAATCCACCACGACCCCTGTTGTTATAAAATGATCCCTCCCTTACTTCCCATGCATAAAGCATTCATTTGTAGATTCTACTAATCTTTAAAACGTGGTGTTTTAAATTAACCAATGGCAGGCCTGGATCTGAAGATGTCTATCGTACCTTCGCGTTTAGACACCGGGTTTTGAATAAGCGCCGGTCGCGAGTATGGGGGTCTTGAAATAATTCTTAAGCACTAAATATACATCTCGAATAAGCGCCGGGGATAAAAATCCCTCCAAAGTTATAAGAGCTGGGGCTATTAAACATGACGGTACGGTATATTCCATAGACACCACTGCTGACAGCACCAGACCAGCGTCCCCCATCCCACCTCTAATCTGCCTCCAACCCCTCACTGCCCCCCCCCCCCTGGTACATACCCCACTTGTAGCACCCCCTCCCCCTCCCATTCCCCCACTTGTCCCTACTTCACGCCTCATTACCACCGCCCTGTGCCAGCATCCCCTTGTCAATGACATTCCCCGCCCTCCTCCTCCCTCCCTCCCCCTTTTCTAAAGAGGCACAGTCAGGCACAGAATAGTGCTGCTGATCCCCATTTCCCTAGGTGCTATCCGCTGTCCCCATCACCCTCCCAATCCCCACTGTCCTATAGGCTATTCCCCAAAATATCCTTACCCCTATCCCCCAAATGTCCCTACCCCTGTCCCCCATGTGTCCCTACCCGTCCCCAAAATGTCCCTACCCATCCCCAAAATGTCCCTACCCCTGTCCCCCACGCATCCCTACCCCTGTCCCCCACGCGTCCCTACCCCTGTCCCCCACGTGTCCCTACCTGTCCCCGACTTGTCCCAACACATATCCCCCACTTGTCCCTACCCCTGTCCCCCACTTGTCCCTACCCCTGTCCCCCACGCGTCCCTACCCCTGTCCCCCACGTGTCCCTACCCTTGTCCCCAACATGTCCCTACCCCTGTACCCCAAATGTCCCTATCCCTGTCCCTCAGGTGCCCCTACCCCTGTCCCCCACGTGTCCCTATCCCTGTCCCCCACGTGTCCCTACCCCTGTCCCCCACGTGTCTCTACCCCTGTCCCCCACGTGTCCCTACCCCTGTCCCCCACATGTCTCTACCCCTGTCCCCCACGTGTCCCTACCCCTGTCCCCCACATGTCTCTACCCCTGTCCCCCACATGTCCCTACCCCTGTCCCCCACGTGTCTCTACCCCTGTTTCCCACGTGTCCCTACCCCTGTCCCCCACATGTCTCTACCCCTGTCCCCCACATGTCTCTACCCCTGTCCCCCACGTGTCCCTACCCCTGTCCCCCACATGTCTCTACCCCTGTCCCCCACATGTCCCTACCCCTGTCCCCCATGTGCCCCTACCCCTGTCCCCCACGTGTCCCTATCCCTATCCCCCACGTGTCCCTACCCCTGTCCCCCATGTGCCCCTACCCCTGTCCCCCACGTGTCCCTACCCCTGTCCCCCAAGTGTCCCTACCCCTGCCCCCATGTGCCCCTACCCCTGTCCCCCATGTGTCCCTATCCCTATCCCCCACGTGCCCCTACCCCTGTCCCCCACGTGTCCCTACCCCTGTCCCCCACGTGTCCCTACCCCTGTCCCCCAAGTGTCCCTACCCCTGCCCCCATGTGCCCCTACCCCTGTCCCCCACGTGTCCCTATCCCTATCCCCCACGTGTCCCTACCCCTGCCCCCACGTGTCCCTACCCCTGTCCCCTCCAATATGATTCCCCCCTAACCCAGACAGTACTTGTCTCTACCCTGTTCACCCTCCCCCGACCCCCTCTCCCACTTATCGCTACCTCAGACCCCTTCCCCTACTTGTCACTATTTCAACCCTCATTACCAGAGTCCTCTTATGAAGGACATTGACCCCCCCTCCTTCTTCCTTGCTCCGCTTCATAAGGGGAATACCCTAGCATGGTAAGGTGTGCACGTTGTGAGTTTCAGAGTACCTGGGCGAGGTAAGGAGGATAAGTCCCCCCCCCCCCTCCATCCACAGGCCAGGCTACATTGTGAATAGACAAATTCTACATTATCAGCAGTAGATTCTGTCAGTATGGGCTGCTATGACAAGGGCTCACAAAGATGGCACTGGTTTTCTGATCTGCAAACTGCAATGCAGTATACCATAAAACCTCGTGTATAAGCCGCTCCCCGACTTTGGGCCGATCCTATAATATCCAATTAAAAGGTGACTTTTAGTACTGTACCATAGTAGCAAAAACTCCCGTATAAGCCGCACCCTGACCCTGGGCAGATCCTTATAAGCCGCGCCGCCGATCTGATTCGGGTACTAGCCTCGGCTTATACGCGAGGTTTTACGAGGCTACCTGTAATACTAGACTGCTGGCTGTACCTGAATCAAATAAGCACCTGACTTGTTTATGCCAGGGTATTGCTGAGGTCTTGGTGAGGCAGACTCAGCTTTTATTACCGTAAAACCTAGCGTATAAGCCTAACTCGCGTATAAGCCGCACTGGCCATCTGATTATGGTGACTTTCGCACTGTATTATAGGAACAAAAACTTGTGTATAAGCCGCAGCTGGACTCTGTGCCGATCCTATAAGCCGCACCAGTGATCTGACTCGCATACTAGCCGCAGCCTATAGGCAAGGTGTAACGGTAGATACCAAACATGCCTGTAGAGGTTGCATGCAGTTTATTTTAGTTTTTGTTATATGTATACTACAATACTAGAGACGCGAGCTAGGCTTATACATGAGGTTTTACGGTAATTGTGACTGTACAGTATGTCACTGTCTGCTACAGTGCAGTGAACCCCTCCCCCTGCCAACTCCACGACCACATTCGATATGCTTTGTTACCTGAGCCAATACGATGTAATAAACTCTAAGCGCTAGTCATTGTTCTTGACGTGAACTTCCCCCCTTTTTTTCCCCATGGTGACAGAAATATTGATCTGAACCGTATTCGACGTAATAAGCGCCCTGGGCGGATATGGAATAATTCAAATATTATTTAAGTATTCAAGAATCTAAAATTGTTAGAAACTGGATTTTCTACCTTGGCAAGGTCCCAAAAGGGGAAGGGGTGTTTATCAGGCGGAGGGTGCTTATAGCGTTGAATACGGTACATGTTTTTCTATGCACGTCCGGACCCTTTCTGTGACAGTATTGATCTGTTTGAGCTGCTGCTGCTGCTGCTGCTGCCATCTGTGTTCTACCCTTCTACCTATCATGTTACATGCTATGACCCAACCAGACCAGACATGCAGTGAGACATATTGATGCCCTATCTACTGAGCATATGTGTCAGTCATCACTGAGCCATCCATTATTCAATCAGCCCATCATCCTACACGATCCAATTAAGTCCTTTGGGGGAAAGGTTGACACTTATTTAGCTAACCAATATGTCACTCACTAGTCACAGGGCATTTATTCAAGTGTACGGTCCCTGCCTTCTGCTTGAGCACATGATCCCCTTAGCACAGGGTTTGACCACCAATCAGAGATCTCAAGCTGTGGTCAACAAAAAGTAGGAAATCTTAATGTTTTGGTCAATTTCTGATGGAAATTTACATAATTCAACACAGGAATTCCCACAATTCCAGTGTTTTAATATGTTGTGCCCTTCGTTGCGTTATGCAGCAAGGTTGTAGAATGTGACATCATCACTCCCTGAATCCGCCCCTCAACCTCTGATTTGCGAAGTCACAGTGGAAACAGGTGAAATCATTTTGAGCTCTCCTCTCCCCCTTCCGTTAGTATCCCTGCTGACCCCGCTATCAACGTCTGTCTGCTTTGATCATTTTATCCTGAGCTGAGTTGCCTGAGCTGAGCTAAGACCTAGATAACCCCGACATATGATCTGTGTAGTATCTAAGTCAGTCAGACAGGTTTCCTACAGTTGATACATGTTGTATCTATGAGCACAGATAGCCCGGGCATTACCTGTGGGTGGGGACTCGTGTGGTTAACACTTGAAAGGCAGCATAGTGCTTTAATGCATCATGCCCTTCAAGGCTTGGTCGTCATGATACATGAATTCTGCCCTGGCTAATAACTCGCTGTGCTATATTCATGCATCATGACGTCCCTATGGGGTTGATATCAACACTCCCGAAGCGTCGGCATGATGCATGAAATTGAATGCAAGCCTAGGGGTTACTCGCCAGGACTGTATACATTCATGTATCATGACGCCCAAGGACATAGTACAGTAAAACACAACGCGGCCCTTAGAGGGTTAATCCTACAGAAGCCGTTAATCCTCCAGACCACAATGTGGCAGAACGCCACGTGACAACTCACCGCACCAGCAGCACCACTACACCGTGTCATCATCATGAGGGATGTCAAGGACATCCGTTTTTTTGTGTCTAGTTTACTTTTGGTGGCTTAATTCATTTCATTTTTGATTTTCTTTATCTATACATTATAGTTTCCCCATGGCATTCTCCATGCTCTCCACTTTAATTAGATGCACCAACGCCTCATTCGGGATTGGGGGTGGGCTGGGGGTGGGGTGGTAGTGGGGTGTGTAGTTTACTTTTGGTGGCTCTCTCATTTTCTTATTGATTTTCTCTATTTATACATTATAGTTTTCCATGGCATTCTCCATTCTCTCCACTATAATTAGATGCACCAACGCATCGTTCAAGGGTGGTGGGGATGGTGGGGAGGGGGGGGATGGGTTAAGACCCTCCAGGTGGCTGAGATAGATGTATGTTTTTAATGCGGTTGACTGAGTATTGTAGGTCAATTACCTCCTCATTGTTAACACTGGTGACCCCCTGCGTCCCTGTGACCCTTCCTGGTAAAAGGTGACGTGCCAAAATAACATCATACCTAATAGCACAGACCTAGGACTACTTAGTATGCACATACATAGCCTCGGCCAGCGTCTATCCTATACCAGATGGATAGCCTGGGAGCAACTGGCCATACTGCTGAATACATTTTTGCTGTTAAATACACAGTAGCCCCCCACTAATTTTATTACCCCTTTGATCAAGATAATAATCTGTCTGTACTTGGATGTGTATTGACCAATACACACCCATTTGCGCCACAAATCTGGCGCAAATGGGTAGCAAGCGGGATGAATGCCTGCTCCCATACCATACACAGCAGAGGGAGCCGGAGCAGTGTTGGTATGGGAGTCCGAGACTGTCTAACCCTCGATGTTATGGGTGCCTAGCAGAATATATTCTAAACCAATGAGATACATCTCTATATTCAATGCGGAATTCTTAGGGGTCAACTGGTACCAATGTGACTGCTGTTAGGCTAGCAGTGATTCCCTCCCCAGTACCAGATCAAGTAATGGCAGCGCCCACTGGGCAACCAGCCTGACCCCTTTAATATAGCATATCTCCCCCCTCCCCCACCCCCAGGATGGGTAGGGTGTGTGTATGTAAGGGGAGGGTGGGGGGTGACTAGACTGTACTGTGTAGCCCCTGTGCTCCCCAGTGACCAGCTGACCTCAGCGGTCCATCCCTGCTCTGGTCTATAATTAGACAGGATACACGGCAGACACCATACAGCACCCTCAGCCCCTCTGCTGCCTTCTCTGCTTCTACAGTAAAACTTCGTTATAAGGAGGACCTTGGGACCCGTGTAATTTGCTCCTTATAAGCAAGGTGTCCTTATAAGCAAGGTCAGCCTTATAAAGGTCCAGCAACAGAACACTCCCTACATGTGTCTCTTATACCCTTATAGACTTGATTTGAATACAATTCAGATGGGTGTGTGTATTATTTCAAGTCAAAACCCCTTCTAGATCCCCTTCATGGAGCTTTTGATCTCCCTGCCTCCCTAGGGAGGCTACAAATGTATTCTCCCTACCTCTATGGGGTGGGGCAATGGGCAATTTAAGCAGTATGTGACTGTAATCCTGAGAAATAACTTCCCTGGGTAAGGTTTGCACGTACGAAATAAGGAAATGAGCCAAAATTACCTCCTTATATCAGAGGTTAAGGTAAAAACACCTCCTTCTAAGAGAGTTTTCTGACTATATAAATGTATAGGGAAAATCGGGACCACACAAATCTGCTCCTTATAAGCAAGGTCTCCTTATATCAGCGTTCCTTATAACGAAGTTCCACTGTACTAGGGTATACTGAATCTGGGACCTGCTGGCGAGGACCCCAACTGTGCAGTCATTATGGGCCACATTGGTAATATCAATTAAAATATAGACAACACCTACCCTAAGTGTCATTTACAGACACTATCTGTAAACTTTCCATCCTCCTGGCTACCACATTTACCACCAGTTTTACAACCCACAGTGGGAATCCTTGGAGATATCACCAACCCCTCCCCACATTTTATTGCTCTGCTAATTTGTCTGAGACATTGGGTATCCAGTCCAGCTGTGAGCTCATTAGAGAAGCCCTTTGTCGGCCTCGCCAGCAGGTCCCAGATTCAGTATAGACTGTCCATGAGATGACTAGCTGGTCTGTTGGTAACATGAGTAGACTGGTATGTCTCAATCAGGGTACCAGTACTCATGATGCAAATCTTCCATACGGCTATCATATACATTGGGCTGATCACCCTCAGGGCCAATTGCCATAAGACCTTTTGTGCACAGGGTTCCTGATCTAGGCACCCTACCATAAAACCTCACCTACAGTAAATTATCGCATAGAAGCCGCAACTAGTATGCAAGCCTGAGTCAGATAGCCTGTGTGGCTTATAGTTAGGCTTTATTGTACTGCACTGTCGTGTCTAAGCAACCTGACGATTATAGGCTCCAAGATGCCAGCACTATTACAAGACTGGCGATTACATGAGCCCTGGCGTGTAAACGTGACTGTACGGTAGTTCTGGTGGTAATCAGCAGGCTCTGTGATTCAGTGGACTCTACGATACTACCGCCTACACTCGGAGCGACTACCGTAGGCGTCCAAGTCACAGGCTCTGAGACAATACAGCACTCAACACCAAACACCCTACCACCACTGTGACTCTCTGACAGTCTGCGATGCCAGGGGCGGATCCATAGGGTGGGTCCTGGGGGTCCAGACCCTCCCCCCCCCCCCTGCCTCTTTTCAAATTGTTGTGTCCGGCCTTGGATGCTTTCTCTCCACCTCCTTAAGTGTCCTTTGTCCATATCCACAAGTACACCTCTGCATTCCCACACAGCCTTCAATGGAAAACCTTTCTCCCCCAGCACAGTTCAATCACCCACCCCACCCCTCCACCAACACACAAATCCACCCCGATCCCGCTCTCTCTGTTGTTAAGAAATGTTCAGTCCCTTCAAAAGTCACCTTTAACCGTTGTGAACGCCTGTGAGCTTATGATGGTTCATTCTGAATGCTTGTTTTACTAAATGGTAGATAAGGCATGAAGACTGTTGACATACTCTCCAGTACTCTGTCCTTTATATTTCTAGACTTAACTGAAATAATAGGAACTTGAACAGTAACATTGGAAACCCAACATTTCAACTAACATTTCCAATTTCTTTGAATGAACAGTCATTAAATGAAGCTTCATGAAAAAACTAACTCTGAACATTTTACTTACAACCTGGACCACGTTGACCTAGAGAGATAAATTGATCAACGATTATAGAAGTTTAATAGCTTTTAAATTGTACAAGAGTAGAGGGCAGATATGATGGCGAATTGTATGTATACACAGTTATTTTGAGGGACACCCTATAAAACGGACCTATAACCAACGGTTCTGTATACACTACGTTACTAGTAGTACACGCGTATAGGGGTTTCTCTTTGCGCTAATGCATCTTCAAGGAGTACCACACCAGCGTGTGCAGGCTCTGTAGTGGTTGATCTCTCTACTCAAGAGACATTTGTATGTATCATCTGGGCTTTTCAGAGTGCTCATTGAAATCAAAAGATTGCTGTCATACTAGCCACCAGGCCAAGTACTCTCAGGTGACTGCGTACTGTCGGGTTTCAGGGCCAGGTTTTGAATAAGCGCCAGTAAGTGCATAGGGCGCTTATAATATCGGATATTGCATGGATACAGTATTGTGCCTCTACATTGGTAAAAGTCGACACGGGCGACAGGGCGACACGGCCCCTTTAAAAATCGATACGGGCGACACGGCCCCTTTAAAGATCGACGGACACAGATATTTTTATAAGGCCCTAGTATCTTCAATATGCATAAAAATTGACACGACGACATGCCACTCTTGCTAAAAATCGAAACGGCGACATAGCCAAAATTTTGGGTTCCCATGTAGAGGCACAGTATTGCATGTTGAATCTACATGTAGGAGAACAAATGCCCTCCTTCCTCCAACAGTTTCACACACCACCTAGTGTGCGATAGGGTAACTAACATGGTGGAAAGGATGTATAGGTTGTATTGCATGTGGAGTACCTCTCTGTAGTATCTAAGGACATGACACCAGTGAACTCGTCTGTGACCTACATCTGTGACCACGTGACGCATCAGTGACCCTGACCCTAACACCCCTGGTGACCTCGACCTTCTCTTTCTGCTAACCTGACCTCATCCTGCCCTCTGACCCCCCCACACACACACACACACCTCCTCTCTCCTCACACACCTCACCCATTACAGGCGTCTAGAGCTTACACATGCAGTACAGGTTTGCTGCCCTCATGTATATGGCTTAGACATGTGGTTCCATGACCAGGACCCTGTCTCTGTGTGTCTAGGTCCGTGACAGGACCCCTCCCCCACATGTCCCTACATCAAGATGGCCCTGCTACCACCAGGACCCTGTCTGAGTGTGTGTAGGTCCGTGACAGGACCCTTCCCCCACATGTCCCTACATCAAGACGGCCCAGCTACCACCAGGACCCTGTCTGAGTGTGTGTAGGTCCGTGACAGGACCCCTCCCCCACATGTCCCTACATCAAGATGGCCCTGCTACCACCAGGACCCTGTCTGAGTGTGTGTAGGTCCGTGACAGGACCCCTTCCCCACATGTCCCTACATCAAGACGGCCCAGCTACCACCAGGACCCTGTCTGAGTGTGTGTAGGTCCGTGACAGGACCCCTCCCCCACATGTCCCTACATCAAGATGGCCCTGCTACCACCAGGACCCTGTCTGAGTGTGTGTAGGTCCGTGACAGGACCCCTTCCCCACATGTCCCTACATCAAGATGGTCCTGCTACCACCAGGACCCTGTCTGTGTGTGTGTAGGTCCGTGACAGGACCCCTCCCCCACATGTCCATACATCAAGATGGCCCTGCTACCACCAGGACCCTGTCTGTGTGTGTGTAGGTCCGTGACAGGACCCCTCCCCCACATGTCCCTACATCAAGATGGCCCTGCTACCACCAGGACCCTGTCTGAGTGTGTGTAGGTCCGTGACAGGACCCTTCCCCCACATGTCCCTACATCAAGACGGCCCAGCTACCACCAGGACCCTGTCTGAGTGTGTGTAGGTCCGTGACAGGACCCCTCCCCCACATGTCCCTACATCAAGATGGCCCTGCTACCACCAGGACCCTGTCTGAGTGTGTGTAGGTCCGTGACAGGACCCCTTCCCCACATGTCCCTACATCAAGACGGCCCAGCTACCACCAGGACCCTGTCTGAGTGTGTGTAGGTCCGTGACAGGACCCCTCCCCCACATGTCCCTACATCAAGATGGCCCTGCTACCACCAGGACCCTGTCTGAGTGTGTGTAGGTCCGTGACAGGACCCCTTCCCCACATGTCCCTACATCAAGATGGTCCTGCTACCACCAGGACCCTGTCTGTGTGTGTGTAGGTCCGTGACAGGACCCCTCCCCCACATGTCCATACATCAAGATGGCCCTGCTACCACCAGGACCCTGTCTGAGTGTGTGTAGGTCCGTGACAGGACCCTTCCCCACGTGTCCCTACATCAAGACGGCCCCGCTACCACCAGGACCTTGTCTGTGTGTGTGTGTGTAGGTCCGTGACAGGACCCCTCCCCCACATGTCCCTACATCAAGACGGCCCCGCTACCACCAGGACTTTGTCTGTGTGTGTGTGTGTAGGTCCGTGACAGGACCCCTTCCCCACATGTCCCTACATCAAGATGGTCCTGCTACCACCAGGACCCTGTCTGTGTGTGTGTAGGTCCGTGACAGGACCCCTCCCCCACATGTCCCTACATCAAGACGGCCCCGCTACCACCAGGACCTTGTCTGTGTGTGTGTGTAGGGCCGTGACAGGACCCCTCCCCCACATGTCCCTACATCAAGATGGTCCTGCTACCACCAGGACCCTGCCTGTGTGTGTGTAGGTCCGTGACAGGACCCTCCCCCACATGTCCCTACATCTAGATGGCCCTGCTACCACCAGGACCCTGTCTGAGTGTGTGTAGGTCCGTGACAGGACCCCCCCCCCCCCCACATGTCCCTACATCAAGACGGCCCCGCTACCACCAGGACCCTGTTTGAGTGTGTGTAGGTCCGTGACAGGACCCCCCCCCCCACCCCCCACATGTCCCTACATCAAGATGGTCCAGCTACCACCAGGACCCGGTCTGAGTGTGTGTAGGTCCGTGACAGGACCCCTCCCCCACATGTCCCTACATCAAGATGGCCCTGCTACCACCAGGACCCTGTCTGTGTGTGTGTAGGTCCGTGACAGGACCCCTCCCCCACATGTCCCTACATCAAGATGGTCCAGCTACCACCAGGACCCTGTCTGTGTGTGTGTAGGTCCGTGACAGGACCCTTCCCCACATGTCCCTACATCAAGACGGCCCCGCTACCACCAGGACCTTGTCTGTGTGTGTGTAGGTCCGTGACAGGACCCCTTCCCCACATGTCCCTACATCAAGACGGCCCCGCTACCACCAGGACCTTGTCTGTGTGTGTGTAGGTCCGTGACAGGACCCCTTCCCCACATGTCCCTACATCAAGATGGCCCCGCTACCACTAGGACCCTGTCTGAGTGTGTGTAGGTCCGTGACAGGACCCCCCCCTCCCCACATGTCCCTACATCAAGATGGCCCCGCTACCACCAGGACCCTGTCTGTGTGTGTGTAGGTCCGTGACAGGACCCTTCCCCACATGTCCCTACATCAAGATGGTCCAGCTACCACCAGGACCCTGTCTGAGTGTGTGTAGGTCCGTGACAGGACCCTTCCCCCACATGTCCCTACATCAAGATGGTCCTGCTACCACCAGGACCCTGTCTGTGTGCGTGTAGGTCCGTGACAGGACCCTCCCCCACATGTCCCTACATCAAGATGGCTCTGCTACCACCAGGACCCTGTCTCTGTATGTGTAGGTCCGTGACAGGACCCCTCCCCCACATGTCCCTACATCAAGAGGGCCCCGCTACCACCAGGACCCTGTCTGTGTGTGTGTAGGGCCGTGACAGGACCCTCCCCCACATGTCCCTACATCAAGAGGGCCCCGCTACCACCAGGACCCTGTCTGTGTGTGTGTTGGTCCATGACAGGACCCCTCCCCCCCACATGTCCCTACATCAAGATGGCTCTGCTACCACCAGGACCCTGTCTCTGTATGTGTAGGTCCGTGACAGGACCCCTCCCCCACATGTCCCTACATCAAGAGGGCCCCGCTACCACCAGGACTCTGTCTGTGTGTGTGTAGGTCCGTGACAGGACCCTCCCCCACATGTCCCTAAACTAACCGCATCAAGCATTGAAACTTATGGTGAGTAACTTGCCATGGCTGCACGAATGCGCCATACGGAACCTACAAGGTTGATACATTCCAGAAGAGTCGGGAAGATGCATTCCTGCATCATGATGACAAAGGGCATACTGCATTACACATTGCGCTGCCTTTAATTAAAGGGTTACATGGTCCCTACACCCACACGGGGTCAGAGCACGGACCTAGGAGTAGACATGGGGTGATCAAAGCGGATAACGTCCTCCACCACCTCCTCCACTCCTGTACGTCATTTGTCTCTTATGATAACATCCACTTTTAGATCCTAGATTACAGGTTTGAAATCCGCGTGCAGCCATTGGCTGGTGGAGGTAGAGTGAGATCTGGCTGATTGTTCACACTACATGTGGTACATTGTACGCACTACACATGACACAAAGACCTGTTCAGGCGCTGTGCAGGGTATGTGCACCTGTTAATTTAACGGGTGACCTGTACTATGTAGCAGAACGTGGGCCCTTGGGGAGAGAGGGAAGGGGGGGGGGGGGGGGGGCGTTGCTGATTCAGTTATAGCCTTATTAGACCTTTGATTGCTTGGACAAGTCTTTCACTCTTTGTTATGGGGGACAAACATGTTGAACCTATTTTAAGTCTGAAATTTTCTTCGGTAGCTGCATGAGTGCGGGGCACCACCCTCTCGGAGAATACTGGGACATGGAACCTGACACCCAGAGCGCCTGTGGTAACCAGGAGAGTGAGAAAAGCCAAGGAGAGGTGCAGGAGCCCAGTGTAGGTTATGTAACAGGCCGGGGTGGTGCCTTGGACTAATTGCTAGTTGCTGAAAGTGAAACTCACATCCTACGATAGGGTAAGGTTCACAAATGTCGTCCCTTTGAGGGGGGGGGGATGTCATAACCGACGCTTTACATTTGTAAATTTTCTTGAATCTAAGACTAAGACTAAGACTGCCATAAAAAACGTTTATAAAAATAAAAAGGGTTCCATGCTTGCACCCATTTTTCCATAGTGAAATCTATTGACCAACTTTTTTTTCCTTTTTTTGGGGGGGGGGGGGGGGTGGGGGGGGGGTGGTGGCCTTGAACTGCTGGACTTGTGTGTGACGTGGAGCTCTACATTCTAGCATGTACTCATTGCCCTATAGATGCAGCTACTGGTGTGTGAGTGCAGGTACCCTTACATGCTACAGTTGACATTAGTGGCCATCAGCCTCATGCTGATCACCAGACATGGCGACTTGTTTCTACATACTACTTAGACACTGCTCCATAAACAAACACCTCCATAAAACACGCCCCGTCCCACTGCCAACTGGCTCCCTTTACTCAAGGTTATTATTATTATTATTATGTTTTTAATGTGTTGTTTGTTTTTTGGTGAATTCCTCTCTGAATGAATTCGTGACTTGCAAGATGTATAGGAGACGAGAAGTATCATGTACCGTAAAGTCTCTTGTGCAACCCTTGGGTATATGAGTTCTGCATCCCTTTACTTAAAGTTATTATCATATAATCTTTAATGTATTGATTATTTTGGTAAATTCCCCTTTAAATTGATTTGTGATTTGTAAGATGTATAAGACATTTAAAAAGATGTACCATATATTGTTAATTCCCCAAGGCAGGATTTAGGGTCTTCCCTAGAGAGGGGGGGGGGGGGGTGAAATCACCTAGTACTAAAGTAGCCAAAATTAATTATGGTTTCGGTAATGGCAGTAGGCATGATAGAAAGGGGTGTGGGCCTTTTGTGACTTCAATTTCGTTCACCTTGGAGGTCAGTAACTGGTGGCACTGGTCTACTTCAAGCTGGCCCCACCTCAACCCCTACATGTACCGTGACTCATCGCTGGCATGCAGATACTATGGGAACGGTACTAGTAGTTGCCTGGGAGCTGGTCGCTGAGGTACCCTGCATGTAGGGGTCTAGAGCCATACCCAGTGGGTTCGCCATTAAAACTTTTGAGAACAATTTAACTTTATTTGGCGCTTTTTTTTAAAATCCACAGTTACATAAATTCCTTCGATAAAATGAATCGGGTATCCATACAATCTTCCTTGATTCAATATGAGATATGCATTATGCTATTAAATTACAGAATAATAATCGTAGTTCATGGGAAATTGACAATTTTCATATTTACAATTCGCTGGTTGCGGTTAAAATCACTGATTAGCCACACTACAATGGGTACAAATTGGGGACAGGCTTATACCAGTCTTATTAGTGTGTGTCTCGCTGTAACCAGCGCTCCTCCCTCCAGAGGCCTGCAGGCTAGAAGTATCGCGTATGAATACCTCCCAGAAGGTAGAGCATTACAAGTGGTCATGGCTCCTTGAGTTTTATGAAAGAGATGTGTTTCACAAATGCATTTGCCTGGGAAATTGTGGTTTACTCCGACAGAGATTCTATCATTTGTTGTGGTTGTAACATTACCTGTCAACGTCCTTTGTTGTCTAATATCCGGCCTACATAGTCATAGTCATAAAGCTGCCCCCTTAATGCCAGACTGCCAAGTCCGAACTGTGTCTATATAGAAAGACAGAGTATGTCATGCAAAACACCAACACAGCTTACAGGGCACAGGGCATCTGATTATGGCCGATTTAGTACTGTAGTTTACATCTTAAAAACTCACATATAAATGCACCCTGACTCGAGATTCTATAGGCTCCACTCGCAATCTCAATTGTGTACTAGCCGCAGCTTCTACGCCAGCATTTACGGTAACAAGTTTTCATCCCAATTGGACTATACAAGACAGGCTTTTTGCTGCATATGTGTTTGCTGGACCCTTTGCGACCCACTGGATCCTAACACACTGTATCGTATTACATGTGAAGTGATTTCCTTCTAGCATTAGAGCCTCCATAGATATGTCTGGAGAGTATGGGGATAAAGAAGGGGGTGGAAAGTGGGGGGATGGGTGCAGAGATAAGTGGAGGGATGAGTTCAATGAACTTCATATCAACCCTGACGCTGAGTACAGATATGGTATTGACCCTACTGCTGGGTTTGAAAAGCCTCAAGGCCCGTTCTTGCACGCAGCATTCACATATAAACCCATACCATACACACTCCACTCATACCACACACACACTACCCATACCACACACATGCACCACCACCAATACCGCACACACACACACACCACCCATACCCCAAACACACACCACCCATACCACACACACACACCACCCATACCACACACACACACACCATCCATACCACACACACCACCCATACCACACACACACCACCCATACCACACACACACCACCCATACCACACACACACCACCCATACCACACACACACCACCCCTATCACACACACACACCACCCATACCACACACACACACCACCCATACCACACACACACCACCCATACCACACACACACCACCCATACCACACACACACCACCCATACCACACACACCACCCATACCGCATACACCACCCATACCACACACACACCACCCATACCACACACACACCACCCATACCACACACACCACCCATACCACACACACCACACCACCCATACCACACACACCACACACACACACCACCCATACCACCCACACATCACCCATACCACACACACACACACCACCCATACAACACACACACCCCACATACCACACACACATAACCCGTACCACACACACACCACCCATACCACACACACACACCATCCATACCACACACACACCACCCATACCACACACATACACCACCCATACCACACACACATCACCCATACCACACACACACACCATCCATACCACACACACACCACCCATACCACACACATACACCACCCATACCACACACACATCACCCATACCACACACACACCACCCATACACCACACACACACCACCCATACCACACACACACCACCCATACCACACAAACATAACCCATACCACACACACACCATCCATACCACACACACACACACACCACCCATACCACACACACACACACACCATCCATACCACACACACACACACCATCCATACCACACACACACACACCACCCATACCACACACACACCATCCATACCACACACACACCACCCATAACACACACACATAACCCATACCACACGCACACCACCCATACCAGCGCCTCTACATGGGTAAAAATCGATACGTGCGACATGGCCCCTTTAAAAATCGACACGTCCGACACGGCCCTTTTAAAAATCAACAGACACAGACATCTTTATAATGCCCTAGTATATACTATATGCATAAAACTCGACACAGTGACACGGCCCTTTTGCTAAAAATCGACACGGCGACACGGTTAAAATTGTGGGGACCCATGTAGAGGCACATACCACACACACACCACCCATACCACACGGAACAAAGTATTGAATTTTGTAATGGAATCAACAAAAACTCTGAAAAGGAAGTCAACTTTAAAATCGTAAAAAAAAAAAGAGAAATGAGCAAGAAACTAACTTCTTTCAATTTCATTTTGTTCTGGGGTTCATGAACTTTGCATCCATGAAAACCCATGACGTGGCTGTTCCTGTCAGTGGCTGGGGTTGGGTGGGGCTGGGAGATGGACGAGCGGGGGTACACGGAGGAGGCATCATGATGTATTACTGTCATATATATTGCTGCACCCCCCCCCCCCCCCCCCCATCCTCTGGCCCCAACTTATTTCTTCCTCCCCGCCCCTCCTGTCTGCACTCCTGTCACTGGAGGTTCTCGGTATAGCCATAATTCATCTATATCTCAACCTTCAACTCTTTGTTTATGTTTCCTTTTCATATGTTGTTCTTGTTCTCAATGTTGTTTTTGATATATACTCAAAATCTCATAATTTATTGACATTCCCCCCCAAAAAATCTGAAATAGACATCTCTTTAAATCATCATTTAGTCTATTTTAAAGCCTATTTTAAAGTTTTTTTCCACATAACGATTCGTAATTAGAGAAATTAATGAGATATCAAGCCAGTCTAAAGCCACATATTTGAGTGGTTTACAGTTAGACGTCGAGATGATATCCAATAGCAGCCAGCCCTTCCACCTTCATCTATCACACTTTTTGTTGTTGTACTTTTATTGCATATGACATCACGTCGGCGGCGGTGGGGGGCAGGGTCAGGGCACCCATTAGTGGGGGGGGCTCACAGTGCCCTGCATACCCGCCTGCCTCTGGGGAACCCTGCCACACAGCATGGAGAGCCCTGCACTCAGAGCCAGCAGGGCGAACCCTGCACTGGATGCCGTCTGGAGAGCCCTGGGCGCGGCGCCTACCGCAGGAATGGCTGAAGGTGTGTGAGTGCGGGGGGGGGGGGGGGGGAGGAGAGGGGGGGGGGGCGGGAAAACATTGCCACTTGGCGCGCTGCCAGCTGGGTAGGTTTGCACCAGAGGCGGCGGCGGTGGCGGTGGTGCTGCCGTGTGGTGCTGGTGGTGCCCGGCTAGTGGTGGTGGTGGTGGCCGGGAGGGCGGTGCACTCACCCCCAGTCCCCAGTCAGTCCTTCCTCCAGTACCTCCTCCTCCCCCTGCTGCATCCTACTGCTACCCGCGCCTCCTCCTGGGTCTCCCCATACATGTAGTAGAGGCAGAACCCCAGTCTATGTACAGATGTAGGACCTGGCTGTGGGTGAGGTGTGCAGGGCCCAGTGGCCGCTCCCTCAGCACTGTGACAGCAGTGTGGTGTGCTGCTGGTGGTGTAGGGTAGGAGGAGGACCACATGGTAGCAGCAGCAGGAGGACAAGACACAGGGACATACAGGAGGTGTAGGGGTGTGACCCAGATCGGGGTTTGTGCCTGCCCCTGTACATGGTGCTGTGTGTAGCATGGAGGCGCTGTGTCCGTCCTCCTAGTGCTGAGTACAGGAGGAGGACCCTGCTACCCGCTCCTAGTGCTGCCCGCCCGCCGCTAACTCCCTCCTTCCTCCTCCAGCAGGGATCGATACGACGCCACCATTACATGGGGGTAGGCGGCAGGAGGGAAGGACGGGCAGGGGGAGAACACCCCCCCCCCCCCGCCACCTCCAACACAGACGCCACCAAACCATCATGGCCGCTTCATTCCCTAGCAACGCCCGGCGCCGTCAATGCCGCCGCCCCACCGGCTGATCCCCCCCCCCCCCCACCACGCCTCCCCCTGCCCCACCCTGCCCGCACACTTCACAGGGCCCCACCTCCCACACCCCCATGTACCACCACCCCACCCCACCACACCCCACCCCACCCGGCCTGCTGCTCTCCCAGACGTTTCCCACCACTGCCGCCGCCGCCGCTGCCCCTGCCCCTTCCTGCTCCCCGCTATACTCCAACTCACAGCCCAAAGTCAGGCCCATAATTTTCAAACTTTTTTTAGAATTTATTTTTTAATGTTAATGTTTCATTTTGTATTTTTATCAAGGTTAATACCCTAATCAATAGACCCCCCCCCCCCGATCCCATAAAACCACATCCTTATATAGGGAAACTTCTTGACCAGACTCCCACCCTGACAACTGTCGCCCTACCACCCCTCGTCTTGGAGGTTGGGAAATTTGACTGCCCTACTTCTCAGAGGTTGGGAAATTTTACAGCGAGATTTGACCACCCAACATATCAGAGGTTGGGAGATTTGACCGCCCCACTTGGTTGGGAGATTTGATGAGCTCAGTTTCTACTATCTGTGACTCCTATTTTTCATCCTGTTATTGTTTACTAGACTGTACCTATTTTCCCATCACTTTCAGCAAGAAAACTTGCTCAATTTAATGATATGATTTTAACCGCACTACTTATCAGGGCCTTGAAGGCATCTGACCGCCCACCCCACCTTTTCAGGATCTAATGTAAATTCACCGCCACAGCTTTTCAGAGTAGTGCTGCAGTGGTTATCCAATAGATGGTAGAAACCCCCCACCCCCTACCGGGATCCTGACCATGTGTCACATTGAATCGGCTATAATTTTGTTTTCAAGGGCCTAGGACCCCAACAGTACACACTTTTCAAGTCCAGAGGTGAGTTGTGGCCCCAAGGACCAGGCACGTCCGATTTAGGACAGAGCAAGTCGAGTTGAACATGATCTCAGCCAGCCCAGTGTGAACAGGTGACTGATGTGACCAATGGAAGCCATGGGCACAGAGCAAGGCAGACCCAGGGGTCAGGCAGGTCAGATCCAGGGGTCAGATCTGGGGTCAAATGTATACAGCACTATGCTATCCTGGTAATCAGGTAGTCGGGGGCCGGGTCGGGGGCTAAACCCCTATCTCCTTATCAAGCTAATCCCACCCTCTCACTCACACCTAGAACAAAGGGACTGATAAGAAATTCACCCTCAATGCACTGTTCTGGAGTCGGGGGCCTAACCACAATGTATTGCTCAAGATGGCGGCCTCCATTTTCAACTAAAAAACGCGAGTTTCCTGCCAAAAAAACAACCACACACACAAAAAAACACACGCTGACATGCAAAGGGGTTTACGGTATACTGCATCTGGGACCTGCTGGCGAGGCCGACAGAGGGCCTCCTTAATTGATATGATCAATGTGGATCATGACCTCACAGTTGGGGGTTCGCCAGCAGGTCCCAGATTCAGTATAGTTTGCCTTGTCTTGGTACAAGAGACCCGAGACAGCGTGTAGCCCTGCCCATCCCCGTGGTGCAGGCGGCCCGGGGGTGGAGGGAGGTACTGTGTGGTGGTGGGGTGGGAGGTGGCGTGGACGCTACCATTAATATTTCAGGGTAGTGATGATGAAAGGCGCGGGGCTCAAATCGCCCAGCGCCGACCTGCCTGCCTCACTGCCCGACCCGAGACCGGGCAGCAGGGGGAGGACGGAAGCCACTCAGCGCGGACGGGGTCCACAGAAACGTCCACCAACCGCTCAACGTCAGCTCTTCTACCGCCCCCCCCCCCCTCCCTACCCTCAACCTGTGTCTTCAACCCTCATGGCAGGATAGCTGTCACCGTAGAAGATCCTGGGTCACTGGGATTCACTGGGATTCACTGGGATTCACTGCGCATAGCTTCCCCAAATACCCCCAATCCTTCTCCACTACGTAATACGTATACCCCTCTCTCTCGGGTACTGATTCTACAGTTGAATGAAAGTATATTACAGAAAAGGTCCATTTTTGGTCTTTATTCATTTATTCAAAAAAAATTAAATCAAAGAGCTGAGCAAGTCTATTTTCATCCGCACGCGCAGACTTCAGCCCCAGCACTGTCGCGGTGGTGGTGGTGGCTTCCCGGGTGTGGCTTCACAGACATCAGAGAGGGAAGCACGGATTGTCCACAGAAACGTCCAGGAACCCTCCCCTGGTTGATCTAGGTTGGTGTAATGCCACAGGGGCTGACTGCAGGTTATAACCATACCCTAACCCTTAGGCCCCTCCTCTGTCAGTTCCGGCTTCAGTCCGACCTACTCATACGTAAAGCGCCACCCTTCCAGACCGACCATGAACATTGAGCAAGTGTTTGTATCTCTGTCTGAATTGAATTATAAACACTTTATGAACTTGAACCACATATGATAAGTAGCCCCATAGATGATAGAAATAATGCGCCAGGAGCCCGCATCATTTCCGCTACTCTAATCTATTCCCCTTCGTTGCCCTTCTCAGACTGACTGGCCCCTTTTGATTTCAATTTGATGATTAGATAAGTCGATGTTAAGGTAGACATTTCCCCTCCATCCCCCGCCCGTTCATCATTATTATCGTTATTGTCATTGCTTGTTCTATATACTCTGTCTATATACTTGTGTTTAATGAAAACACATTACCGTAAAACCTCGGCTATAAGCCGAATTTTATTTGGCGTTTTTATTTGCTATAAGCCGAATACCAAGCCCCAAACTCCCATTCGGCTTATAGGCGAGGTTTAAACATGTAGGAACATAGTGAAAACTAATTTCAAACACTTTGGTTATAAGCCGAATTTTTCCTCTTAAACTCACATTCGGCTTATAACCGAGGTCGGCTGATAACCAAGGTTTTACGGTATATGTCATTGATACTTGATTCATAACGATTAATTTCAAAGGATACTGAACACTGTCTATAATAACTTTGTTAAATAAAACTATTTTCAAACCACAAAAAAATGTGTGGATCGGGCAATGGTCTGCTGTCACGTGTGTGGACAACAAGTTGGTACCAGGCACAACACAACAACACCAGTGTGTACTAGCTGGGTCTGCTATCACGTAGACGGAAGTGACATGTCTACACGTGCAGTTGGTGTCTTATCGGGCCCTATCTGCCCCTACAGGATGTGACGAGTGCAGCTCTCCTATCAGCAGCCCTTTCTCTCACCCCCTGGCGCTGTTTGTACAGGTAGTATGACGTCCGGACGGGGCTGGGGTGGAGTTGACAGAATATCCAGAAAGCCATGGCGTTAAGCTTCGTTAAGTTTAAGCTTTGAGCACTGTTCCCTTAGGATGTAGGCCCACCTGGGGAATCTAAGGCAGAGATACCAGCCTATACCAAAATTAATTTTTGCCATCGCTACTCACTGCTCGGCACAGCCATCATCATTTGTCTGGGAACATAAAAAAAAAGACGCCACCTATCTTGGGACTTTTTTTCAAGACGCTCCCCCCCCCCCCCTCCAATCGTCAGTTTTTGGCAGATTCTCAAATAAAATGCTAAGCTCGGTTTATGTTTCGTCAAGTGCTAAACCTCAAGACCCTACCCAACACCGGGGTGGGGGCTGCTCAGGCTTACATCAACAAAGGGCAGTGATTAACGTGAGGTGTTTTTACCAGGTAGCACCTTTATCAGCAGTAGGTTCACAGTGGCTGGGGGCTACAGGGACCACGCCCACCACAGTGTTCTAGGTGTACAGAAACCCAGGCTGCAGGGCCTAACCGACTCCATTGATGTGCCGTATCGTCGCAATAAAACACCTGGTTTTGAGAGAGCGCTGGTCTTGAATAAGCACCGGGGGTATATATATACCTCCAACTGTTTCTTCAGAACTAAATACATGACCTTGAACAAGCGCCCTTCTTCAAGTTCTTGAATAAGCGCCATTCTTGTATAAGCACCGGGGGTAAGAGCCCCGCCAAATTGAAGAGCACCCGGTGCTTTATCGGGACAGTACAGTATGTACACAGGTGATCTAATAACCCTACAGCCAGTTTTTAGTACCGTAAAAACCTAGCGTAGAAGCCGCGGCTAGTATGTGAGTCAGATCACATGTGCAGCTCATAGGATCGACCTCAAGTCCTTTAGATGAATTAGGCTTATACATGAGGTTTTACGGTATGTCAGTGCATTAAGGTAACAGTTTTTAACAGTTAAGTTATTCTGACTGTGACAAGACATGCCCCATTTCCAAACATGGTGAGGACACGCCAGAGTCAAATAGAGGAATACATTTCAGTACCAGCCTAAGTAATGACCCCGCCCACAGGTTAATGAGCTTATCCCCTATGGGGAGTGAGTGACTGCCTGTCAAAGCATGCAGGGGCGTGGCAACCAGTTTCAAGGTGTAGCGGGGGGAGGGGTGCAGGAAGGAGCGTCTCGATCCTATATTCCTAGAAATTCTGGTAATTATATATAAGTATGGGTAGAAGCTTAGGGTTGGGTTTGGGGTAAGGGAGGGAGTGCGAGCTGACGCTGGAGTACCTGGAGCCGGGACCTGGAGGACCCTTAGACAGAGCAGAGTAAGCCGACGTGAATCAACACAGACACATCAAGGCCGCAGGTACTACAGTGTACCAGGACATGTCCGAGCCTGCCACCCCCCCCCCCCCCGCCTCACACACCCTGTACTGGTATTGTAGTGCTATTAGACACCCCCCCCCCCCCCCCATTCACTGCCTGCCCAGTGTGGGGCCTGAGTCTGTGAGAACGCCTGCTGAGACCTCTGGCAGTGATTGGCAGCAAGATCTGTTAACTCTCCTGGTGCCAGCTCCAGCTCTTGTAGGGGACTCTTACTGGTCATGCCATGGCCGTCACCACCTGGACTCACACACAGTGAACACATCTTGTGACTCTGGCACCCAGTTTTTGTAGACGGCCATCTTGTCCCCCAGATGCCTTGTAGACGGCCATCTTGTTCCCCAGATGCCGTGGAGACGGCCATCTTGTCACCCCATATGCCGTGTAGACGGCCATCTTGTCACCCCATATGCCATGTAGATGGTCATCTTGTCACCCCAGATGCCGTGTAGACGGCCATCTTGTCCCCTCAGATGCCATGTAGACGGCCATCTTGTCCCCCCAGATGCTGTGTAGACAGCGATCTTGTCCCCCCTAGATATCCTGCAGCCGGCCATCTTGTCCCCCCAGATGCAGTGTAGATGGCCATCTTGTCCCCCAGATGCCGTGTAGACAGCCATCTTGTCACCCCATATGCAATGTAGATGGTCATCTTGTCACCCCAGATGCCGTGTAGACGGCCATCTTGTCCCCTCAGATGCCGTGTAGACGGCCATCTTGTCCCCCCAGATGCTGTGTAGACAGCGATCTTGTCCCCCCTAGATACCCTGCAGCCGGCCATCTTGTCCCCCCAGATGCAGTGTAGATGGCCATCTTGTCCCCCATATGCCATGTAGACGGCCATCTTGTCACCCCATATGCCATGTAGATGGTCATCTTGTCACCCCAGATGCCGTGTAGACGGCCATCTTGTCCCCTCAGATGCCGTGTAGACGGCCATCTTGTCCCCCCAGATGCTGTGTAGACAGCGATCTTGTCCCCCCTAGATACCCTGCAGCCGGCCATCTTGTCCCCCCAGATGCAGTGTAGATGGCCATCTTGTCCCCCAGATGCCGTGTAGACAGCCATCTTGTCCCCCAGATGCTGTGTAGACGGCCATCTTGTCCCCCAGATGCTGTGTAGACAGACATCTTGTCCCCCCAGATGCCGTGTAGACGGCCATCTTGTTCCCCAGATGCCGTGTAGACGGCCATCTTGTCCCCCCAGATGCCGTGTAGACGGCCATCTTGTCCCCCAGATGCTGTGTAGACTGCCATCTTGTCACCCAGATGCAGTGTAGACGGCCATCTTGTCCCCCAGATGCCGTGAAGATGGCCATCTTGTCCCCCAGAAGCCGTGTAGATGGCCATCTTGTCCCCCATATGTCGTTTAGACGGCCATCTTGTCCCCTGATATGGTGTAGGGCGGGGGGTCTTGAAAAATGTCTCAAAATTGGTGGGACCAGGGGTCATTTGAGAGCATTCGCTTTTTCAGTTGCCTCCTACCTAGCTACACCCTTATATGCCCAGTTTGCTGTATTTGGTGGTAGGACCCCCCCCCCCCCTCCCCCAGCACACATCCAGAAGTTAGCGGACCCCCTGTAAGGTTCATAGAGTTCCTGAGGACGGAAGTCGGTGGGAGTCTCCCCTCCTCCCCCCCCCCCGGGCCCCCTGCATCACGTGGGGGTGGCACCACGCCAACACACACGCCGTGTTCAGGGACAGGGGGAGGGGCAGCTACAGTGTGTTCACACCTAAAGCTGCAGGGACAGGGGGAGGGGCAGCTACAGTGTGTTCACACCTAAAGCTGTAGGGACAGGGGGAGGGGCAGCTACAGTGTGTTCACACCTAAAGCTGCAGGGACAGGGGGAGGGGCAGCTACAGTGTGTTCACACCTAAAGCTGTAGGGACAGGGGGAGGGGCAGCTACAGTGTGTTCACACCTAAAGCTGTAGGGACAGGGGGAGGGGCAGCTACAGTGTGTTCACACCTAAAGCTGCAGGGACAGGGGGAGGGGCAGCTACAGTGTGTTCACACCTAAAGCTGCAGGGACAGGGGGAGGGGCAGCTACAGTGTGTTCACACCTAAAGCTGTAGGGACAGGGGGAGGGGCAGCTACAGTGTGTTCACACCTAAAGCTGTAGGGACAGGGGGAGGGGCAGCTACAGCGGGTTCACACCTAAAGCTGCAGTTTCTGATGCAGTCATGGCCTGTTCAACTTTAAATGCCCCTGTGCATATAAATTCCTTTACCCCCCGCGCTTTAATATACAGGGGGGACCTGCACTCATAAGCAGACGCCACTCAGCCATCGACAAATACTAGGAAATCTTCAGATTTAAGTAAATTTTCTACAGTAAATGTTAATAATTTAATACAGAAATGCCACCCAAAAAGTAGGAATCCCTGCAAAAGTAGGAACTCTGCATATGAATCCTTTGAAAGAGAGATTTTAAAATTTGAAATTTGGGTTTCAGGGGTCCTAGGTCAGCGCTTAAACGAAACCTGCACTCATTTGAGACCCTGACTGAAACTGACCATTACTGTATGCATGAATTTATCTTGTAGCTGCTAATTATATTTTGAAATGTCTATATTTATATATACAGTGTATTACATTTGATATACCACTGCCACGCCATCAAGTTAGGTGCCCTACTCCCTGTGAAAAATGGGCTGTTACTGGCATGAAAGGCACTTCCCTGATTTTGGCCCCGGATTTTGGCACTCTAAACTGTAGTCTAATCACTAGTTCTCCCTGTTTGACATGCCTATTCTATCCTTAAACGTATGTCTCGGAACTCCCATTGCAAGACTCAAGTTGAAACTGTCATACAGGAACAATGATACATGTACATTGTAAACACATTATTTCAATCAAGGCAATAGACGGCGCACTGCAGCCCAATAGAAATGAGGGTGATACACTTCTGCAGGTTGGACACAATGCACTAATACAGCATCAGGCGGTGCTGCATCAGTGCATCATGACGACCAATGAACAAGATGCATTAAAGCATCATGCCGTCCTTAAAGGATTAACAGTTACCTGAACATTAACAGCAACCTGAACAATACAATCATGGAATCAGAAACTGAAGTTAAACACTGAAACTTGAAGCAGAAGTAAACAGCTGATGCTCACCTTGGTCATCCTGCTGGTTGTCCCCTGGTATTAACGTGTCCTGGTGGGCATTATCCTGCCCGGGTGCTCCCCCTGCCTCGTCAGGCTTACCCTCCAACTCTAGGTTAGCACGGGCGGGGTCGGGATCGGGATCCCCTCCGCCCCCGCCCCCCTCACTGGCCGTGTGTTTCATACACGCTGCGTCGCTTGGCCGTGCCTCGTCGGCCGCCACGCCGGCTGTCTTACTCCGTGCTTCCTGCGGGCGGCCGGCTGTGGCCTGGAGCTCAGTGCTCGTCTGGTCAGGCCCCAGCCACAGCGAGGCTGCTGTCCTTATACCTACAGCACTGTACTTGAGGTCCGAGCGTAGCTCCGCGTCGTTACCGTTTACCGGGTCCTGCATGCAGGCGGTACTATCGGCCTTGTCGTGCAGCTTGAGGTCCGAGCGGCCCAGCAGCTTACTTGGAATGCTTATACACCGGGTGAGGTTGAGGTGGGCCTTGCCGCCGGAGGAGGGCAGCAGATCCTCGTCGGTGCAGGTCTCCTGCACCTCCTGGTTCCGACCGTCCCCCTCCTGCATCATAGCCTGGCTTTTCAGGAGCCCCTTCTTGCCCAGGAGCTCTCCTGACAAGGAGACGCCTTTCCCCTCGTCACTCTCCATGCTCCCGGGCTTCGCTAGAAAGGGCATCCCGCCAAGGCCCTTGAGGAACTTGTCACTGAGAAGGTTGTTGAGTGACGGCTCCTTGGTCAGGGCGTACCCCACGTGGATCACGTTTTTGTGCGGCTCCTGCTCCTTAGACGGTGTGTCCGTGTCGTTGGAGTTGCTCTCCTTCAGATTGTCATGTTTATCTGAGGAGTTGGCCCCACCACCGCTGTGGTTGTTCTCCCGCGCTATGACCACCCCGACCCCGTGCTCCTGCCCTGTGGGTGAGTTGTCCTCAAACGAGTGGCTGCTCAGTTCTGAGTCGTGTTGGATGTTGTTTGTGAGTGGCGAGTGGCCTGATAACGGCGCCCCGGTGCTACTGGTGGCATCGGAGGCCGGGCTGGCGCTGCCTGTAGAGGCCCCGTTGGAGCCCCGTGCCAGGGCGTGCAGGTCGTTATGCATGGCCATGGCCGTCATGCCCATACTCCCCGGGATGTGTGACTGCAGCAAGTGGCGGTGGTGTGTCGGCAGCTGCGACACTTTGTAGTCCACCTCCTTCCCTTCCCCCAGCACATCCCCATTACCGGGGTCGCTGACACAGTTCTCTGTGCCGCCGCTACAGTTGGGCAGCGTGGAGGGCGAGGACGGTGTGGGTACTGAGGCCGTGGTAGAGGGAGGCGTCAGGGAGCTATCCCCCGGGCTACTCCCTGCATCATCCATGTTACTATCCCTGCCACCATTCCCTTTAGAGTTTTCCGTCGGGCTAGAAGAGCCTTTGTGTTGTTGTGTATGGCTGTGCCCCCCACCCATGGCATCATTATCATGATTATCACTGACAGAAGGCCCGTTGCCAGTGGCCTCACCTAGACACGATGTAGGGGACTGAGCGGGCACCTTGGGGGAAGGCGTCCGTGTGATGGCACTGTTTAAGTCGCCGCCTGGTCTAGTCCGTAGCGTGTCATTGTGGTGCTGTAAGGAGGGTGTGGGGGGAGTGCTGGCTGTGGTAGACGTGCTAGTGGTGGTGGTGGTAGTGGAAGAAGAGGTCCCTTTTTGGCTGTTGCTGCTGTGTGTATGACTAGAAGCGGTAAGAGGCGCTGCTGCTGCTGATTGGCTGGATGAAGATGAGGCTGTACAGGTGGATGTGGTGACGGGGCCGTTGTCATGGCTCACCGAGGGGCTGCTGTGTACTGTGGGGGTCGTGGTCACCGTCGACGTGCTACTCAGGGCAGCCGAGTTGGCGTTACACGTCGTAACCACGGTCGATACGACCGCCGCCGCCACGCACTGTTGCGTTGATGAGACACTTGAGGGGCTGTTAGTGTTCAGATTCAGAGTTTGATGTGGGTGTGACAATCTGGGCGGTACCAGCGTGGGTTCCACCAAAGGGGGCGCGGCTAGGGCCGTGCTTAACGCTGTGGCCTGCGCTGCTATTGGTGACCGCACACGGGAAACCTGAGGGCCGCCGGCGGAGGGGGCACTTGTGTAGGGGGGCGGGGGTGGCAGGCCTGACGTGGCCGGGGAGGCCATGAGGGGCGACACCTGGGCTGCAGTCGGTTGCGGCTGCTGCTGCTGCCCTAGGCTCATCCCCACACTTGGGCGGCCACTGCTGCCCCCTGCTGAGAAGGGCAGCCGCTGCTGCTGCTGCTGGTGAGGGAGGGCCATGTGGGCAGGGGCAGCCGCGCTCGGTAAACTCACTGCCGGCGCCCCTGAATATGGCAAGCGCCAGTGAATGTTTGTGTTTGTGCCAGGAAAGGCATTGTTACCTCCCTGATGGGGATTCCCCGGATGAGGAATCCCCGGATGAGGATTCCCCGGATGAGGATTTCCCGGATGGGGATTTCCCGGATGGGGATTCCCCTGGTGGGGATTTCCCGGATGGGGATTCCCCTGGTGGGGATTTCCCGGATGGGGATTCCCCTGGTGAGGATTCCCCGGATGGGGATTTCCCTGGTGGGGATTGCCACCCTGGGAGCAGTTTCTGGAGAAGATGCTTTCCTGTATACTGGCCGGAGGTGTTGATACACGAGAGTAGGGGTGAGGAGGCGGGCCATATGGCCCTTGTGAAGGTCCCGGTCTGAAATCAGACCGCGGACTAGACTGACGAGGGGGAAAAGGAGGGTGGTGGGGTTGTTGGGGATTTTGATTTGCTGCCAATCTGCTTTTAATGTCCACCATTGGGTTAGACGGTGGCCGTAACTGTGGCGCTGTGTCCAAGAATCCTGCATTGGAATCAGCGTCAGAAAAACTAGTACTATTACTATCATTATGTACATTCCTATGGTCCTCTACCTTCATGGCAGTGTCCATTCTAGATTCCCTAGGTTCTAGCTGCCCTGTATAGGGGTTTATAATATGCTGGGGGTTCCCAGATTTGTCCGGTGACGACCGTACTGGACTTTTAGTCCCCGCGGTCTGTAGGGGAGGTGTGTTCGACCGTGTCAAGGCTGGCGACATGGTCGACAACGGGCTTCCCGAGGACGAAGGCAGAGGCTGGGCCATCATCTCCAGGCCCGTGGGTGGCACACGGCTCTCTTGGTTTAACACCGGAGGACACAGGCCATCCCCGAGTCCGAGCTCGCTCTCTACAGTTTTGGCCATTTTGGAAGACCCATCCTTGGGTTTCCGTGGCCGCCTTTTCCTCTTAACTGCGGGTGGGCCCGTCTCAAAAGGAGGAGGCATTTTGTGCTGAGGTAAATGATTAAAATGTCCTCCGGGAACATCACTTTGTAACAAGTTAACAAGCAGTGGACTCGACGAGGTTATATCCTTATTTGGTAGTACCCGCTGTTGCAAGTTGTTCACATTGGGGCTTCCGTGAGGAAAGGGCAACCCACCAAAGTTCTGCTGTTGCTGTTGTTGCTGCTGCTGTTGTTGTTGTTGTTGTGGTAAAGGAGATGTCTGTAATGGCTGCTGCTGTTGTTGCAGCGGTTGTTGCTGTTGTTGTTGTGGTGCTTGGTGCCCTACTTGTTGTGGGGCTGGTGCAGGGGGTGGAGGAGGGGGCGGGGGTAACGACGATGCAGGAGGCTGAGGCTGATGTTGGTGTTGTTGCAACTGTTGTTGTTGTTGCTGTTGTTGTTGCAACTGTTGCTGTTGTTGTTGTTGCAATTGCTGCTGTTGTTGCAAGTGCTGTTGATGTTGCAACTGTTGTTGTTGCTGCAGTTGCTGTTGATGTTGTTTATGCTGCTGTTGCAGCTGTTGCTGCTGCTGCTGCTGCAGTTGCTGTGAGACTCGCATGCATGGCGAGCTGGGGTGAGGGGGAGGCACCGATGGAGGAGGTGTGGGGTACTTGGGACTCATTGGGCTCAACTGGCCACGTTGTGAACCCGGCGAGGGGAAGCTCTGCTGCGACTGCCCTGCCGAGGAAGGCGAGGGGAAGCCGGCAGGACTCCGACCAGCCGCTGCCTGCGTCACAGAGTGACTTGGACTGCGGCTGGGCGACCCAAACGAGGGGAACCCCGCCGGTTGTTGGACGCTGGGTTTCAGCGGCAGGGGTTCTGTGCTGGGTCCCGAGCCACTGGGACCCGCTGCCTTCAAGTCCAAGCTGGGCGCACTCTGCTGACTGAGGAAGGAGTGCAGGAAGCCGGGCCCGGTGCCCTGCTGGCTGAGGTACTCAGCGATGTTCTTACGGGTAGCCTCCACATTACTGGGCCCCGGCAGGTTCAACTCATCCGCACTCGAGATGTCGTACACCGACCCGGCACCCGCCGGCCCCGTACTACTCGCCCCCGGCGTGGTGAACACCAGCTCCGTCGTCTCATTGTTCTTGCCCTGGATAGTCAGTGATATCACCCGGTCTCCTTCTATCTGCACGGCAAGGATCCCCAGGCCGCGCAGGGTCTCGTCACCCTGCTCGGCCAGCTGTTTCAACCGCACTGCCGCCTCCTTGGGGATGTTGAAGGTGACCCGTACACTATTCCATGGTTCTACCTTCTTCAGAATCAGCTGCCGCTGGCCTGAAACACACAGACACAAGCATTAGTGTTTTAATCAAAAATATCTAAATACAAAATGTCAGTACAGTTTTAATATCACCTCAGTGCAAAAACGTCCCAAGGTTTTGATACAAATGTTTTTGCACAGCGGTGATGATAAGTATGTAAGTTTTTAATGTCAACTCTTGCACTACCTTTTTCGCCTTTCTTGGAACGTACATAAATCCTGTTGCTAGGTATGGGTAACATGAGCTTTATTTTCTTATTCAGACTGAACAAAGAAGATAAGATTTATTTTGCAATTGGACGGAACAAAGACGGTAACTACACTGTCTATGGAGCATAATGAGATGTGCTGTGAACGTCCCTATTCACAGTGCACACTCATGTATGACCTGTATACAGACAGTAAATACCAGTGTCACTTTGTCATGGATGTTTTTGGGTGTTTAACTTGTATACAATGTATAAACTAGGCTACCATTCCAAGAAAATGTATCGAAGAAGGTTACTTCCGGTGCTCAGTCTATGGAGCATGAAGAGATTTTCTAAGAGTGTCCCTATTAACCATGCACTCTCATGGATGACTTACCGAAACACGTAAATACCTGTGTCACTTTGTCATGGACGGTATACTGCGTATAACTTATAATTTACATTGCACAAATCTGTTTACCATTCCAGGGACCAGGAACCTGATCTGTGTGAGATTTGATCTACCCGGTAGTTGACCTCATTCTACCTTGCTCTATTTTCAGTATTGGGACAATCAGCAGGCATCACATACTGCACATAGACCACATGTAACAACAATAACCTCCAACATAATGTAAGGCCATGCTTTGGGGAAAACTTCAAATTAATTTATTTTTTTACATTTTTGATGAAAAGAAACTCTAAGTTAAAAATTGGAAAAAGATATTGGCAAATTTGGCATCAAATTAAAGCGTAATGCAGTCAGCTAAGAATAACTTGCATTATAAGAACTTTTGCTGATCAATAAACTCTGAATGACTGAAATGTGAAAATTGATCACAAAAAAAAACGCCCTCGTCATATTTTTCATAGCTTGGTAATGAGAAACTTTTTTTTTTTTCGAGTGGCCTTATACTTTACAAATGACACCACCACTGGCTAGGTCTTTGGATTAAGTGACCAACCGTGGCCCTGGCCGTATATATCATGTACAGGCCAATTTACACAAAATAGTGACATGGGAGTGGAGGTCTTGAAAAAGGCCCCAAAATAGATGACGTCATTAGTGAACATTCCCGAATCATATGTACAGCATATCATGGCAATGGAGCACTGTTGCAATGCCTTTTAATGTTTCATTTAATTTCCTCGGTGAGGAGGGGAGAGATCCCAAGGAGAGATGTTGAGAAGGAGAGAAAGTAGGATAGGAAAAGTTGTCCTCTTCCTCCTACATGTGCATGTATACTCCTTGATCACTATATACCTGTGTGTGTATTTGCTCACCTTCATAAACCTTCCACCCCATCCCCCTGGTCACTCATCCTCTCTGCCCGAGCTTCTTTCTGCTGGGTTTGGGGTTGTGTGTGTAGAAGGGCTGTAGGGTGTAGGACTGCACCCTCCTCCCCACCCCCCCTACAGCCTGTAGTACAGGCTACACAATCAGGGTTGTTCAGGACGTGTGTACACAAGGGCTGCTGTGGGGGTGTAGGGTAGGACACATACCTTCCTGTGCATGCCGGTAGTGCTTGCGTTGGAGGCCTGGTTTAGATGTCTTGTTATAGTCATATGCAGACACACTAGTAACACAGCCTGGTTTAGATGGCTTGTTAAAACCATATGGGGACACACCAGTGCTAGAGCCTGGTTTGGATGTCTTGCTAAAGTCATATGCAGACACCACACTAGTGGTACTAGGGCCTGGCTTGGATGTCTTGTTATAGTCATATGGAGTCACACTAGTACTAAAGCCTGGTTTGAATGTATTGTTATAGTCACATGGAGACACAGTACCAGTAGTGTGGAGGTGGTTGAGGGGGGCACATGAAGAGGAGGGGTGCTGCTGTGTGCTGTCGTTAGGTGAAGATGAGGCCACATCCAGCCACATTAATGCACACATTACACTCAGTGAGCCAGCCCTACATGGGGGTCCCCAACACACCGGCCGGCACTCGTACTCCTCTCTCCTCTAGCACTGTTGTTCTCTGAGCCATGTGTGTAGTATTAACGGCTCTGGTAACCACCAACGTGGACATATCAAGCCTGGTGGGTTGTTATCTGGGTTAGAATCAGTCCCAGTAAGTCAGCACATTGTTGTTAGTTGGTGGTACATTTACAACTAGCCTCCTGACAGTGGACACTGACCCGCCTCTGGTGCAGGGTGTCAGATGCTGCTGCGTCCCCTACACATGGACCAGGGGAGCAGGAGGGGCTGGTCATTACTGCTGCAGACAAGAAGGGGTCTCACACTCACAGATAGCAATATTCCTGTGACTTAGTGTGAGTTCCCAACCACTAGCCTAGGCTGCTAGGAGGGTGGAAGATCCCCCATGTTTTAAGTATGACAACTAGTCCATAGTAAACTCCATGTTTGGTGTGAGTTAGTCCAACTTCAGCAGGGTAGCAGAGGCCGGTACAGACAGCCTGTGTGTGTGTGTGTTCCGCGTGCAGGGGGTAGTCGGTCTGCAGCGGTGTGTGATGTTGTTGTGTGGCAGGGTGGTGGTGGCGGTGGTGCCGGGTGGTGCCGGGTGGTACCGCTGCTGCTGCCGGCCTGCCTCCCACCTCAGCCCGTACACTCACCTCCGCCACACCGTCCTCCCCGCTCCCCGCCATGTGTACACAACAACTACCCGCCACCCCTACGACGTGACCGCCGCGTGGACTCGTCCTACCCTCCCACCTCCCCCTCCCCCTCCCTACCAGCGGCACCACTACCACAACACAGAGAGGAGGGAGTTGGGACGTGGGGCCACCACCACCACCACTAGCACCACCAGCCTCCTGCCGGACCCTGTCACTGGTCTCCTGCTCCCCACACCGGTCACGTCCTACCCCGTGTACTTCACACATCAGCTGCTGCAGCCACGTCCAGCATGCTACAGCATAGGAGGCTGCTATTCTGCAGTTATACATGGGGGGTGGTGGCATTATCATCATCCCTCCTCCCTAAATATAGCAGCCCTGTGGTGGTAGTACAATGGTGGTATGTGCTGGGACTGGGAGAGGAGTCACTGGGGAGGAGGGAGGCAGAGGGGACCACCATTAGTTGGGTTGGGGTGACCCAGTTTTTATGTAGGTCAGCGTCATACTTAGCATGATGTCCAAAAAGTAGTTTACACCCATCTTTACTGTTTGTCATAAATGTAGCTGTATTTACTCATGGCTAATGGGTGTATCTGATGCTAAGTGTTAAAGTAGGTCATGGTGACCTAGTTAGTGGCCTGATCACCACATGGTGCTGGTATATCAGGATGTATGGTGCAGGGACATTGTGGTGGGTCTGTGACTCATGTGGCTTCATGTCCAGGGGCCACTTTTATCAATGAACACCAAGTTACACCTACACTCTCAGGCACAGAGCTGACTCCCACATACCAGACCTTCACCTTGACTGTCTATTTTGAGCTGGGTACAGTATTTAAACAGAACAGAGCCTAGCTGAGGTACTCAGCATACTGTATTGTGGCTCCAGAGGGGTCAAAAGCGACCTGGCGACCTGGGCTGTTTAAGTTTTCCAGGCGTCCTGGTACCATAATTTAGGCAGCCTGGCGACTTTTGGCTATAGTAAAAATGGTCTAGAGAGCGACTTTGTGACCATGGGCCCATAATTTTGGGGACTTTCCGACCTCAGGAGGGGCCTTAATGCCCTGCCCCTGATGACCTACTTTATGACCACCTGTGCTGTTTGTATCAGGGTTTATGATGCAGACCTTTAGTATCATACTGATGTGGCTTCCTGTGCAGGGGCCAGTTTTGTTAAGGAATATCCAAGTAATAAACATATAGTCCCCCTGCCCTGCTCATATCCCCTGCCCTGTCCTCAGTCACCCTGAGTCCCCCTACCCTGCTTACATTCCCCATAATTTGCCTACAGTCCCCTGCCCAGTCCCCATACCCTGCCTACAGTTCCCCTGCCCTGCCTACATCCCTGTGCCCTGCCTACAGTTCCCCTGCCCTGCTTAGGCCCCCTGCCCTGTCCATAGCCCTCTGTCCTGCCCTCGGCCACCTACCCTGCTTACAGTCCCCATACTTTGCCTACAGCCCCCCTGCCCTGCCTACAGTCTTGCCCTGCCTACAGTCCTCCGTGCCCTGCCTACAGTCTTGCCCTGCCTACAGTCCCCCCTGCCCTGCCTACAGTCCCCCCTGCCTACAGTCCCCGTGCCTTGCCTACAGTCTCCCTACCCTGCCTACAGTCCCCCTGCCCTGCCTACAGTCCCCCCTGCCCTGCCTACAGTCCCCCCTGCCCTGCCTACAGTCTCCCCTGCCCTGCCTACAGTCCCCCTGCCCTGCCTACAGTCCCCCCTGCCCTGCCTACAGTCTCCCCTGCCCTGCCTACAGTCTCCCGTGCCCTGCCTACAGTCTCCCCTGCCCTGCCTACAGTCTCCCGTGCCCTGCCTACAGTCTCCCGTGCCCTGCCTACAGTCTCCCGTGCCCTGCCTACAGTCTCCCGTGCGCTGCCTACAGTCTCCCATGCCCTGCCTACAGTCTCCTGTGCCCTGTCTACAGTCCCCTGTGCCTTGCCTACAATTCCCCTGCCCTGCTTAGTCCCCCTGCCCTGCCTACAGTTCCCTGTGCCCTGCCTTCAGTCCCCTGTGCCCTGCCTACAGTTCCCTGTGCCCTACCTACAATTCCCCTGTGCCCTGCCTACAGTTCCCCTGCCCTGCTTAGTCCCCCTGCTCTGTCCACAGCCCCCTGCCCTGCCATCGGCCCCCTACCCTGCTTACAGTCCCCATACTTTGCCTACAGTCCCCTTGCCCTGCCTACAGTCTTGCGCTGCCTACAGTCCCCTGTGTCCTGCCTACAGTCTCCTGTGCCCTGCCTACAGTCTCCTGTGCCCTGCCTACAGTCCCCTTGCCCTGCCTACAGTCTTGCGCTGCCTACAGTCTCCTGTGCCCTGCCTACAGTCTCCTGTGCCCTGCCTACAGTCTCCCGTGCCCTGCCTACAGTCCACTGTGCCCTGCCTACAGTCTCCTGTGCCCTGTCTACAGTCCCCTGTGCCCTGCCTTCAGTCCCGCTGCCCTGCCTACAGTCCCCTGTGCCCTTCCTACAGTCCCCTTGCCCTGCCTACAGTCTTGCGCTGCCTACAGTCCCCTGTGTCCTGCCTACAGTCTCCTGTGCCCTGCCTACAGTCTCCTGTGCCCTGCCTACAGTCTCCCGTGCCCTGCCTACAGTCCACTGTGCCCTGCCTACAGTCTCCTGTGCCCTGTCTACAGTCCCCTGTGCCCTGCCTTCAGTCCCCCTGCCCTGCCTACAGTCCCCTGTGCCCTGCCTACAGTTCCCTGTGCCCTGCCTTCAGTCTCCGTGCCTTGCCTACAGTCTCCCTACCCTGCCTACAGTCCCCCTGTCCTACCTAGTTGCCTTGCCCTTCCTTTAGTCCCCCTGCCCTGCCTATAGTACCCCTGCCCTGCCTACAGTCCCCTGCCCTGGCTATAGTCCCCATGTGTTACCTATAGTCCCTTTCTCCTGCCAACAGTCTCCTGACCTGCCTAGTCGGCCCCATGAACAGTCCTCATGCCAAATCTACAGTCCCTGTGCCTATTTGAGACTGGGAATTTTATGTCTCTTATATCATGGTTCTGGTTCCCTCTACTCATTTGAAAGGCCTTGTACCCACTTTATGGCCCGAGATTCTGGGAAAGTGTGCGCCAAGCTCGCTTCATGGCGGACAGAGCTGGGCATGGCTCTCTGCCACTCCCTCCATGTTATAACTCAGCAGCAGAAACCCTGGCTGCAGGGGAGCAGCAAACCCTTGCTGCTGTGGGATGAATAATGCAGCAGCCGGGCAGGTAACCCCCTCCACCTGCCCGCCGCTGCTGCCCGGCCGCCTCATCTCCCCAGGTACCTGCTGCAATCAGAGTTTCATGGGGCATCAGGGTCACCTGGCTCAGGTAATTCCCCACCTCCCCCAGTTCCTGCTCCCCACCAGCCCCTTCCTCTCAGTGCTGCACCTTAGCCCTTTACTGCAAGTCAACATTTGTCATCCTGATGCACTAAATCAGTGCTAAAAGCCATTAAATCGGTGCATCATGCTGGCGCTTCAGGAGAGTATCAGTTTTGTATGATCGCCAGGATGAATGCATGCGGCCCTGGTGAGTTACTTTCCAGGATTGCATTCATGCTTCATGAGGCTGAAGGGCAGAGTGCATTATGCTGGTATCAAAGGGTTAAATTTTCCAGGTGGTGTTTTCCAGCTATATCGACTAGGCACCTCGATACCGGAATTCATCATAGTTCTCGACCTCCAATGTGATCGATGGTAAATGTGTGGATCACTTGCCTTTTGGACAATGGTAAAATAAGAAACTTCATCTGAACACATCAACTTCCATCCATACCCTCAATAATTGACCCACTTTAATGCTGATTCCTCCAACTTTCAGTCTTCTTCCTTCTCCACCAATAGGATCAAGCCTGGTCTTCCTGTGAAGCTGCCATATTTGAATTGGACCTATCTGCTTGGTCTAGACATCCTCTCTTATACATGCCTCAACCATCTATCCATCAGGTTTTATTCAAACATCTGTCAATCATGTTTCCATCTAAACAAATTCTCTCTGATTATATCCAACTTTCTACATTTTGTAATTTCACACCTTCTGACTATCTTCTAGTCCACAATTTTCCAAAACAAAAACTCATTCTTCCCTCCCAAACCTACCAACTCCTCATTTTCAACCATAGATGTTCAGGAAGCATCCTTGCAGCCTCAGCCTGCAGCTCTAGCTGTCTGCTCTGCTGCCTGCTGGTTGCTATGTGTGCTGCCTCCCCTCTACCACCACTTCATGCTAAAATCAATATCATTATTAAACGGCATCAGCCCTATTTTCAAGTGCCTTTTTGACTTGGCTGCCCTCTTTTTCAGTACAATGACGTAGTGTGGACGTCATCACACTTTCCGCGATTCTTTTCTGCACAAATTAGATTGTGCTTTTTAAGGTTTTATGCATCGCAATGCGAATTAATATGGGCTGATACAATTGTGGTGAGAATAGCGGAAGTCTTAATTTGGTTAGAACTTCTCACCATCAGTTCGTCAGATACTGATTCCAGGGTGGCAAAAATCTTCTCATTTGGAAATTCTGCCTAATTATAGTCTGGAACTTTTGATATTGATTAAGATTCAGCTGATGGAAACTGGCAGCTTCATCAAAAACCCACAATACTTCTATTGACTTGTATATGCTGCTGCAGACGTGGCAGCAACAATGATTGAAGCAAACTAGACATTAGATGGTACCTGATGGTTTCTGGTTTGCCGCATCTTTCTTGTTATTTTTCCTCCAGGTTGTCCTCCCAAAATGGCGGACAAGAATGATTCGCTAGATGCTGTTATAGCCTATCAGCTGGTTGGATCTTCCAAACCAGTTTGCAAGCAATTTCCCTGATACATTGCTGTTTTGATCAGTTGGGGAGTTGAGTGGACAGTTGAACCATAGATTGGGGATGCTGGATGGTCCCGATTGCCCACAGAAAATTGGAACAATCTCAGAGGCTTGGGTTTTCCAGTATCACGATTGATACGGAAGGACAGCCTCAGACCTGAAATATCTTCAACTAATCAAATCCATCAAATACCAAAAGCAAGTATTTGGGATTTTGAAAATGAAGAGATATATGTTTATGATATGAAACTAGAAAAAGTATTTTCCATCTGCCTTGAGTTCCTCCCTGCAATTTTGCTTGCTATTTTCTCCCCATTCCTACTTCTGCGAGCTTACTTCCTTGCACCAGCTTGCTTTCTTATTTCCGCTCTCCCCCCTGTTTAAACGCATCTCCTACTTTAATTGCTCCCCCCCCCCCATCACCCCCTCCCTCCTTATTTATCTCCTCCAACCACCCCCATCCCAATCACCCCCTGGCTTTGCTCCTTCAGCACAGCCTCCACAGCTTCACCCCCCCCCCCCCCTACACACCTCCTCACCACTACCCTGCGGCAGCAATTCCAATGTACCGTCCCCAGCAGCAGCAGAGTGGTGAGGCATTCATTGTAACAACATGGCACTGCAGCTCGGTTGGGACTTGGGGGTACCACAGCCATTTTGGGGATTTTCTCCATGGAAGTTATGCCATGAGTTTGTAATTTTGTACTTACAATGCTTAGAGGAGTTGCACTGTTTATAGCTGGTTTCCCTCTGACATTGGTACCAGGGACAAGATGGCTGCACTACCTTTAGGACCTATGCCTAGATGTGGAGGGAGTCAGGGTAGGGCTGCAGAGGAAGTGGCAGCAGCAGCGGCAGCAGCAGCACCACCATGGGCAGCAGCAGCAGGGGCAACATCACCACCATCATCCCTCACAATATTGAAAACACCCTCCCACCCACCCTCAACTACCAGCAGCAGTAGCCTTCACCACCAGCAGACAAGTCAGCCAGCAACAGGTTATGGTGCTGGTGCAGTCACTGTCAGTGTGACTGTTGACAGTATGGTGCAGCATGACTCAGCACTTTACTACAAATGTACTTAGGGCTCCATGATGACACCCTCCCCCAGCTCTCAACTGTCAGCAGCAGTAGCCTTCACAACCAGCAGACAAGTCAGTCAGCAACAGGCTATGGTGCTGGTGCAGTCACTGTCAGTGTGACTACTGACAGTACAGTGCAGCATGACTCAGCACTTTTCTCCTTAGTCTTGGGGCCTACATGACCCCTGCCCCCATCATTCATTACCTGGTGTACTTAGTTAAAGTGGTGGTAATGTGTCCTGGCATTGACCCAGTGGCAAGTCTCTCCTGTTACTAGACAGAAAGAATGATCTGTGGATGTGTAGAGTTAAGCAAAGTTTTGTTCTCTCCATGTGGCCATATTGTAAGGGGTCATTATAAAGTGGGATGTCCTGTTTTGAACCATTTTCCCTCGACATAGGCATGGGATTGGGTTTTGAAGGAAAATCCAAAAAGCAGCCAAAAACGTCATCGGGGGGGGGGGGGGCATTTTGTATACTTTGCATATCATGAAGGCCTCTAGAGACTGAGAACCCCCGCCCCCTTATTAATGTTAAAATATTTTTTCATTGGATCTGCAGGGGTGACCTTTTGGCCTTCAAAAATCTGGAAATCCGGAAGAATCCGATGCCTGTCGACAACAAATTGGAAACGCAGTGTGCAGGGGATTAGAGCAGTGGGGGATGTGAAGCTGATAATGAGCGGCCTATCCCACCTGTACAGCTGGCACTGAGCACTTTCTGTAGTCAGCCACCATGACAGAAAGAGACAGGCTCTGAAGTATGAGCTGATGCTGCTCTATATATTTGTATACATATCATCACTGGATTAAGTAGTACAGCACAAAGGTCATTTGTTGATGGTAATCTGTCAGTTTGTAAAACCATTATACTAGTGTTACATACCAGTTTCTACTATCTAAGACTCCTATTTTCATCCTGTTATTGTTTACTATACTGTACCATATTTCCCTTCCTGCACAAACATTTCTATCTGTATCTCTTTCCCTAGTGGTAAAGCGTGGGGGTTCTAGATAGCAGACATTTTCAACAAAAGGCATACTTTTAAAATAGAATATCCATGGAATATTTGTAAAATTTAAGATACAACTTGCTTCTCTGCTGTAACGTTTACTACCAGACTATGGAATAAAACTGGATCTTAAAAATGGAACTTTCAGTCGTTGGAGTCACTTGGTTCGTGGAGGTTAAGTTATACAAAATTTAAGATTATGGTTCTCACTGCTGCATGTTGCGACTTAAGGCCAAAAAAGAAAAAAAAGTTTGTTTCAGGTAACATGGCAAGAAAATGTAGGGTTGGTAGGTCGGTTTTTTTCTACCATTTTTTTTTTTAAACATGAAAGTACTACCCAGCCTCTCCGAAGACCCTAAAATTGACCCAAAATGGGTGAAAATACAAAAATTTCTTCAATTCTTGTTGGCCTAAACCGCACCCCTTATTTCAATACTTAGCACTACATGTACTTACCACTTGTTATGAGTTCCTGCAGCCGTTTACTGAAGTTGTTCAGTTGTTGGTGGAACTCTGGATCGTAAAAATCCCCCTCACAGGTGAGGACTGTTTCTATATAGTCCTCTTGTGGACCCATCCTGGGTACAGGCCTGCAACAACAAGACACATGGGTTAGTTATTGGTGTTTCAAATGTAGATCATGATGATTTAATTAGTGGAAAACAATTCAGGGCTTGTTCTTTGTGGAAGGCATGTGGAAAAACACAGACATAGCTGTACGATACTCTGGTTGTCATTCATTTCACTGTGTATACAATTTCCCGTTTTTCACGGGAACTAGAAGTATGTGAATTGTTTGTATGTTACAGTATGTACTATGGACGTAGCTTATCTCACGGTGTAGATTTTCACGGAATTGGCGGAAATTAAAAATCCATGACTTCTTTTGGTATGAAATACCCATGAAATTGCCCATTTTCACTCCTTTTTTTTGCAAAGATGTATATCCATGAATATAAATAGGTTCGTAGAACACCCTATATGATAACGCCTAAAAAATCTGCTAGCTTGTCTCACTTTTCATTGAACAAAATCATTGACAATAAAAAGAGAAATAAATTCAAAATTAAAATTTCGTTCACTGGCAGCGTTGTTTTTTTTCTCCAAAATTAAAATACATTGACCAACTTTTTTTGGGTCTGATCTTGAAACTAGCAGTGTGCTCGAATTATAAAGGCCATTAATATGGTCGATCAGTTTAGCAACAGCTGACATATTCTTTCGCGGATCTAGCCGCTATAATACGATGGGATTGTGCAATTCTTCTTCTTCTGGGAAAAAGGCTCAGCTTCAATTGGACCTCCCCCCCCCCCCCCCCCCCCACCAGGTAATCTGTTTCTTGTACCTGAACTGGAAACAGTTTGATTTCCTGTCTGCGGGGGAGATGAACAAAATAACACAGTTCCTTAGAAGCATGGGAACCCGTCATTAGGCACCAACCGACTGAGTACAACAATGCCACCACGTCCTGTGTATCCCTATTCATCCCCATGGTTACCATGTTTGCACCTAGTTAGGGTTTCCATGTC
This sequence comes from Harmothoe impar, assembly GCA_947462335.1. Classification (NCBI taxonomy): domain Eukaryota; kingdom Metazoa; phylum Annelida; class Polychaeta; order Phyllodocida; family Polynoidae; genus Harmothoe; species Harmothoe impar. The sequence continues at coordinate 94,780,464 of OX381705.1, read as the reverse complement.
TACCGCGTGTTGTGGTGTATGTTCTACAGCAGGGGGCAGGCCATCCGGATGGAAGCAAGTGTCACTGGTTACAAAATAACCACAAACACTTCTCCCTTATATCCAAAACCTAAACTCTGGGGGACATCCTGTAACCTCCTACCGCAATCTGATTTTGACTATTTGGGTATTCTAGTGTACAGTAAACCATAAAACCCAGCCTATGAGATATTCTACTGTAAACGCATCTTATTTCACGCTGTACTTATTTTCACGGAAATGAAAATCCGCGAAAATATGCACAGCATCAATATTTATCCAGTATAACTACTATATTACAAATATCGTGAATTTAAATCTGCGTGAAATGGTACTTTATAGCCAAATTTCCAAAATATCTATGCGCGAAAGTATCTACATTTACAGTATTTGGCGTTTTCTATAAGCCGATTTCCTTTTTCATTTATAATTGGGGGTTCGGCTACTAGGTGGGGTTTTATCACATGAAGAATAAGAGAAAAATATTTTTTTATAACTTTTTTGCAAAGGACTGATTCTTTTTTTCAAGTTCTGGGTTCGGCTTATAAGTGGGGTGGTCCTATAGAATGGGTTTTACGGTACTTTATGTGACCATTAAACGACCCCCCCCCTCCAGTTCGACCTGTTTACGTCAACAACACTTATTTATGTCACCTCCCCTCCACCCCCACCCCCCCACCACACACACACACACACACCTGTCCAATATCTAGGGTACATTCAAAATGCGTTGGTCACGCACCATTAACAGATCTCTGGGGAAGATCTGTCACAAATATCGATCCATGATAATTTATTAAACAGCTATTTTAAGCGCGACATTTTGGCCATGGTGTGTCTGCTATATTCTTGCTAGAAGGTTAGCCTGTGACTGAGTCTCCAACCAACCCACTGTCGGCTTTTCCCACCCCAGCTTCACACAGAGAACAGATAGTGCCTTCTTACTTTTTACCACCACGCCACCCCCACACATACAAGCCCCACCCTCCAAGTACCCTCAGAACTTGAAACCAATTCCATCCTGCCTCTATTAGGTTCCACGAGATTAGACTAATCCAACAGCACCACCCACCACCTCCTACTGCCCCTCCACTCGGCCTCCCCAGCCCCTGGCTTATTATCATGCCGAGCACACAGCACTGCGAATATTGGTTAGACTAATGGTGAAATCCATAACTTATTCACAGACCCCAGCAAGTCTACCCCAGCAGCACCAAAAGCTGCTGCAGCAGCAGCGGGCTGTTGGTGGTGGCTGTGGTGGCAGTATGAGGGGCTATCACTGATACCGTGATACTACCGTGATAGTGATAACCACAGTAGTAGTAGTAGCACAGAGAGCCTGCAGGAGGTATTAGTACACGACTTTGCCACTAGATGGCCACCGGGTGGGTCGTTGTATTGAGACTGCTATAATTATGGGTGTGAGTCTCACATACAGGAGGAGGAGGGAGAAGCCTTCAGTGAGAGACCTGTATACTACTACCACTACTACACCCAGTGACACAATGTGGCCACCTAGCTACAAACGTAAACATCTCAACCAATGCCTCGATATCAGCTGTACTGGCTGCCAGAGTGCTGGGGTCAAGCTGTCATTATTCTCTTCTCGTTCATACTAGCATAATGCATTCATGCAGAACGGTTTTTATTTTGTCGCCATGATGTATTCGTGCAGTACTGGCGAGCAACATGTCAATGGTACATTCATGTATTCTGACAACACTATTGCCGATGCACCAATGCAGCGCTGGCGGGATACTTGCCAGCATTGTGTTGGTGCATCATGACAACAAATGACCATGTAGCCTTGACGCATCATGCCTTCCTTAAACACTGAAGATAAGATAAACTGGACATCTTTTCACTGATTTTCACTGTATACGCAGTGTTGCCGAAAACTTTTTCTCAACGCGGGCCAAGGTGGCCTGCATCTTGGCATCTTACGCAGGCCATTTCCTTCTCACGCAGGCCATATGAATTTTAATATTTCAAGGTACCTTCATAAACTTCATTATAACTTGTTTTATACTATGCAAAAACTTAAAAGAAATTGAAAAAATATTCAATTTTACAAATATGGCCCTATCTTCACTTCTAATAGGCTGATTTGAAAAATTTGTTCACCACTAGGAGATCATGGCAGGCCATTGTGGCCTGCGTCCTAAGGTTCTATGCCGGCCATTACGACGTACCGGCATTCTTTGGCAACACTGTATACAACCTTTATTTATACAGCGATCTAAGCATCCTTTTTCCATTTAAAAAGCTGAATGGGACAATTTTAGGAGTTAATCTTCACTGTTTGAGATAAGCTAGTATACAGCATTTATTTATTCAGCTAAATAGCATCATTTTTTTCAATTTTAAAAGCTGAATGGGCTAGTTTTAGGACAGGCTATGTTCTACCAAGTGGCCTATGGCGCCCTTGCATGTCAAACCCAATGTACAATGGCTAGTTGATTAATGATTAAACTACTTGTAGTAAACTATTAACTATCAAGGTTTCCCATGCACCTATATGGTTGACCCCCGGGGGTTGACCACCCCGCCACACTCTCACCGATGCTCACTAGAAAACATCACTCACTTTATTTTTTTAAACATTTTATGTGCTTTTATGACTTCTTTCCATTGCCGACCCCGGGCATCACATGACCACCAGAAGGTTAAAGCCAACTTTCAAAAATAAATGCGTTTCCGGTAACATGCAGAAAAAAGCTACGGGTAGGTTGGGTGGGACACACTTCTTTTTTTAAATTCTTTTTATCACAATTTTGACCAAAGTTGCATTAAAAATGATAAAACTTCGTGGGAGAAATTTAAAGTCTGCCCTATTTTGCTAGGTAGAGTCGGATGACCAGAAACATATTTTCTTCAGGCCTAATGCACAATGCCCATTTGTCATCAGCGTTGCATGAGTGCATCATGCCGACTTTTTGGGAGAGTGTGTACTTCTCCACATTGAGCATTTTAACACTTGGTATGTTAATTCACTTTCATCATACTGCGAGAGAAAAAAGTGATTTCTGCAAAGCCAAACAACTACCCGGTCATAATTATGTTGGTTTCTTTCTTTGTAGTTGAGCCAAAAGATAGAAATCCCGCTCCTACACATTTACCGAAGCAAGGGTTCTTTAACCTCCAACCACACATAGACATGGTTTGAGAGGAACAGGCCTTTGTTATGCTGTAAGTCTACCACATCAAGGGAGAAATCAGCCATAGGTAAAGTCATGAAACAAAATAAAAAGACTTCAAGCTGATTCCAGGAAGCATGTTTCCTCTGCAGGACCACCATCACTGAATTGCATAATGAGTTAACTTGATCATAAATAAATCAGACTCCGATAGAAACTGACTCACTTTTCTAGCGTTCCCAAAAATGCACACAGATATATATCACAGAGAAACCATTTACCTCCTGCACATATATGTATTGATATTATATTGTGCATTTCATCCCCCCTCCCTCCACAAACTCATATGTAGGGTGCGGGTTATACAAGGGTTTTTATGAACAGTACTAAATTATAAATTTCCAGGTCTGGAAGCAGGTTATGAGATGCTTATCAGTTACTGGCTGTCACCCCAACCATGGGACAACAACAAAAATAATATACGGCCAGACCAAAAACAAAAGTTGGTCAATGGATTTCGCGCACCTTATTTTCGAAAATAGAAATTCTTTTTTTTTGAAAAAAAAAATTGTCAATGGATTTCGCTCGTCTCATTTTTTGTCAAAATTGAGATTTTTTTTTTTTCCAAATTTTTCTTCCAGTTATTCCCCCAGATCAACCAATAAATTTTATGTTAGGGGACTGAGGCTGGGTAAAAAAAAAAAAAATTTGTCGCTCGCTCTACTTTTCCACCAACAAAATCCATTGACAGAAAAAAATTCTTTAAGAAAAAAAAAAAAGTTCGCTCTCTCGCACCATTTTTTGAAAAGTGAGATCCATTGACCCAACTTTTTTTTTTGGTGTGGCCTACATTAATTTATTTTTTTTTCAATGGGGGAGAGTAGTTTGGCAGGCTGAGACGTATCAAATTGGACTCACTCTGATGGGGACTGACTCGCTCTCATGGAAACTGACTCACTCTTATGGAATCTGACTCAATCTTATGTGAACCAACCAACTATCATGGAATTTGACTCATTCTGATGGAAGTTAACCAAGTCTATTGAAAACTGACTCAATCTCATAGAATCTGACTAATTCTGATGAAATTTGATTCACTCTGCGGGGTGTTTCATTTTTCGACAAGTTGGATCTAGATTAATTTAAAAGCGGAACTTTTTCATTAAAAAATCGATTTACACACATGGCTCTAATGGACCATATAACACAATTGATGTTGCTCTCATAGTTTACCCCCCAGAGACCTTAATAATTATCTGGTTTAGGCCTAAAAAAAAGAAGTTGTGTTCCGGTAACATGGCCCAAAAAAGAGGGTCGGTAGTTCGGATTTTTTTTAAACTTTTTTTTGGCGTAAAAAGGTGAATATTAGTGGTAAAAACACCCAAAATGTCCTAAAATTAACAAAAAAAATTACAAAAAGGTCTGAAAAAAATTAGGGTCGGCCCCAAAACCGGAGGGTCGGTCGGGATACCAGAACACAACTTTTTTTTTAGGCCTTACAAGCCATAAAAACTGGCATGGAGCCAATTATCTCCATAGCATTTCCAGGCCAGCTAGAGTGGAGCTCTCTTTTAGTCCATCAGGGCTATGGAGGAGTGAGGGGTCATTCAAACCAACGACCCCCTCCATCTTGTTACGGGCCTGCTCTGACGGAAGTTGACCAAGTTTGATAGAATCTGCCTCACTCTGATGGAATTTAACTCACTGTGATCAAATTTGGCTCATTCAGATATACTGAAGAACACTGATGGAGTCTGAGTCACTCTGGTGGAATTTGACTCAATCTGAAGGGAACTGACTCACTGTAATGGAAACTGACTGAAATGGTGAAAACCATTTTCTTAAGAGCATTTTTTTCTCTTTTAATTTCTTAAAAAATGTATGCAGCTTCACAGGATATTACATTTAATACTTTCAATCAAAGAAAGATTACAACTAAATTTGATAATCCACTTAATTACTACTTGTCAAGCACATTCAAATTCTAAATTTACCTTGTGAAATTTAAGAAATTCTGTTATGGGTGAGAAAGTATGACGACATAAATCAAACCCCTATCTTAATTTTCTCTCTGCTGCGCACATATGAAATCTTGTGAAAGTGACTCATTCTGCAGCTCCACAAGGCATTACATTTAACACTTTTAATACTCACTTCTGGAATCTTATGAAAAATGACACCCTCTTATTAAAACTGATTTTATACTGTGTACACTGATTCACTCTAATAGAAACTGACTCACTTTAATGGAAACTAACTTACTCTGGTCGAAACTAGCTCACCAGGGATGTGACATCATGAAAAGTGATTCACTTAACTGGGGCATTATACAGATTCATGAGGTATTACAATGAACACTTTTCATAAAAGAAAGATCACAATTCCTTAACGACCCTTTTCTCCAAAAAATAGATGACTCTGACTCAACCTGCTGGATTCTGTCTAAGTTTATGACTTAAGCTACAAATCTGACTCATTCTGATGAGGTGTGACACTCTGATGGGGACTGACTCACTCTGATGGAAACTGACTCATTCTGATGGAAACTGACTCATTCTGATGGAAACTGACGCACTCTGATGGAAACTGACTCATTCTGATGGAAACTGACTCATTCTGATGGAATCTGACTCATTCTGATGGAATCTGACCAATTTTAATGGACTCTGACCTACTCTAATTGAACCTGATTCACTTTGATGGAAACTGACCTAGTTTAATGGAAACTGACTCACTATGATGTATACTCCGATGCAATCTGACTCACTCTGGTGGAATCAGAGTTTGTGTTTATTAACTCAAATCTAGCTCATTCTGATGAGGTTTGCCTCACTCTGATGGGGACTGACTCACTTTGTAAGAGACTGACTCAATTGGATGGAATCTGAGCCACTCTAATGGGGACCGACTCATTCTAATTGGGACTGACTGACTAAAACAGGGACTGACTCACTTTGATGGAAATTGACTCACTGCCATGTAATCTGACTCACTCCTGGGGAATCTGACTTACTTGATGAAAATAGGCTCCATCTGATGGAAACTGACTCACCCTGATGAAAACTGACTCACTCTGATGGAAACTGACTCACCCTGATGGAAACTGACTCACTCTGATGGAAACTGACTCACCCTGATAGAAACGGACTTACTCTGATGGAAACTGACTCATCCTGATGGGATCTGACTCCCTCTGATGGAAAATGACTCAGCTTGAAGGAAACTATCGGATATATATATGAATGAGTCAATCCAGTTGAATTCCACTTTTACAATAATCAGGGATGAAAGTCGACTATGTCAAAAAAACTTGAAGATATAACATACCTCATAACTACATTATAGAACACTATGAATGTTTATGCATCTATAGACACATATCTAGTGCTGTGCAGCAGGATTTTTCATGTCTATATTCTCCTGGACGTCATCTCCTGCTGAGGAGAAGCATTTGTCATGTCCATGTGGTCATGGACGTTATCTCCTCCTGAGGAGAATGAGAAATCTGTCCATACACTCTCCATGCATAGCACCTTAGTTTCAGTGGCTAAGCCTCATCTGAAGAGTGTAAATGCATAGGACTATAGAGGAGAGTGAGGGCTTCAAGCTTTCTCAAGTTAACTTGAAATTAGCTGAGAAAAACTTGACACTGAGATCAGTGTGGTGTAGCCTGTCTGTGTATGTGTAGGACCACTGATGATGAACCAGTGATGATTCTGCTGTCTTATCATAGGATTACACAAACAAAATAAGTTTCATTGAGTTTATATTGAGTATTTATCAAATATATCCTAAGAGTGTCTACAGCTAACTATCCTGATTATATTTTTTGTGATTGAAAAAAAACTTGATTTCAGGGAAAAACTTGAAGACTTTCATCCCTGAATAATGAAAATGGACTCTTTATCTGATGGAATCTGACTTCATCTGATGAAATCTCTGAGACTCCATACTAATATTTATGGCTCACTCTGATGGAAACCTGTGAGTTCCTGTTATGCACCATGACTCCCTCTGATGGAATCTGACCCGATCTGATGAAAGCTGACTCACCTAATGGGATCTCACTCACCCAAGTGTTGCCGAAATGACATCGGCACATGCCGATGTAAAACCCCAATGACCGATGTTGGACACCCACCACAATGGCCAGCCATGACATCAGCTTTCAAGTTGCGAAAGAACTTTTCAAATATGCAACTTTTTGTAGATTTATGCATTTTTCAATTAATTTTATGAGCTGTCATTAAAGAGGCATTACAAGGTTAATTCTCTCACATAAAAGAGTATTAAATGTGCAATATATATATATTGGTCAATGTGGCCTGTGGAGAAGGCAAGTGGCCTGTGAAATATGTTGCGACACAGGCCACATGTATATAAAAAGTTTTCGACAACACTGTCATTCTCATGGAAACTGACTCACTCTGATGGAACCTGACTCACTCTGATGGGATCTGACCTGCTCCAATGGAATATCAGTCTACAAATCTTACGCACTCCACAAATCTGGCTCATTCCTAGAAGATATGACTCACTCTGGTGGTGACTCACTAACTCTGATCAACACTGACTGACAGACTTATAGGGACTGACTCACTCTGATGAATATGTTTACAAATATGGCTCACTATAAGGAAACTGACTCACCCTATTAATATGCATTGACAAACTCTGATTGGGACTGCCTCAATCTCATTGAATCTCAGTCTATAAATCTAGCTCACTCTACACATCTGGCTCTTTGTTATCAGATGACTCACTCTGATGGAAATTGATTCTGTCTGATGGAAACTGACTCACTTTCATGGAAACAAGACTTTAATTGAGTCTGCTGACTCACTTGTGACTGATAAAATCTTCCTCTACACATATGGCTCACTATGAAGAAAACTGACTCACTTTGATACCCATTGACAACTCTGATTGGGACTGACTCACTCTCATTGAATCTCAAGTCTACAAATCTAGCTCACTCTACACATCTGGCACATTCTTATCAGATACGATTCACTTTGATGGAATCACTCTGATCAACACTGACTGACAAACACCGTCTCATATACAGACTATTTTTCACACACAAGAGGGGTTGGGTCTACCAGAAATTATTCATTGCATTTTATTTGTTCACCCTGCCAGCCATGCAACACTGTGGTAACACACTAGATGCTGGATTTACTCGGCTACTATGGATTGTGAAGCAGAATGCAAGTGCATGGGTTGTTTAGTCAGTGAAGTTGGTCCTTTCATGAGATTCTATCCTTAATCAGGACAATTTCTTTTTTGCCAGTTCCCATCAGACAAACCACCAGATTGTTCCAATGGGTAGTCTGGAAAACAGCCTGCCATCCCACTCACAACTATTCTTGGCTAGTAACTCTCTTATCAGAGAATATTGTCTATGACCCCTTTGATCAAGGAGAATTGAAAACACAGTAGACTAGAGCCACAGGTTGCCTTATTAGACTCTATGTTTAATCGAGCAGCCATACAGTGCGGCAGGATGGGTGAGATAGGTCACACTATTTCGGACAAATAGCCCTAAGGCCAAAAAAAGAAAAGTGTTCGGGTACCCCAACCGGCTCTAAAAAATATATATATGTTAAATTTTTTTTTCCAAATTGACCTACCGACCCTGTTAATTTTTGGCCATGTTACCAGAACACAACTTTCTTTGTTACCAGAACACAACTTTCTTTTTTTAGGCCTCATCACTATCTTGAATTTTGCATTTTATTAATGAGGCTGATCCCTCGGGTCACACTGAGAATCAATGGGGAGATGATTAAGACAGACAGGTTGCAGGGCACCACCCCTAACCGTCTTACCAATGCGTGTTGTTCTGTGATGGATGAGGAGGTTTCTCAAAAGCCCTATGCTTCAATCCAAGATGGCTGTCAACTTGTCGAGGGCCTTTTGCTCAATATGGCTGCCAAACAGTTCTACTGTAGAACGGGGCATTGTGGTATTGAGATATGTAAGCGCCCGGGCGCTTAAATAAGCCACCAGGGTATGCTGTATGGCAGCGTGGCATACAGGCTGACTGGAGAATGACTGACAAACCATTGACTTTCATATCTCATATGTTGGGGCACAGAGGGGCCCACCAGAGGGGTGAAAGACACAAGACTGTAAGGGATACAGTGAACTATATATGATGGTCTCTATATTTGTAGGCCCAGTATTGGGGACATTTGTCCAAATCCCTGCATATTTCTGTACATGAGAACTGGATTGAGGTGTTCCGGCTATACTGATAAAAAAAAATTTGGTCTACAGATTTTGGTTTCTGAAAATTAATGAGGGCAGGCAATTTTTTATTTCTCATTTTCCCCCCAAAAGAATTGTCTGCGGGTTTCTACCTAGAGTCAAGTGGAGTAGGCAACATTTCTTTTGCTGAAGCCCCAACCGAAAAATGTATTTAAAGAAACAAACGAATCTTTCAGAAATGATGTACCGTAAAACCTCGCGTATAAGCCTAACTCGCGTATAAGCCGCCCCCCGAGTTTGGGCCAATCCTATAAGCCGCAGAGGCCCTCTGAATGGTCCCTGGGAAAAACTCGCGTATTAGCCACACCCCAAACTCTTCATAAGGCCTAAAAAAAAAAAATAGTTGTGTTCCGGTATCCCGACCGACCCTCCGTTTTTGGGGCCGACCCTAATTTTTTTTAGACATTTTTGAAATTTTTAGAAAATTTTACGACAATTTTGACATTTTTACAGCTAAAATCAACTTCTTTACCAAAAAAAAAAGTTTAAAAAAAAAAAAAATTCGACCTACCGACCCTGTTCAATTTTGGCCATGTTACCGGAACACAAGAATTTTTTTTTTTAGGCCTAAGGCCTCTCCCAACCCCCACCCCTAGACACACACTAAGGTTGGCGACCATTTAGCCTCGCCATTTAGCAGATGACAGCTATTAAAGCAGGAATCCCCCCCCCCCCCCCCTCCGTTTAGCACATGTCTGTGGCGGTCACACCTAGAATCGCCCCCCTCCCCCCCCACCCCTGTGTACGTTAGAATGCTTGCAGTGGTCTGCATTGTCTTAGGCTGAGGTGCGACTAGGAAGCATTGACACGGCTCACTCAGCTTTCTCAGGTACTTACTTGCCCCCCCCCCCCCCCTCTACTAGGCCCTAGACTGACAAGCCTAACCTGCATAGAGTGGTTTCTTTACCCGCCCCCCCCTCCTCTCCCACCGTCCCTATAGGCATTGGGCTTGGTTAAATTGAGGCCATTTTATGGTCATCTCTGAAATCGAAATTAAGAAAAACTCGCCTACAAGCTGCACCCCGAGTTTGGGCCCATTCTATAAGCCGCACTGGCGATCTGACTCGCGTACTAGCCACGGCTTCTACGCAAGGTTTTACGGTAGGCACAATCTGTAGAGGCTTTTGTTAATCTGTAGACTAACTTTTTTTTTAATGTGTCTGGCCTTTTTTGGTTTTTTTTTCAATTAGGCCAAATAAAAAAATGTGTGCTTCAGGTTACCCGACCCTACCTAGCAGAACAGGGCCAACCCTAGAAGTTGATATTAAATTTTGAGAAAATATTTATATTTAAAGTAATTTTAGGGCTATTTCAGAGTCAATTTGATAGTCCACCAGTCGCCGCCATTAACGTGAGTTAGCATTGATGTTTGCAAGTCAACTTTTGGGTACTTTTCAGGCCAAAGTACAAAAAAAAAATTTAATTTTAAAAAGAAAGCCAACCTACCCTACCTAGATTTTAAGAATATGTAACCTGAAACACCTTTTTAATTTGTTTGGCCTTAAATAAAATCGATGCCTTAAGAAATGACCATCTGTAGAAATCATGATATCTGAAAATATGGTGTGGGAAAGCCGTAGGCCAACTCTGTTTTTGGGGTAAATATTATGTTAAAAATTGAGAAGTATGCCATCATATATAATATGTTTGAAATGGCATGCCATAGCTGATAAATCATTAGTAAACAATACATACATATTTCTGCCATTTGTATGATATTCAGTGTTATTCGTGTGCAAGACCGGCATTAAACCGAGGATATGTCAAACCAGGTTAAAATAAAACCGTTTAAAAAAAAAGAGATGAGCAATGCATTCAGAAGATTTATTGACTGACTGCTTTGTTTAACATCCAGGCTTACATAGTGCCCTACAGGACTGTGTAGGCCTGGACATTGAACGAATCCCACAGCTGAACTGGACCTCCAAGACCATTCCTATGCAATACCCCATGAACAACTAAATATCATTAGGCCAAAAAAAAAAAAAAAAAAGTTTGTTTCAGGTAACACGGGCAGAAAATGTAGGGTCGGTAGGTCGGATCTTTTTTTTTTTTTTACTTTTTTTTTTAAAACATGAAAATACCAGCCGGCCGGTCCGAAAACCCAAAAATTGACCGAAAAAGGGTAAAAATACAGAAATTTCTTCAAAATTGCATGAAATAACGTAGGGTCGGCCCTGTTTTGATAGGGTCGGTCGGGTTACCTGAAACCTTTTTTTTTTGGCCTTATTAAATGCATTTCAAAGGGTACAAATACATTCCCCTGCTCTCTCAGTCTGCCATTGTATAAGCTAGGGTATATTTCTAGTTTTAATTCGGTCATCATGTTTCCTTATTCCGGCATTCAGAAGGGAACTGATTAAAGTATTAGGAAGGGAACTGGTACAGGAACTGAGGGCAGAACTAGCACAGGAAGGGAACTGGTCCAGGAAGGGAGGACAGAACTGGTCCAGGAAGGGAGGACAGAACTGGTACAGGAAGGGAGGACAGAACTGGTACAGGAAGGGTACTGGTCTAGGAAGGGAGGACAGAACTGGTACAGTAAGGGGGGACAGAACTGGTACAGGAAGGGTACTGGTCTAGGAAGGGAGGACAGATTTGGTCCAGGAAGGGGGGGACATAACTGGTCCAGGAAGGGAGGACAGAACTGGTACAGTAAGGGGGGGACAGAACTGGTCCAGGAAGGGAGGACAGAAATGGTACAGGAAGGGGGGGGGGGGACAAAACTGGTCCAGGAAGGGAGTACAGAACTGGTACAGGAAGTGGGGTGGGGGGGGGGGGCGGCAGAACCGGTACAAGAAGGGAGGACAGAACTAGAACAGGAAGGGAAATGGTACAGGAAGGAGGACAGAGAACTGATCCAGGAAGGGAACTGGTCCAGCAAGAGGGTGACAAAACCGGTCCAGGAAGGGAGGACAGAACCAGTCCAGGAAGGGATGACAGAACCGGTCCAGGAAGGGAGGACAGAAATGGTCCAGGAGGGGAACTGGTCCAGGAAGGGACAGAACTGGCCCAGGAAGGGAGGACAAAACTGGTCCAGGAAGGGAGGACAAAACTGGTCCAGGAAGGGAGGACAGAACTGATCCAGGAAGGGAGGACAAAACTGGTCCAGGAAGGGAGGACAAGACTGGTTTAGGAAGGGAGGACAAAACTGGGCCAGGAAAGGAATGGTCCAGGAAGGGAGGACAAAACTGGTCCCGGAAGGGGGGACAGAACTGCAGAGCTGTCAACCTCAAAACCTCCAAAATCGTAATTTTTGGGCATTTTTTCCTTGAAAATCGTAATAATTGTAATCTTCCTCTCAAATTCATACTAAAGTCGTATTTATATTCTAGGGTCACTATATCCATAGGGTCTAAATAAAACATGGCCGAAAAAGGGTAGGTACTAGGTCGATTTTTTTATTTTTTTTTACCAAACATTTTGATGATAATTTGGTCAATTTTGTACATTTTACAGATATTTCGCCAGATTTAGGACCTCAAAACACATTTTTCATAGAATGGAATAGTGTTTTGTAACAAAGGAGAGTCAGGAATATGACAAAACTTCAAGTTGCGTATGACTGGGAAGGGAACTGGGGAAAAAACGGAGCGGAGATTTAGGCAGGAACTGGGAAAGTAACTGGTAGAGGTAAATGAACGGAAAGAGAACTGGTAGAGGTAGGTAACATTTTTTTGCCTTTCTTTTTTGCCAGAATAACTTTAAAGACCATAAATTTATTGAAAAGATTTTATCTAGAATTCCCAATGTACATTGTATTCAAAATGTATCAATCATGCACAATATTCATTTTGCAGAGAGGGATTTCATCAATATTCCTTAATACTTCAAAATGTCAACAATATAAACGACAATGATCAAATCCTTAAAAACAGGGCTCTATCATGGTAGTATGTCTTTTAAACCAACCTTTTACTTTTACATCAACCACATTATAGCATTGTTACTCAGCTGTCAATGGACCTTAATATGGTACTGCTTGACTAATGTATAGAATATCGCTACAATCGACATCTGATATCGTGATAATCAATGACATCACTATAATATTCATCAACAGTAAACCTGAATATGCTTAAATTCTACAGAATGCACAATCTGTTAACTCTTTGACAGTGGACTTCAATGGCAGAATCTTGGTGGGTATGCCAGTAGTAGAGCCTTGGTGGTCTGTAGCAGGTACAGTAGTATACACATGGAGAGGTCAGAGGTCAGATGCAATCTCTACAACAGTTGAACACCAACGGCAATACTCAACACTGGAACACAGTACCTACCCAGTCTTCTACCTAGCCGCATAAAGATAGTGCAGGAATACAACGCAGTACCTTCCAGACCTTGGGAGCCATAGAGAGCCCGCCAAAGGCCTACAGTGGTGTTCAATGACAGCAATTTATTACATTTCCCCCTCATTGATCCTGATTTGATTTATCACTCGTCCATGGACTAGAATTGCATGTTTACTGTAAACTTTGCAATGTATGCAGCACATACTTTATTCTTGTCAGCTCAAAACTTCAAAACTTGAAAATGGCTTGATACTGCCTGTTATCGTGGAGTTCGTTTGTAAAACTAAAGACATCAAATTTTCAAAATATGAAGTTAATGGGTAATTGTGCACCCTTAGTCAGGAACGTAAGTTGGATAATGTAGTGAATTGCTGAAAACAATAATCATAAAAGTGTAAACCCAAAAAAATTTCTTGAATACAGTATCGATGACAGTGACTTAATGCAACTATAGTCTATTCAAACCACATGTATCACATTCATAGAACTCAATACACATTAATTACAATTGGTTTCAATGGGGAATTTCAATCTTTTTACATTATGCCTACTTTTGTACTGGGATTGACAGTCTTCGTATTTAGTACATACACACACAGAATATGTACTGCATATATCTAGGTTGCCTATGTCTAAAGATGGGGTCAGAACCTTGCACGCATCATATAAACCCCCCTAGACGGACGATGAAGGGAGATCAACTCTGTATTTGAGATGAATGTACTTCTGTCTAGGTGAAAATAAACAATTTGAAACTTGAAACTTGAACTTGTCTACTAGGGAACCCCAGACTAATCAGATCCATAACAAAACTTTGCAGCTATACCCCTGCCAGTGCCATACTGCACTAGCATGCTGCCCTATTTAATACCCCCCCCCCCCCCCCCCACACACACACAGGCCACGTTCCTGGATTAGATGGAACTGTCACAACCCTCCCCTGGCCTGACGGCACCTAGATCTAGGAGAGTGACATCACTACTCAGTCCCAGTTTCTCCACCCAGTTTACCAGCTGTCTACTTTCTAGAACTGACACTTTCCCCACAGCCAAAAAGAGCGTAGATCATAGGTCAAAACTGTATAGGTTCCCTATTGGCACTGTGCATGTGTATGGCGGTGAAATAAAACTTGTCGAAACTGTCAAGACTTTGCAATCCCCAGAGGCACAGAAGGTACCGTCATTTAAATGGGCAGCCCGAGGTGTCTGCTGTCACGATACACCGTGCCGCCGCGCGGCCCACTTTACCACCCAAACCCACCCGCCTCACCCTGCAAAAACACCTTGCAGAATGCCCAGACAAGACTGACACAGCCCTCTTGCCAATCTACACCCTTGCTTTGGTTTAGATTTTACTAACTGGCGCTGTAAATTCCACCGAAGCCATATAATTAGCCGAGGGTTTCGTGACTGTGCGACCTTCCCGGACCAGGGAGGGCCGCGCCATCTTGAGACCCTAACCAACGCCGTACAAACATTATTTACTGGCGCTACCTGCAAGAGACGCCAACTTTGAGGTCTAATATAGTGAATGTGAGTAGATTTAGTTAGGTAAATCTGATGTCTGTCTAGAACTAAGCATCGACAGTTCGGGGGTAAAAAAAATTCAGTTCAACTCCGGTGGCATACCCCCAAGTTCCGACTCGTTTCACGGCGCTCGGTCTGGCGTGGGGTATTTTCAAACACCGCAAACTACGTGTACGAGTGGAGCTAGGGCCAGCATTTAAGACTGGAGCCTAGTTAAAGATTTTCTCTGGTGATTTCTACCCCTGGAATATTTTCAAACCTACCTGCTTGGGATATTAATCCGTACAGAGATGACTATGTTTCAAGTACGCCATCGAACAATAACAAGTGCCGCCATTTGCAATACTCCCTTTGCGCATGCGTCAATTTGACCGTGCTGAATGCTGGGAGGTAGTTCTCCGTCAGTCCGTGAGGGGGCAGCACGTGGTGCATGTGGATAATGACACCTGGACCTCTCAGGGAAGGCTGTAGTCGTCACAGCCCCAGCAAACAAGCAGCAGCACAGACTGGAGAATCTAGCTGTAATTTCCATATAATTTGGACGTAATTTTAGTGCATAAACCGGACTTCATATCATATCTATATGAGGATACATGCATAGGTGCTGGGATGTTAAAGAGGGTGCAGTAGTTTCACAGCCAGAGCAAGAATCATCATATTTTAGGGATCCTGGATTTGGGTCATGGGGAGGAGAATGCCCAGGCATGAAAGGTTCAAATGCGTCAGCCGACCAGTGGACGAGTCCAAGTGCTGCTGGGACGCAGGGGTGGCCGGTGTGGGACGCCTCGTTCCTTCTCTGTGTATCCTGCTATTAGGCTCTAACACGTTATGGGGTGCTGCCACCTAGTGGCACACAGCATATCTAAATGGTAGGACAAGCTGACACTGAGCCTCTTTGTACAGTCTTCTTTGGACATGTCTCACTGTGTATTTCTTATTAATTATTTTATGGTTTATGCATACATGAAAACTGTATATCATCATGTATTCATCTACTAAGTCATTAAAAAAAATTCCTATCATAAAACTGAAATAAATAAGAATTAAAAAACTAAATCCTGCTTGGAGAGTGACCAAATAACTGTATGGAGAGTGAAGCCATGCAGGTATGATAGAGCCAGTGAGTCTAGGCTGATTGTTGGTAGTAGACTGAGTGGGTGATGTTACTACAGGTAGGGTGTGCATTTATCAGGTGTGGTCACTCAGGAGGACCTCTAAAACAATGGCCACCCCATTAACACTTTGGCTCAGAGGTGTGTACAGTGGTCAACTGCTAGTAGGTGTGAGTGCTCTACACACACACCCCTGCCCTCCCCCATGCCAAGAAAGCTGTCAAATCTCGCCAAAGGAGCGAGAAATCTTGCCAAAGGAGCGAGATTTGGTGTCCTACAAGATGGCTGCCTCCATCCAGAGGCTCCAGTGGGCCATCGTGTTAGAGCCTAATAATGATAAGGCACCTATTGGTGACCAATTCATTGACAAATTATTCTACTTTAATATTTCGTAGATATTTGACACCCTACAAATTACTACTGGAGGGTGGGCATTGGGAAATTAGATCAATAGGCTATATCAAAGGGAGTGCTAATTTATTAGTTACCTGGGGCATGGTTTTTCTTGTGTGGTTTTTTTTTTTGGGGGGGGGTAAAAAATGTCGATCCCCCGCCCCTGGTTGGGAGGCATTAAAAATTTTGATCTGCAGTGTTGCTGAAAACTTTTCATTGACGTAGGCAAATGTGGTCTGCGTCGTGGCATCTTACGCAGGCCATTTCGCTTTCACGCAGGCCATATAAATATTGATATTTAAGGTGCCCATACAAACTACATCATAAGGGAGTGGTCATTAACAGGGGGGGTTGGTGGATTTGGGGGGGACCAAAAAATGTTGGACCCCTTGAAGGGGGGACCAAAAAAATTTGGACCCCTCTTGAGGGGGGACCAAACAAATTGCACCCCTTTTTAGCGAAAAAGCCTGTGCGTTACTTTATCTCAAAGGGGTCGGCCGCGCTCAATTTCAACTTGCCTGAGGGGGGGACCAAAAAAATTTCGACCCCTCCAGCGGGGGGACCAGAAAAATATTGACCTGCTCGCGCGAAAATCCACCACCCCCCCCTGTTGTTAAAAAATTACCACTCCCTAACTGCGAAGAATTTGGAAAATATTGAGAGGGGGGCGCTAATGATTCCACGTACCCCAAAGGGGGAAGGCAAAATATTTCCGGACTTCCGCAAGAGATTTCACCAGACCCCTGTAATGAATAAATGAACAATCCCTAATGAGGCTAAAGATGGACTTAAGGCACATATTTTTGCCCCGTGAAGTTTAGACAGCATTTTCTAGGCCTTTAGCCCTGTTTTATTGTTAAACTTGGATTAATTTACAGGCTTTTAGCTCAAACATTTTGGAAGGGTAGAGGAAATAAATACAAATTCAAAAAAACTGTCCGACAGGGGGAGCTGGGTCACAATATTACCCATAGGGCATAGGGAGGAAAAATAAAGAAAAAAGCTTGGAAAATCCCTATTTTGAGCTATCAAATGAAGTTTTTGCTAGTCAGCCTACACTTTTTTTTCTTTTTTTCTTTTCTCCTTTTCCCCCTTTTTTCTTCTTTTTTGCAAAATCATAAAAAATTGGGGGCGGATGCATAATCCAAGTTAACAGAATTAAACGGCTTTATGCACAGACAGATAAAATATTTCTTAAGCCATTTGGCATATTTTGAAGTCAGTGCAATGTCTATGGAGGAGTTTGATAGATCTATGGCAACAGCTCCATTGACATAGCATTGGGATTGCAGTGACACATTTGAAGCCACGTTGCAAGTCGGGCAAGACAAAGTTCCACAGGATTTAATAAAAAAAATAGTAGACACGTGTAAAAAAACAGTAATGCCCAAAAATTGCAGTCCAGCAATTTAAACTAATGGATTCTGAGTATAGGTTTGTCGAAAATAATGGATATAAGTGAGTGATGATAGGGGTGATTCACTGGTTGCGTATAAGCCTAACTCCCGTACACTGAAAATTCTGGGGGTTAGTCAATCCTAATATATCTTAGTCAAAACCACCAACTTATCAGCATTATTAAATCGAACTAAGATTTTGCTAAACTATGACTAACTTTTTACTAACCAGCTACCCACAGGAACTCCACACCAGGTGACAGCACAAGCAAATCATGAGATATTCATCTATATGATAAGATTATAATTGCACTTGTTGACTCAGGGTCCCTCCTGAGTCAAGTGTGACGATTCTGGACACCTCTTTTCCTTGAAAAAATGAAATTGCTCCCATTTGGTCAATATTTCACTCTTTGCATCTTGCATGGTGTCATTAGATCATTTTCCACAATATCTATCTAATGGTGTATTTGTTTTTTACAAATTCCTACTGTAACCCCCTGAAAAAAGAAAAATAATATTAGGCAGTAATTGCTGGTAATTTGCTTCAGCATAGAGCTCTATGGGAGCGTGTAGATAACCGACAACCCCAAATTTGGATATGAAGTGATAACCAATGCTATCTCTATGGGAGGGGTAGATGAGACGCTTTTTTTCAGACATCTATCAAACACTTAAGTACCAGAGGTAATTTACAGGGGAGGTTACTTGATATTATTTGTGTAACAGATCAGTGTTGTGATAACCCTGATTCACTTTGCACTGACAATGCACGTATCGCAACAAAGACTATATGGAAATGTGAGTACCCCCCTCCCCCTCTCTCTACCGGGGTAATTGTTTACAATATGGACATGGGAGCTTTTTATTCAGTGTGTGTCGGACATAGACGTGAGAGGACAAAAGACATAGATAGCCAATATCGGGGGACATGAAAATTAGAATTTGGGCTCAAGTACCCCCCCCAAAAAAAAGTCAATGTACACATTTTTTCCGAGTATACCCTTTTTTTTGCGCGGCTTGCCTCACTCGGTGTGACTTTCTTAGGGCACCTGCGTCATGCGACCTATAGGTTGTGTGGTGCAGGCCTATAGGTAGTTGTCAGTTCCTGACTTGTGACGCACAATTTGGGTATGCTATCCGAAACGGTCCAGCCAGGATATAATAGGGGAAGCAATGGATGGATATGGATAGTGGACTAGGGTAAACCAAAAGTGCTGAATCCATTTCTGTTATGTGTAGGATGATATCTAGGTCGGAAAAAGATCAAAATCAAGGTCAAAGGTCACATCTTTAAGAATCCCATTAATACAAGAGTGCACCCTTTCTCTTTCTTACTATGATAAATGATACATTTCCCTTCACACCTCTACCTGAGTCTAGTGTGATCTCAATCACACGTTCAATCTTTATCATGCTTAGAGGTAACCTTTTCTAATTTTGAATATGATATTGGGTGTAACATAATGTATGCATGTATCTACTTAGCCAGATTTTTTTTTAAACTGATCAACCTATTCCAATGAGGTTTTCTGAATGGGACACCTTTTTTGTGTTTTTGAAAAATGCAAACATGTGTATATCAAAGACAGACTCAAGTCTCTATATGGCCAATTCTACAGGACAATAATTGTTATGTAGACAAACTGGCTTCAATGGATGGAGTTACCATTGCACAGGTAACTCATGATGTGGTTGTTGCATATTAACCAGGGCCATGCCACTGACTGGTTATAGATGTACTAATCACTAATGAATGACTACCGTGATTCCTGCATGTAACTTGTGGGTTATACTAGAACCAAACCTCTAGTGCAGGTTATACACTATTCTCAGGGCTATGGGCAGGTAATACAAGGGTTTTTGAAGGTATAGTACATTCCTACATCACAGTTTTGAAGCCCTAGGTAGAGGTTATAGGATTCTCTCAAAGTCGGGGTGTGAGTTATATGTGAGATGCGGGTGTACACCAGATTTTATGGTAGCCTCATAAGTTCAGGTGACCTGGGCAACGCTAACTGTTAGCTAAGGGTTAGCAGCAAAACGCTAAGATAGGATAGGAACTTTGGGCACGTAATTTTCGCTAATGTTTGTACAAAAGTTAGTAAAAAGTTAGTACAACCTACTAACTTTTGACTAACATTTGAGATTCAATATTTTCAGTGTATAAGCTACCCTTCAGTTTGGACAGATGCAATAAGCCGCACACGTCTTCTCAATTTCAATATGCAAAGTTTTGCAATGAAGAAAAATATAAAAGTACATACAATTATATTTGTTTCAATCGAATTACAAAGAAGGTTGATACTTAAAATGAAAAATCACAATCAAGTCAGGAATGGTGATATTACTTTTGATTTGAGAAGGCACAAAGTGCCTATCCCGTTTATTCAAATTGTTCCACTAGTACAAGTGTTCTTCCAATTGAATAAAACTGGTCCACATGGAAATTCATTATATAGCATATCACATTTGTACATTCGATAGAGTTTCACTCTATATTACATTTATGTGGGGGAGGTTACAACAAGGGACCAGAATCATATTTAGCTGCAAAGATGGTGCAGACTTAGTAACAAAGTCAAAACAAACATGGTTTATGATTTGAGTGTGGTAATACTGAAGTTGATTTGCCCCGTGGGGCGTGGACCAAGGTCCAAGGAGTCAATCACGGTTAGATGTGCTCCAAAATTGACTAAGTCAGCGGTTGCAGTTAGACTGAACCAATACACCATTCAGAAATGCAGTTTGCCCTATACAGTAGCGGGCAGTCTTTGCCAAATCCTGCCGGACAGTGGCAATGTCCATCTAGAATGGCTCTGGTCCGGCAGAATGACTGGTAAAGCCGGACCTGATGACCTGCAGATTCTGGGCTTTTCAGAACTGAAAGAATTTTTCAAATATTCCAAGTAGAACTGAAGTTAGAAGTCAGAGAGTACAACCTAATATTCTAGGCAGTGTAAAGTCATTTTCTTTTAGCATTTTAGCAGTGTAAAGTCATTTTCTTTTAGCAACAACTGTAATAAGATAATAAATTACCCTAAATTGTATGCAAGACTTTGATTTTGGTGTCCGGTCCTGCAGAAATCTATTCGGTCCTGCAAAATTGGCAAACCGCAGAACCGAATGTCTTGCGTGGTGAAAAAGTTTTCGCAAAGACTGGACTGCTCACTACAAGCGTCCCAGCATTAGGTGGTTTAGGGTAGGTGTAGGGGGGGGGGGGTGTATAGGGGGACAGTGCAGGTTTGGTACTCGTGGTTTTAGGCTTGGTGTAGGTTGTAGGTTGTGGGGGTGCCTCAAAGGCACAACTCAAAATGAGTTATCCTGGATGTAGTCCCCCTTCCTTCCCGACTTGGCTTTTTGACTTAAAGTCAATTCCTAGAGTCGGGGGTCTGTGAGGGGGCTGGGAGATGGATATGTGGTGATACCAAATTCTTATAATGCATACATGTAGTGGAATACCATACATATATGAGGGTAACTCAAAGACCAGGTGATTAAGATACATTTTTATAAGGCACAGCCTGGACAGTGGACAATCATACAATCAGGTGGTACACGAATAAAAATAGAATTGGATGTGTGAGTACGTGTTACTAATACAATACAAAGACTTTGTAAGTTGTGTATATATCTAAGTTTGCCAGCCAAGTTAAATAAATTCCATTCGCAGCACGTTCATGACCTGCAATATAAGAAGTACTGTACACCTACAGCAACTTTTGCTGGCAACTTTTGTTCGTAGATTTGTACAGCAACTGACTTGCTGTACATGTACAGCAACTTCTACTGTAAATTTACAGCAACATCTACTGTAAACTTACAGCAATGTCTACTGTACATCTACAGCAAAAGTTGCTGGCAACTTTTGTTCCCATAGATCTTGCTGAACATAAACAGTGACTGGGTGCTGTAAAGTTACAGCAACTTCTACTGTAGGTAAACAGCAGGTTCATCTTATTGTTATCATAAATTTACATCAATTAATATGCATGCATGGAGAGTACTTTTTTCCCAGTCCAGGTACTTAAGGATTTAACTTTTCCCACCAATGTGATGTCTATTCTATACTTTTGCTGGTCAATACATATTATTCTTATTCTACATTATCTTGAGTGTTTGTGAGGCTCTATTTGACTCAGGAGAGGGTTGGATGGAATGGTTACTACAAAAATTGTATACTGCTGCCACCTCCTGGCAGAAATCTACTACAGAATGTTCTGTAGATGTACAGCAAATTTGCTGTAGCCCCAATTTACAGTACATAATGCTGAAATCATACGGCAAATAGTGCTGTAAAACAAACTACAGCAAAAAGTGCTGTAAACGTACAGCACATTGAGCTGTTTAAGTAAGTCACTTTTCACAGTGTGGCTTTTGGGGTGACAAGAGAGAATATGTCATATAATCATCATTCACTACAATTACAGGTTTGTGAATTGGGGCTCATAGCTCCAGGTGGTATCAAAGTAAGTCTTGAATAACCTACTTTTAAGCATACTCTTAAATGTGACATTATTGTCAGCCATTCTGATAGTACCTGAGATATTGTTATAACTGTCATAAGTATTGACAGGTGGGGAAAAATGCGCTTTATCAGCCTATAACACAGTATTCCTTGTAGGTATTTCATCCTCAAATCTATTGGCAGGACATTGATTTTGCCACGTATCTTTTTTAACAGAAATTGACATTGGATCTTTTGTACACAAACATACTCTAATACCAACATTTTGCAGAACTTGCAAAGAGACTGACCCCATACAAGAATATACTACTGTTATCTCTATAAGGCAATAGCATAGTTTTTAATAACAATAGCGCCGTATCTTGGTCCATATGCTCTCTAAATTGCCCAGATCTTATAGTTGACAGTATGAAGGAGAGTATGTGCCTCTGTAGTGAAGATGAGCATCATTCATGTAGTGCACCTTTGCGAATTCTGAAGTATGTGAATGAACCCTGGGAGAACTTGCTTATTAGGCGTATCCGAAACTTTGGCCTAAGGCTGACCTACCCTGTACCCAGGGGGGTAGCATTCCTGTGTTCTACACTGAAAATTTAGGCATATCTAAAACTAATCACTATTGATAAGTTAGGGTAATCATAGCCAGTTGATTAGTTAAGGTCATCACCGTGATGACCCAAGTCATCATCTTGATTAGAATATTTGCCACTATAGGGGGCCCTACTAGACAGTATCCCAGCAGGCAAGGATAGGTTGGGCCAACGTTGTACATCGGCAGGTCGCAAGGAATATTATAACGTGCCAACCCCAACGTTGGTCTGCCAACGTTGGTAAATTCATGTTGTACCAACGTTGGGAATACTCCCAGTGTTCTGCCAACGTTGATACAACATCAGATAGTTCATGTCATGCCAACGTTGGCCCAACACTGTATATGCAACCACTACCAGAGGTCATTGAAGCTTGTAGGAAAAGATTTTAAATGGCCAATCCCTCATCTTTCCTCACAATTGGCTATTAAACTAGGCCCCATGTGGGTTATAATTGGATTTTCAATGCAGGTAAATTCCATTTATAAGATTTATGTGGATAATTACCAGAATTATTAAGATTTAATAAAATGCTGGTCATATTGCAATGAGGACACCCTTTTGTTGGTAATTGTTAGTACATTAAAGTTGAAATTAATGGAATGCCCTTGTATCACCTCTTAGCCCTTAAAGCTGAGATTAAAGTGAAATGCAAATAAGAAATGGCTGTCATTGAAATGATGAGACATGACAGCCATGCCATTATGATGAGACACGACAGCCTCTCGGTGAACCAATTCCTACATTAATTTTGTATTGCACATGAATAATCCTAGGTTATGTCCTTTAATAGGAAAAATGAAATCATGCTCCAAAAATGTACACTTGTATGAAAAAACGTGATGGTTTTATGACGATTATTCAAATTTAATGCATAATTCTTCAGCAATATCTAAATATCTCTGAAAAAAATCCATGAACTTCAGTTCAGTTTTAATTATTTTTATTGGCTTTCAACACAGTCATATTACATACGATTTTCATGGTTACCAATCTTGTAAATTCATAAGTCAATACAAACAGTCAATATTATACAGGTGCATACACTGTAAGAAGTTACTGTATTTAAACAGCACAATGTGCTGTACATTTACAGCACTGTTTGCTGTAGTTGGTATTACAGCACTATTTGCTGTATAATTACAGCATTATGTACTGTAAATTGGGTCTCCGGCAATGTTGCTGTACATTTACAGTACATTATGCTGTAGATTTCCGCCACTAGGTGGCAGCAGTAGACCATTTCTGTATTAATTATTCAACCCAACCCTTTCCCAAGTCAAATAAAACCTCACAAACTCTCAAGACATCGTAGAATAAGAATGGATGAGAGAGACTGAATGCAGTTATCATAAAGTGTATTGATATTTGCATAATTGTGTTGAATAATACAGAAAAACAGCAAAAGTATAGAATAGATACCACATTGGTGAGAAAAGTTAAATGCTTAAGTGCCCGGACTGGGGAAAAGCTGGTATCACATATGTACGGTGGCCGACAAGGCTCACTCCAAAAAAAAGTACTATGAAATAATAATAAAAAAAAATTCAATATAAACATGGGGAATTTTTTTTTTTTTTTTTTTCAGAAGTGATTTTTTTTCAGAATTTTTTAAACATAGAAAATACTTGCTGTCAACTGTCAACTGCGGAAATCGTTGCTGTCAACTGTCAACTTTTTCAACATTCTGCTCTCCAAGCACATTCTGCCATCAGCAAATGAGATGAGCCTTGTGATTGGTCCTTGGTGGTGGGTACTCGGAAACTACTGCAACAAATTGGCCAAGAATTTAACACAGTAACCCTGCTAGGCCATGGAAAAGTCGTAGTGCATTAGGAAAATTCCTGTTTATGAGCAGTCATGAACAGGAACTTTCCTGTTTATGGCCGGTCATAAACAGGACAAGAGAAGTGGTAAAAAATAGTCCGCCTTGAAATCCCTACTTCAAGTATTTCTTTGCCCTACTTCAAGTACCCACCACATAGGACCAATCACAAGGCTCATCTCATTTGCTGATGGCAGAATGTGCTTGGAGAGCAGAATGCTGAAAAAGTTGACAGTTGACAGCAACAATTTTCGCTGTTGACAGTTGACAGCAACTATTTTCAATGTTAAAAAATAAAAATATTTTTTTCACTTCGGAAAAAAATGATAAATTTGAAAAAGTTGACAGTTGACAGCAACAATTTTCGCTGTTGACAGTTGACAGCAACTATTTTCAATGTTAGAAAATAAAAGTATTTTTTTCACTTCTGAAAAAAATGATAAATTTGAAAAAGTTGACAGTTGACAGCAACAATTTTCGCTGTTGACAGTTGACAGCAACTATTTTCAATGTTAAAAAAATATTTAAAAAAAATTCACTTCTGAAAAAAATTTAAAAAAAAATTTCTCCCCATTTTTTATAGTGAAAAAAAAATCTTTTTTTTTTCATACTACTTTTTTTTGAGTGAGCCTTGTCGGCCACCGTACATATGGTTCAGCTGTATTGAAGCAGGATTAAACCATTACATTGTGCAGTGTGTATTATCCTAGCTGAGATTGAACTATTATGCAGGAAAGTACTCTCCATGCATGCGTATTAATTGATATAAATTGATGAGAACAACAATATGAAACCTACAGTAGAAGTTGCTGTAACTTTACAGCACCCAGTTGCTGTACATGTACAGCAAAATCTACTGGAACAAAAGTTGCCAGCAATGTTTGCTGTAGATGTACAGTAGAAGTTGCTGTAAATTTACAGTAGAAGTTGCTGTAAATTTACAGTAGAAGTTGCTGTAAATTTACAGCAAGTCAGTTGCTGTACACTTACAGCAAAATCTACTGGAACAAAAGTTGCCAGCAACTTTTGCTGTATGTGTACAGTACTTACTTCTTACAGTGTAGATCATAATAATAATTGGAGAGTCTTCGATTGTTCATGTGGTAAATTGGCAGGCCAGATTGTTCCATGACGGGGGGCGCTGCGGTTCACTTGTAACATATATATGCAACAATCGCACGGTTTGATCAGTGCTCTATGTGCAGTGTTTATCTCTTGCCGCATTAGCAGCTCTGCCAGTTATACTTTGTGACAACTATACATTTTATCATGATAATTGATCAGTATTCACAGGATTCAACACAGGATTGTTACATGAGATTAAAGCATTTCCATACTCAGGTGACATCCAAATCATGACTTTGTCTTTTTTTAATACAGAGCTGTAGGTTTAGCTAAAGCATCTGTAAAAGTGAGGACGACAATTATCCTCCTTACAATTTCCTTCATTTTAGGCTTGCTAAGAAAAGATTACCAGTTAATTTGTGATGCTGAGTGGCATCTAGTCTATCCCACAGCTGCGAGCCCCTAAACAATGGGCTTTTTCTGTACACCTCACATTTAGGCCTCCCCACTTTGAGTTTGACCTTACTTGAGCTTCTCAAATCACGAGTAGGTCGAACAATATTATCCTCAATTGAGGCTCGCTTATACATCATGGACAGTAAGAATTTATCTCTCCTACACACCAATTTCTCAATTTTACAATTGACATGCAAAACATCCACATCTATATCTCTCGGATTTCTGATCTTTTCGCATATACGCAGGCAGTCGTTCTGTATTACCTGAAACTTTCTTGGTACCCACTCAGGCGCACCATCAATTACAAAGCAGCTATATTCCATAATTGGTCTAATCATCTGCTTATACACTAGAAGGCTCAGATCTCTGTCCACCGATTTACGGATGAATTTGAGCTGCGACATTTTGCCAATTGACATACCTTTGACTTTTTTACCTTGGGCAGCAAAGCTCAGGCAGTAATCTATGTTGACCCTGAGGTAGTTAAAGTCAGAAACAGTTTTTAGTTTCTGCCCCTGTACCCAGAGATCACAATTACTCAGGTCAGGATTTTGACGATTTGAATGACACCACATGACTTTGGTTTTATCAGTGTTAATAGTTAACCTATTAAGACTGCACCAATCACTTATTTCATTCAAGTCTTGTTGCAGTAGCACTTTTACCCTTTCAACATTAGAAGCACTCACTAAAATAGCAAGATCATCCGCGTAGAGATAACACGACGCATTATTTACACAGCTTACAATATCGTTGATGTACAGGATAAACAATAGCGGGCCTAGCACCGACCCTTGTGGTACTCCGCAAGTAACTGGTCTCACTCTAGACTTAGTTGAGTTGGCCACGGTAGCCTGAGATCTACAGTCTAGATAGTCCTTAAACCATAAGATACTCTGTAACGAGCACCCCATGGCCTTTAACTTACTGAGCAAACGCAAGTGATTGACAGTCTCAAAGGCCTTCCTCAGATCGAGGAAGACCACTGCGACATATCTCCTTGCGTTACGGGCGTTATACAAGTCGTTTGTGAGCTCAAAAATGGCATCACTTGTGGATCTACCCGGTAGGAATCCGAATTGACAATCAGCGATTAAATTGTGATCTAAAACAAACTCCAAAAGTTGACGGTGTACCACCTTCTCCATCTGTTTGCCTACCAGGTTTAAGAGACTGATTGGTCGCCAGTTTGTCACTTTCTGAAAATTTCCAGTTTTTGGCAGAGGAATAACCGAGGCAAGTTTCCATTCATTTGGAACCTTTGTAGAGCGTAGAGATGAGTTTACCATGTGGGACAGTAAATATGGTTTGTCCCGGAAAATCTCTCTCAGTACCATTGATTTCAGGCTCACTCTCACCAAATCAGTGCAACTAAAAAAGTGACGTACATGATCGGTGGACGTACATGATCGGTGGACGTACATGATCGGCAGAGGACAAAATCCGTCTTTTACCCCCTGCACTACGATGTTTAACTCTCCCAACCATACCTACAGGCTGTAATGTATCTTTGGGGAGTTTATTAGAAAAAAAAACCTCCCAAAATATTTATAGGGGCCGGAGGGGGGGGCTCAATGTGTAACCGATCATGTACGTCACATGACGTACATGACCGGCTGGGAATGTCATGTAAAATTTTCTTATTACCCCACTGCTGCACATGTTTCTGATAATACATGTTAAGACTTACATCGTATGTACACCTTGCTATGATTGATTTATGTTTTAAATATGGTCAGAAAAGGTAATTAAAGCAGTCAATAAATAACGGCCGATCATGTACGTCACATGACGTACATGATCGGGATTGAAATGTCAATTAAAATTATCTTAATAGTCGCATCTAGACATTTCTAACATATTACATGTCAAGACACACATCATATGTACACCCTGGTAAGGTTTATTTATGTTTTGTCATGGTAGGAAAGGGTAAGGCAGCCACTAAATCACCGATCATGTACGTCATCGATCATGTACGTCACATGACGTACATGATTGGTATTGAAATGTTAATTAAAACTATCTTAATAGTCGCATCTAGACATTTCTAACATAGAACATGTCAAGACACACACTATATGCACACCTTGGTAAGATATATTTATGTTTTAACATGGTCAGAAAGGGTAGGGCAGTCAATAACTCCCGATCATGTACGTCACCGATCATGTACGTCACCGATCATGTACGTCACCGATCATGTACGTCCGCCGATCATGTACGTCCGCCGATCATGTACGTCCAAATAATAGTTGCATCGATCTGGTGAGAGTGAGCCTTCACATTATCAACATTTGAAGATTTGCTAGCTGTGATGTCATCAGCCAGGTGTCTGAAAGATTCTTCTGACCAACTACTTAACACAAAATAGTTGTTAAAAGTTACATCATCATCAAAGACATCTCCGATGTCAACATCACCGACAGTGCCTATAAAGGCTGCGGCTAGAGTCGTACCAGTACTCACATAATAGTCATTCATAAATTCCCATACCTCAGTTTTCGTCAACAAACGATCTCTGTCATCTTTCAGTACAATTTCATTAACCGATTTCTGTCCCTTCCATATCTCATTGACCAATTTCCAAAATTGCTTGGGGTCATTTTTACATTTCTCCAGACTAGTCAGGACTTTACTCCTTATGTTCGAATTCACTTTAGTATAGACAAGTCTCAAGATATCTCTAGCAGTTTTTACCAAAGTATTGTCTCTACCAATTTTAACTTTCCAAGCCCTTTTCAAGATTCACCTTCTCCTTTCTAGAAGTTTCATAACTTCAGCGTCAAAGCCGAACTTATTACCAGTTACCAGTTTGAACTCTTTGATTGGATGAAATTCATCCAGATACTCATTCACAGCCTGGATAAACAGTTGGTAGTTGGTGCATGGGTTTGGATCGTCAAAAAAGGGTCTCCAGTTATAATCATTCACAAACTGCTTGAGATTTTCCACGGAAAAATCTTTGTAAGATCTCCCCTTAAATACATGTCTAGTCATTTTTACACACTTCTGCTTTTTCACTACAAAGACTGGCGCGTGGTCACTTACGACATCATACACCAGACCCTGTAATGAGACGTGCTTACAATTTGTGTAAATGTGGTCGATAGTCGAGTGGCCGTATCTATGGTATCTTGTGGGTTTAGTTCCTAAATACTCCAAGTTGTTTCTTCGTAGAAAACTGGTCATATTTCTAAATTTCACACTGTTACGCGCTGCCGCGTCAATATTGAAATCCCCACAGATCCAGACCTCATGACTATCTAGATTGATATTACTGAGTAGTTCTGTCAGTTAAGTGTAACACAACTTAACATTACCTTTAGGAGGTCTGTACACAGAGAGAATGATTCTGTATTTCTGATTTGGGAATTTAGTTTCAAGACCCAGACATTCCACATGTTTATCAACATAAGTTAAATCATCTCTCATTACAGTATACGGTGCATACTTGTCAGCCACATAGCATGCAACTCCTCCACCTTTTTTTTTGACAATTCTAGGCCTGTCCAGCCTGTACAATTTCATACCCGGTAAATTTAAATAACTATTTGGGATTGCCGGTTTCAACCAAGTCTCATTGATAGAAAAATAGTCCAACCCAGAGACCAAGCCTCTGAGTAGGTTTACTTTATTCAACAGACTTTGCGCATTCATGCACACTATCTTGAGACCCTTTTGGTCTTCAAATTCATCAAATTTGATATACCTAGAACCA
Source organism: Harmothoe impar (assembly GCA_947462335.1). NCBI lineage: Eukaryota > Metazoa > Annelida > Polychaeta > Phyllodocida > Polynoidae > Harmothoe > Harmothoe impar. Next base: position 94,750,188 of record OX381705.1, on the reverse strand, counting down.
GTAAGTATAGACGTCCCCAGCAACCAAGTACACATGCCATATACACAATCACAATAAGGAAGACTCTCCGCATACTCAAAAAGTGCAACATTGAATATCCTAGGCGCTTGTATTTAAGGGCCATAGGGAAAGACCAATTTCAGTTTGGTTATTGGTCTATAGTGCTTATAAACAGTAAGCTACATAAAGTTACAAAAAGTGTCAAGAATCACAAAATAGATCTCGACAAACAGGGTAAATAGATCACATAAATCCTATCACAGGAGTGTACAAAATTCAACAATTCAACTATAATATATATTAATGATGACACACTTAGGTGGACTAAATTACAAAACTTAATGAAGAAAGATAATCTTTCCCAGACGATATGTCAGACAAGGTCTGACGGTAGACTAGTTGGTGTTAGATGTAAGTTTTACAAATTTGATGTTGGGGCTCCCTCAAACCCATGTATACTAACAATATACATAATTTACGTAGTCACACGATACTAAGGTAACTTAGTCGCTCTTACACATTGTAAATTATAACGTAATGTCCATCTTTACATGTCGCTTTACAATCTACATTTTAGGTATTACCGGTAGTCAAATTCATGTATGTGTCCAGATACATCGGCTAGCATCACAGTATACAGATCACAACAATGTTGTCTTGATATCATTCATGATACGCCTTACATGAGAATTCGCCTTTAAATAAATATCTCAATCATGCATGTATTACCAGTAGTCCATGTTCATTGTTTCAAGCAGACTTATACATTCATATTTAATACATGAACTGTAGGATCATAGCATTCACACACCGAGGTCAATGCAACTCATATTATTTAACCTAGTTGCTAGTGTATCTATACAAGTAGCACGCGCATATCTCAGTCGTGTATTACCGGTAATCAATGTTCATTATTTCGCACAGACTTATACATTCACATTTGATACATGAACTATGCTAATCACCAAGTAATAATTATTTACCGGTAGTCAGTATACGTACTACATGTTATACAGGTCACTCGCGCAGAAGTTGGCCATGCATCACCTCCAGACAATGATCCAATATTAATGTAGTACAAATGACACGTACATATCTCAATCATGCAATACCGGTAATATTCCATTATTTCCACAAACTTATACAATCATATTCAGTACATGAACTTGTGCTAATCACTATGTAAAGGATTTTTAACAGTAGTCAGCACAATTTATACAGGTAACGCACAGGTAACTAGTTGGCCATGCATCACCTCCAGACAATAAATTGCTATGTCACACAGACTTAATCAATGCTATAGTTTTAATGCATATCAAGTTATAGCAACTGCAACTGTCACAACTTCACATTTCTATAGTCAGTGAAGTAATACTAAATAAGACTTCGAGGCACTTTAGGCCGTTGAGGCGTAGGTTACATCCAGTGGCCTTGAGGCCAGTTCCTCGGCTAGAGCAGCTCCAATTTCCGGCTCACGAACTGGGCCAGCTTGGGATATCAGTTGACTTTGAGCTTGACGTTCAGCCTCAGCACGTTGAGCTGCTCGTCGTTCGTCAGCAGCTGAAGCAGCTCTCTTTCTCTCTTCATCGTGGCGTAGCTCTGTTCTTAGTTGACCAAGTAACTTGCCTAAGTGGTTGTTGCCGTCGTAGCTACCGTCACTGTAGGCTACATCATTGTACTTAGCAGCACAGCCCCAGAAGGGATTCATCGTTGATTCAAGTAGAGGGGCATCATTCGTACTCATCAGCAATTGGCATAGACCGGGGTTTTGCCTGAATTTTTTTGACAGGACTAGTGTCATCGCAGCAATCCTATGGTCGCGCCACTCAATGCCCCCGTTACACTTTTTACCCTCGTACATGGCATCGAGAGGGGTGGCAGCTTTAAACACCTTTTCCGCCATTTCCTCCTCCCCCATGTGTACACACTTTAACCATTGGTAGAGATGTTCAGAGCTCTTGAAGATTAAGTTCTCGTGTTCAATCCTTACAATGTAGAAGTTGCTGAGAAAAGAACCTTCCCCGCAGAAGGTAATGCCAGACGGGGTGTTCTGTTGCATGATGGTTTTTTCTTTCGCAGCTTTTTTGCCTTTACCTCCCTCCTGCGACTTCTTGTTTGAGGCAGAGGCAGAGGCAGCCTCGGTTTTTGTTTTAGGCTTCCTACCTACCGGTACTTTAACTAGGCCTTCAGGCTTGAACTCAGCAGGAATCTCACTAATTTGATCATAGGTAGTCCCATTTATTATGATGCTAACTCCACTTTGGACCACCTCTACGTTTCTACCCACGCAGAACCTGTAGATCTTGCGAATCATACCTTTGGTCTTGCGGGTGGCCTGGTCCTCGTCAGGGTTGATGTACACCAACTTATAGTCATCAGATTCACTCAGTTGTTTTTTTATGCTCAAACATGCATCACGCTTCCTAGCAGTTGTAAAGCACACAATCATGGGACGTGGGCCTTGGGCTTTGGAGAATCTTCTCCTAAGTCGCTTGCACAATACTAGCTCGCTTACTTCAAGCTCAACATCAAAGATTTCAAACATAGTTAGGATTCTGACATAGGGGTCCTCATCATTCTCTTCTTCAAGACCCTCCACAACTAGGTTAAGGCGCCTTGGGGATCTGAATTCGCCATTTTTGCCAATATTACCTACACTAGCAGCTTGCGAGTTCCCAGCGTCAGCAACCTGCTCTTGTTTTTTTGCTTTTTGTGCGATAATTGCTGCGATATCATCTTTGTTCTGTTGGACGATATTCCTCAGACTTAGCACTTCCTCTTGTGCTGACTCAGCAGCAGTGACAGCTCTTTCTGACTTTGAATCTATAGAGTCCAGTCTCTTGTTTATGGCCTTATGAGTGTCTGTCACCGAGCTTTGAAGTTTACCAAATTTATACTTCATTTTACTGTTTTCAGTTGACATGAACCGCCTCATATCTTTAAAGCCTTGCGCAATCATACTCACAGGGTCATCCTGGACTTCAAGTACTTCAGGGTCATCTTCAGACACGTATGAGTCGTAATCATCCAAGATGTCGCTGTCACTGAGTGGATCGGTGTCAACATGACTGACTGATGGGTGATTGACACTACCACCTGTCACTGTGGGGCCCGACGCCGCGGCCGCTGACATTGACGCAGACGTTGACGGTTCCCCTCTTTTACTGGAGGGCTTTTTCACATAGACACTCAGGTCCTGTGGCCGTATTTGCTTTTTACACACTTGTTTTCTACCTTGAGGACGACTTGGTTGCCCTGGTTGAAGGGGTGAGGTTTCACCGCTCGAGACTCTAGTCCGCTTGACACCGGAGTAGACATAAACAGGCTGTCTCGATGACTTTGGCGGTCTCCCACGACCCCTTATGGGCTTTCCTGATATTGGATCAACCATAACTATCGGCCTGTTCTGCGAGTTGGCAAATTCCTCCACATCGCTGTCTAAATGGTCGATGATTTGGGTTGAAATGTCCAAAATGCTGTCTCTTTTCCGGGCTTTGTCTGTGTCTAGTTTACTTCCGTCACTTCCGGTTGGGACTTTTAGAGTTTACAAAGTCCGCAAAAACAACCAAATTCCAAGTTTTACAGGTACGTTTTACCATTCAATTTGGTTTACGACCATTCATAAATACCCTGTAGTCGATTCACCATTCTGGGATCCACCAGGCTACGACAATTCGCTCAATTGAGGGAGCACTTTTCCACGTACGTTCACTCTCGTTGCGTCATCTCAAAACCTTGCCAACGCAACCACACTTTTTTTCATTTTTTTTCAAAAAATTGTTCAGATCAATAGCTAACATTTCTAAGGAATTTTGATAGGTGGTCCCGGGCATATTTTTATGGTTTTGGGCCTTTGAAGTTAAAAATGATGCAAAAATCGACTAAATTTCATATTTAAAGCTTAGAATAATGGGTAAGATCGCAAAACTCTGGGTACAAAATGGTTGTATTTCCTACCCTTGGTAATTTCAAGGAACCTGATGAGATTTGTATCCATCTAGATAATGATTTATTAATTAATAAGTCCAATATTCTAACTAACATTAAAAATAGCAAATATTATTGGCTATAAATATATCAAATATTCAAAGTCCAATAAAATGCTCAATTTCTCTCAGAATTAGCTCATCTTTTAATATGGCTTTATAAACATGTTTATGTATAAAGTTTTCTAATACTAGCTCAATCTGATACATTTAAGCTATATGCGCAGAAACCTGGGCAGTGGTCCATATTCAATGAGTAGCGATCAACCTTAAGATAATCTAGGTATCAGTATAGCATTTAATGCCCCTATATCTGGCTGATAAAGTACCGCCACACCAGATGATAAGTGTGTTACTTTTCTATCTTTATTTTATGTGATTCTAGTAAAACACTAATATGGTACATTAATTTACACATGCTCCATTAAATAGCTATGTATTGCAAACTCCAAAGATTGTATGCACATGAAATGACAAATACAAATGAGTCAGACTCTCTCTAAGAACTGCACCTACCGACCTCCTGGTCCTCTGTCGGTTAATAAACCTTAATAATTACCTATGAAAATGAAGATTCATCTGCTAGCAGCATGAGCAGCAAATAGCATATCAAGTAACATAAAAGGGAATAGCAGGGGCAACGTCTGAGAAGACACCGCGGGGTATTGGGTATATTTTTCAACTAGCAATCGAATGAACCTATATCCATCCATTTCGGTCACCTTAATTGACCTTCATCGGGTATTCATGCATCAATACGACACATGGGAAAAGAACCTGTAAATCTTTTTGAAACAATTTGGCCACTATAAATTCCAGCATACTACCCGCATCTCACGTATAACACCCACCCCTAACTCAGGAGATTTGTTCCCATACATCCTTTGGGTGGTATACAGGAATTTGCAATAGCAATATTACAAAACTAAAAGTCAATTCCCTTCAGATCATGATTAAGATTTGACTTTCCTTATGTAATCTTTAGTTTAGTGTAAATCGCCAACAGATGGTTTCATTAATCGTCCACTGCTTTTACCAGTGTTGGTTCAGAAGACAATGCCAAGAGAGAGGCATTCTAAGCTATCTTTGTTTAAATGTCATCTCCCGGAGGAGATGTCAAAAATTGCGAGCGCCGATCCATATTTCAGGACGACACCGCGGGGTATTGGGTATAGTTTTCAACTAGCAATAACCGCGCCTCGGATGAACCTCATTGGCTACGGTATTGCCACTGCGCAAAGCTAACTGAGTAGTGTTGGAATACTGTCTTATGCTATTGTAAAAAACAGGGAAAGGGTATTACGGTTTCGGCAACAATCAAATTACATGATAGAGTACCCATTTTATGTTTGTACAAACATACAAGATCTTCTAAAGAAATATGGAGTTAACACATATACATAGCTAAAGGTGTCCTTTCTTAATTTTACACTAAATGACACATTTGTTTGGTCAATCAGCACAATTTTATTGGCTTATGAGCATTAGGTGACATCTGGTGGACAGAACTGGAACTAGCCACATGTGGTTGCTGTATGCTCTACCAGGGGGAGCTGCATGTGCTACTAGACATCAAGCATGCTAAACATGGATATATGATTGCATTGATAAATCAACTAAATGTGTTGATTGAATATTTGAAAGAAAGAGTGAATGTAAGGTTTGTAAGTTGTATCATTCGTTTACTTGAAAGATAAAGGATGTCATAAATTGCGAGTGCTGTAGGCAAATACTAATGTGGGTTCAGAAGACAATGCCATGAGGAGGGCATCCCAGTTTATCTTTGTTTAAATGTCATCTCCCGGAGGAGATGTCAAAAATTGCGAGCGCCGATCCATATTTCAGGACGACACCGCGGGGTATTGGGTATAGTTTTCAACTAGCAATAACCGCGCCTCGGATGAACCTCATTGGCTACGGTATTGCCACTGCGCAAAGCTAACTGAGTAGTGTTGGAATACTGTCTTATGCTATTGTAAAAAACAGGGAAAGGGTATCACGGTTTCTGCAACAATCAAATTACATGATAGAGTACCCATTTTATTTTTGTACAAACATACAAGATCTCCTAAAGAAATATGGAGTTAACACATATACATAGCTAAAGGTGTCCTTTCTTAATTTTACACTAAATGACACATTTGTTTGGTCAATCAGCACAATTTTATTGGCTTATGAGCATTACGTGACATCTGGTGGACAGAACTGGAACTGGCCACATGTGGTCGCTGTATGCTCTGCCAGGGGGAGCTGCATGTGGTACTAGACATCAAGCATGCTAAACATGGATATATGATTGCATTGGTAAATCAACTAAATGTGTTGATTTAATAATTGAAAGAAAGAGTGAATATATGGTTTGTAAGTTGTATCATTCATTTATTTGAAAGATAAAGGATGTCAAAAATTGTGAGTGCTGTAGGCAAATAATATTAATGTGGGTTCAGAAGACAATGCCCTGAGGAAGGCATTGCAGTTTATCTTTGTTTAAATGTCATCTCCCGGAGGAGATGTCAAAAATTGCGAGCGCCGATCCATATTTCAGGACGACACCGCGGGGTATTGGGTATAGTTTTCAACTAGCAATAACCGCGCCTCGGATGAACCTCATTGGCTACGGTATTGCCACTGCGCAAAGCTAACTGAGTAGTGTTGGACTACTGTCTTATGCTATTGTAAAAAACAGGGAAAGGGTATTACGGTTTCTGCAACAATCAAATTACATGATAGAGTACCCATTTTATGTTTGTACAAATATACAAGATCTTCTTAAGAAATATGGAGTTAACATATATACATAGCTAAAGGTATCCTTTCTTAATTTTACACTAAATGACACATTTGTTTGGTCAATCAGCACAATTTTATTGGCTTATGAGCATTAGGTGACATCTGGTGGACAGAACTGGAACTAGCCACATGTGGTTGCTGTATGCTCTGCCAGGGGGAGCTGCATGTGCTACTAGACATCAAGCATGCTAAACATGGATATATGATTGCATTGGTAAATCAACTAAATGTGTTGATTTAATAATTGAAAGAAAGAGTGAATATATGGTTTGTAAGTTGTATCATTCATTTACTTGAAAGATATAGGATGTCAAAAATTGTGAGTGCTGTAGGCAAATAATATTAATGTGGGTTCAGAAGACAATGCCCTGAGGAAGGCATTGCAGTTTATCTTTGTTTAAATGTCATCTCCCGGAGGAGATGTCAAAAATTGCGAGCGCCGATCCATATTTCAGGACGACACCGCGGGGTATTGGGTATAGTTTTCAACTAGCAATAACCGCGCCTCGGATGAACCTCATTGGCTACGGTATTGCCACTGCGCAAAGCTAACTGAGTAGTGTTGGACTACTGTCTTATGCTATTGTAAAAAACAGGGAAAGGGTATTACGGTTTCTGCAACAATCAAATTACATGATAGAGTACCCATTTTATGTTTGTACAAATATACAAGATCTTCTTAAGAAATATGGAGTTAACATATATACATAGCTAAAGGTGTCCTTTCTTAATTTTGGGTATATCTCGAACTACCCGTATAAGGTTGCTGTGTGCTCTACCAGGGGGTGCTTCATGCACCACCATCAAGCATACCACTGCTAGATTCGGATAGGCCTACATGATTGCATCGCTAAATCAACTAAATGTGTTGATTGATTGAAAAAAAAGAAGTAAATGCATTGCTTGTAAGTTTAATATGTTATTTATTTTACATTTTTCTTTACTGCTAATTGATTGCAGTACTTACTCTCACTGGAACGGACTGGTCGTCCCACCCACCCACACCTTAAAGTTAAGACATAAAGTCTTTATTATCGTACCTATAAATGGTCTTTTACTGTCATACTCTGTATTTATGTGTACCTAAATGGTCTCAACTTCATTCGATTGTACCTAGTGAATAAGTCGTGGTCTTTTAACTATTATATTATGTTCAATTGTAGATATAGGCCTAATTCAATTGGATTAATGTCTCTTATCATGTTTTATCATACATTTTATTACAAAATGTCATAATGTTATACACATTTTACATTTTACCAATCATAAAGTTTAAACATAAAATAAACTTTATCTTTCCAAGAACTGTGATCGTCTTCTTTGCTAAGGTTGGGATGGGCTAATGATAAGGCCACTTAAAAAAATAAAATGGTTTCTCATCACTCATTTTTTTGAGTGGTCTAATCTTCCCTATGCTTTATTGCACTCTCCACTCCAGGGCTTATGACAACACTTTTCTTTAAAGTGACCCCAAAGAGTCACCCCAGTTGAATAGGTGTCCATATCCTAGGTTCGATCCCCAGCCCGGGGGGGGGGGGCACTTAGTATATTTTGTATACACAGGTGTGCGGCTGGCAAGGGTACTTTTTCAACAAAATCTCCCTAGCAAGGGTCCTGTTTCAGAGAAAAATGTCCCTAGCAAGGGTCTAGTTTCAACAAAATCTCCCTAGCAAGGGTCACTTTTCCAACAAAATGAACCTATTTTCACCAAAATGTCCCATTTTTGCCCATTTTTCCCCGAAATTGTGCAGACACGGGCAAAATTTCTTGGTGAAATTACTGATCCATGAGACATTTAGTGTTTTTCCTCTTCAAAACCAGGACTTTTCAGCCGAAAATGCTCTAGCAAGGGTAGGTTTTTGAAACAAAATCTCACTAGCAAGGGTAAGGGTTGTCATTGGTCCAGCCGCACAAAAAAATTCAAGTAGGCCTACCCCCCCCCCCCCCGGGATCCCCAGCAAAGGCTCAACACATGAAGCGCCGAATCAGGTAAAACTAGGCCTATAATTTATAAGGGAGTGGTCATCAATTGACCCCCCCCCCCCCTCCTCCCCATCCTCATTTCAATATAGGCCTAAAGTCTCTGATATAAAGTCTACCGTAATTTTATTCCCAAGTAGCCTATTCATTTCTGGGCTCATTGGCTTCCCATAATACTCTATACATACATCACCGGCTTTCCATAATTTACTTCTGTCTACTCTTCAAGCAGATATCTTCCTGATGTTGTATCCCTCAACCAGAACACTGCTGTCAGGAACTCTGCTGGGAGTGTCACAATCTCCAAAGTCCACCTCCCGCGCTGGAGGAAGCGATGAGGCGAGTCCAGCTTGTGCAGGTGCTGTGAGGCCGATGTTTGTTTTATTTCCTCACGGACTTTGATCTCTCATGTCATCATGTCCGCCCCACCTAAACCCTGGGAACGTGCAGGAGCCGCAGCCGCACCGACTCCTGACATGGCTGGGTAAGTGACAGTTAAATGAGTGAAACTAGCAGAGAATTACAAAGGTTTATATCGGCCAATCGAGTTTTTTCATCTATTATCGCCCAGAGACTGAGTGTAGTGGCTTCCAGAAAGCTGTAAATGTAAAACTAGGACAGGTTCACTGTGGCACACCCAATCCAGTCCTCCCGAGCTTAATAGGCCTACATGTATTTGCTTATAACGAGTGGAGGTTCAAACTGCAGGGATATATGCCCATGAACCTGATTGTGTTGAGCCTCGTCGGTGAAACTGTGTAGAAATGTAGGCGATATCCCCGCCCCCCTAAAAAAAAAAGTAAATAAATAGATCCAACACAAAATTCAACTGTCACTGAGAATTTAGTTTCTTCAGTGATATATTTCAGGCATACCGGTATATGCCTTGTACTAGTGCCTATATTACTGCATCATAATTGTATAATATATGAAAAGGGCATGGACCATGGTTTTATCAACAACTGAAACCTAGAGTTCGGAGCAAGTTGTCCTTCATCAGGATCTATAGATCATGTATACTTTAAATATTTTCATAGAGATTCATCCTTGATATTTTCCAAATGTCTTATCTCTAATACAGGTAATAGTTTCAGCTATTAAACAGAACTTGAATAACTGTAACATTAAATGACCACACCTACTTTCAGGACTCCCCCATGTTGTCTGCCTGGAGGGGGTGGACCCATGGACCCGCTGCGGCAGTCACCCACGACACTAGGACCATCTACGTCAGCACCTCCACCTATACCCGGACGCTCCACCGTGCAGTCCTCGCCCTATGGGGGAGGGTATGGAGGAGGCCTCAGTAGCTACGGCGGGGGGTACAGTAGTTATGGTGGGATGGGGAGTAGTTATGGTGGGATGGGGAGTTACGGGGGGTTCGGGACCGGGAGCATGTATAGCCCGTATGGTAGTGGACTCTACGGAAGCAGTATGTACGGAGGCGGGTACGGAATGAACCGATTAGGCGGTATGGACAACACCCCAAACAGCTTCGTGCAGATGGCCGAGGAAAACTCCCGCCAGGCTTTCCAGTCCATCGAGGGAATCGTCCAGGCATTCGGATCAGTGGCCATGATGTTGGAATCCACATACTCCGCTGTGTATAACTCATTCCGGGCGGTGATCGGAGTCGCAGATCACTTCTCACGGATGAAGGCCACCTTTGCACAGGTATTCTCCGCGCTGGCCATCATACGGACACTTAAGTGGATGCTGCGGAGGTTACTAGTGCTGCTCCGACTTCGGGAAGCTGCGCCAAACGAGGAGATCTGGTCGGAGGCTGCGGCGGCCGGGCTAGATGCCGTCGGCGGGTTACCAGGATCAAAGAAGCCAACGACCTCCTGGCCGCTGCTGCTGTTCTTTGGTGTCATCATGGGGGGGCCGTGGCTCATCTGGAGGTTCCTTTCTTCCCTCAGACCCAAACAAGGTAAACGGCTTATTCTAGAAAAAATTATTGTTTCATGCTCACTTGATTAATGATTTGGCAACAAAATAGCTTATGTATCCGATACTGACTATTTTGATTATTACGGAGGCAAATGCATTCAAATATGCATTTTGTAGATGTATACAGGGTAGTCATTCAAGTCTGATTTTGAGTCTTCGTTACCAGTTATGTTATGAGTATAAAACAACAAAATAGGAAATGTGAAGATATAATTCAACTCATTTAACTTTAATATCAATGAATGTTAATATCGTTCGGATCCTTCATATTTCTTTAGTGTCCTTTAAACCAATTTGCATCCTTCTCTGTTTGTCAGCTGAAGGCAGTGATTGGGCGTCCGGGGCCGATGAACATTTTGTAGCGCTCGCTGAGCACGACTTTGAAGGAGAGAAAGAAGATGAACTCTCATTCCGCCGCGGACAAAGGATTAACATTGCACCCAAAGGTAAGCTACGTATAGCAGGGTGTTCTGAGAACAGATATTTTTCTTCATCAAAACCGCTAATTTATCTAATTATAGAACAATGCAAATATTTTTGTTGGGGGCATAAACTCATTATTTCTAGTAGATTATTCATGCCAATAAAGGGCATTGATAGACTAATCATAAAAGAACTGGGGAGTTGCTCACTAGCATTGGCGAGTTAATCACCATGGCTGCATTCATGCATCGTGCCGATATTGAAGGACATAAATATATTAATGCATTATTAGAAAGCCCCATAAAGGCCAATGAGCATTGATGATGACTGTCCTTCCTCGACACAGACTTACAGCCACGGCTGCGAGGATGGCTGATGGCGTCCGTAGACGGGCAGCAAGTCGGCGTCATCCCTGCCAACTATGTCAAGATCCTCGGGAAGCGACCCGGAACCAAGACAGAGATGGCCGCTCCATCTGCCACTCAACAGTACACAGGGCCAGCCCCGCTCCCCAACCAGCCCCTGCCTCCCGCCCTCACCGGGACCACCCCCAGCACCGGGGGGTGCTGTGGGGGGAAGACCGCCGCTGAAGTCCCTCCACCCAAAAAGGGGTGCTGTGGTTCAAAGAAGCAGTCACCAGCACTACCAGAGCCTGGACAATTTGAGTCTGCCTTTGGAGACGGGAATTTGGCACAGAACAATGGAGACTTGTTAGATGCGGATAAACTTACGTGATACGCAATGGGACATTATATGCCCTTTTGAAAAAAGAACATATTGTCTGTGATGGGATTGGTTAAACAGTAATTTCTTCATTCTAATGCAGTAAATAGAAAGAGAAGAATACTGCCATACGATTTTAGATAATATTACATTTATATTTGTCGTACTTTATTCTTTGCCAATTGTGTAATGTTTATACCCCGGGTTTATACACATGTATATATATAATGAAATAAGTCCTGGCAGTAAGTCTCATGGCCTGTTTGAGTTATGAAATTTAGAATTAATGAAAACTATTATAAGTTCATGTACCGTATTATCCTGTGGGTGCTTAAAATGACCTAGTTGAACTGATTGAATCCAAGATATGGAGACTTGTCACTATAGTACAGATGCAATTTCATTGCAATAAACAAAAGGAAAAGAAAGGCGTGAATGTGAAAATATAAGGATGATAAAACCATGGATAAATAACATAGACACCCAAGATATTGAATGACTTTAATGCCTCGGATAAGACTCTGGAAACAGAATATGCTGCAATAAATTCTTTGTTGAAAAAAGGATACTGCTTTCACTCTCATAATTTTTTTTTTATGAATGACGTCATAAGCTTTTATTCACAAAATGTTTTTCCATTTATATCATGATGTTAGTAAGTTTTAGGGAGTGTTCATTTATTAGTGACAGGGGGGGGGGGCGCAAACATTTCCGACCCTTCCTGACGGAGGGGGGGGGGGGGCGTAAAAATTCTGACCCCTCTTGAGGGGGGGCATAAAAAAATTAGCCTCTTTTTAGTAAAAAAGCCCGTGCATCACTTTAGTTCAAAAGGGGGTGGACGAAATTTTTTGGCGAGGGGGCCGTGAAACGTTCCACGCGCTCTCGAGGGGGGGGGCCCTCCGCGCGAGATTTCCCACGAAATCTCACTACCCCCCACCCCCCCCCCCCCCCCCCCGTAATGATTTCTAATTAGACTCTATATTTCAAAGAAGGTCCGATCGCCGGAAGTGGGCCCCGGAAGTGCCATTACGGACGTTGATTTGAGCTACGAGTTTGAAACTTTTTGAAACTTTTTTTCAACATAAATTGTATCTCCTCTAATTAGTCATTTATCTCTTAACTACCTATAGTATGATAGTACCCTAAATTTAATACACGGTGGTAATGATACACCCACCCCCTAAATAAACTAGACACCAAATCTTTAAGATAATATTCTCATAAACAACAATCACGCTCCTAGAATGGATCTGCCAGTAACCAGCGTCCAGAGCAAGCACCTGCGCGCCCCCCTCCTTTAAAACGGGAACTAAAAGTTGGTGGCATTTTCGTATTGAACATTGTCCCCTTTAAGTATGATATTCAAAGTAATTAAAATCGTTGAGATAGATGAGCATAAACTTTCGCTGAACCCCTCAAAGAGAATATTCTTGAAGGGTGAGGTTCCTCTCGGACGGTACGCAGGCACGGTAGATAGGGACGCACGTTACCATGGGGATAGGCCTATCTCTAAGCGGTATCTGGGGCACAGGGACGCCGCATTGCCCTGCTTCCCGCGTTCATTTGGACGGGGGCAGGGAGGGGCGGGGGCTGGGATGGGCACGCATGGCCTAGCTCTCGCCAGTGAGAGGACAGACGTTTAGAGCGTTATCTTAATAAGATACTATTAAGACTGTCTTAATTGTCGTATAAATAATGCACCGAACACGAACTTTGGCTGGTGACAATGAGGGCGCCGAGGCCCGAGGGTTGGGCAAGATCGCGAAGCGATCAAGCCCAACCCGAGGGCCGAGGGCCCTCATTGTCACCAGTCAGAGTGAGGATGAGGTCATTATTAAAGTTCTAACACGAAAATATTTGCAAATATTAAATATATTTAGCAAAATACAGACGAAAACAAAGACGTAAAGGTCATTTCCGGTTTTGCAGTGCATTGTCCCCTGACAATCCAAGATGGCGGCGCCCATGTGCGACCAATCAGATCGTCGTATTCCTATCACATGATCAAAATCAACTTCCGGGAGTGTTAGAACTTAAAGTTGGTTCCTGGAGTGACCACCTTACCTTCCACTAGATCCTCTAGATGGCACCACTGTAAGTTTGTAACATTGCTGTATATATCGGGGGCTCTGCCCCCGCACCCCCTTCTTCTTTCTCTTTTTTTCCCTTCTTTTTCTGGAATAAGATTACGCCAGAAGTGCCCCCCCCCACTGCCCGTACCACAGTCCCACCCCTCCCCTGGGCCTGACCAAGTGTGTAGTCTGCACCTAACCCTAACCCTAACCCGAAACCGCTGCCCCAAAATAAGATACTGAATTAAGACATTAAGACTGAACATTAAGATAACGCTCTAAACGTCTGTCCTCTCACCTTGGAGAGCTATCCAGTATTTGCCTGGGATGGGGAGGCCTACGTGGGAAGCTTTGCCATTGCGAGTCTTCTTCCAAGAGGGATTGACACCCCCCCCCCCCCTCCCCCCTCTCCCCCGAATCCCCATGTACGCTAGGCCTAGGGGCCTACCAAATCTGTGTGAACTGTCACAGTGTTAAGCGCACTCTGAATTTGAGGTTAGAATTAGGCTTAGGCCTATAACCTTGCCATAGGACCATAGGCCTACAGCTAGATAGAAGGACTTCTCCTTTACCAGTCCAGTAGGCCTAATATAGGCCTAGGTCTACACCCCCCCTCCCGGGACACCTCCGCCCTGAGGCTGATATTTAATAGTAGGTCTACCAACCACTATCCCGGCCCCGAAGGGGCTGGTGATTTACATATCATGTCCGAGAGAGAAAGTCACCCATCTGAAGTGAACGGTACTGCCACCTAGAGTATTGGCGGCAAACTAAAGAGCGCAGGTGCCCGGTGCTGCCATCTGCCGGATTACAGACGAAGGAGCGCGGTGCGACGTTCAGAATCCGGTTCACGGTTTTAAACAGTGGTTATTTTCTTCCTGTAAACTTCACCCATCTCATGAATCGTAGTCACTAGAAGAGGAAAGATGCAGAAGGAACTAGAGGGTATGTATTTACGGGCTAGCAACAAATCATATAACGCTTTTAATTTAAATCGGTTACCGAAGTGTGCCGTATGGGCGATAATAGAAGGAATCACCATTGTGTATTGACTATACTGCCATGGCCTGGGCATAGCTCTTTCTATCAGTCTGTGGCATGTAGTATTTGGGTAGGCGACCAATACCATCATCCATATCAAAATGTACTCTAATTTCTATATCCTGGCAACAATGCGTTGTTAATTCTGTATCAAAGGACCAATACCGGTTAACCGAAGAATTGAGGTTTATTTTCTTTGACTTTCTCTTTGATTTTAATAGTAAACTCTTTACCTTTACTTTAGGCATTACTCCCAAGGAGGGGGGGGGCACTCCCTGGGAATTACTGACTATGTGTGAACACGATTCCAAGGGAAAGGGTATCTTTCTGAGCCCTAGGCAAGGTTGCCCGCGAGGATCCTTGAAAAGGGGTGCTTTTTAGAAAATTTTGGAGGGAAAGGGTTACATTTTAAGGTAGAGTGACTAAAAAGACGCTCAGATGACAATTTAATCTACCATTAACCTACGGTGGACGGCTAAGACAAAGAACTTCACACCTTGGTTATTTTCACATAACCGAAGGTTAAGTCAGATACCCCCCTATGAGGACACCAGTCAGTCTGCCGTGGTTAATTGTACATATTCTCAGGTCCTTCTGGGGTATCTACTACTTTCTCAACTTTGAGGACAGATTCGTATGTTTCTTGCAGATTGGGGCAAGGTGGTTTACATTTTGTGGGTCATTTCTATCATTTTCATTAATCAATTTGATGAAGGAATTTCTCTTGTGGTCCCCCTTGATGAGGGTACTATATTTTGCTCAGTTTCCTGTTAAAAGGGTGCTATTTTGTTAATTTGCCTCTCGTGATAAGGGTCCTAAATTTGAGGTGATGTTCACACATACATGTAGCTACTATAGGAAAGATAGGGAGTGCCCCCCCCCCCCGGGGGCATTACTATTACCATGGAGTGTCCAGTGTACTCTATAGCTCCATGATATAACAAGGACGTAGAGATCATCAAAGGAAAAAGGACGATGAGACATAGATCTGAGTAGGGAAACACAGGGGAGCTATGGTCGACATTTTTTTTGGGGGGGAGGGGGATACAAAAAACAAACACATGGGTCAATATAGAGGGCCCCAGACGGGTAAAATCGACAAATCGACATGAGCCTAGTGACAAGGGACAAGACCTATTTCTTAGAATCGACAAATGACATAGGCATTCCTTAAAATCGACAAGTGACATGAGACCTAGTGACATTTTTACAGTGTCGGTGACAAGTGACAAGACCCTTTTCTTAAAATCGACAAGGGACATTGACAATTCTTAAAATCGACAAGTGACACAACACCCCCCCCCCCGTCTGGGGCCCTATATAGGCCTAGCTATACTAAATATGCCTACCGTATTCGACGTAATAAGCGCACATCCCCTAATAAGCGGGGGGGGGGGGGGGGGGGGCTTCAACATCAATAAAATGACGAGGGGCATCATTGCCATTGTTATTGTCATTTTCTGGTAAAAAAGAAGTTCTTCAGAATTCCTTTCAATTTGCCGCTACTAAAATGTATCAATTTGCCGCCCGCTACTAAAATGTATCAATTTGCCGCCGCTACTAAAATGTATCAATTTGCCGCCCGCTACTAAAATGTATCAATTTGCCGCCCGCTACTAAAATGTATCAATTTGCCGCCCGCTACTAAAATGTATCAATTTGCCGTCCGCTACTAAAATGTATCAATTTGCCGCCGCTACTAAAATGTATCAATTTGCCGCCCGCTACTAAAATGTATCGATTTGCCGAGTTGTCATGGTGACGTTTACACTTCCGGTTTCGGGGCGATGGCGTGTTTTCAAACGGCTTTCTGGCCGCCGAGGAAATTGTTTGTTATTGTATGCAGTGCAGGTATAAGGGGGTTGTATGGGAATAAATGAGCTTTACGAGGTTATTCATGTATATCATCTCTAGACATTTGTGAAAAACTGCAGCCTTTCTATGGCTAGTTTGCTCAATAATTCACCTCAAACTTTGCTACCGAGTCAAACCCCAAAATGGCGGCGGCCATGACGGGAGATGTGGCCTGCTTGCTTTTCATTGGTCAGTGAGCTAGACCAGACTACCTAAGGAACAGTGACAGCTCGGCAGGACCCGGGTGGCGCTTTGAACAGTGTGATCGGCCGTGAGCGAAGGTCTCGTCTCCTCTCGCCGGGCGCGAGAGAGCGCGAGTTGTCATGGTGACGTTGACACTTCCGGTTTCGGGAAGATGGCGTGTTTTCAAACGGCGCCGTTGACGTTAACTGCCGTAGTTGACGTTAGTTGTCATTCTACATGATTAAAATGTCTTTCTCAATTATTTTAAGCTGATCAATACAGGTAAATACTCTATATATTCAAATTCAGTTGTTTGATTATACGATTGGAGCCAGTTTTGGCTTAAATTGAGGCTGCATCAATTTCGGTCAATGGCTTCCAAGACAGGGATTGCTTAAAAATAAGACTTTTCAATTTGAGATGATCTGCAGAGTAGGTTAATTGTTCATTTACTATGATTCCTTCGGCATGATCAGGCAACACTACTTTACTTTACATTCCACAAAAAAATTAGGTGAAATTGTAATTCCTAAATTATGAAAATGATGAGTTTGTGATCTCTTTTATTGGGGTAAAATGAAAAAATTTAACAAAATTTTAATTTCTTTCTAAAATTTTTATTTAAACAAATAACAACATAAAAATCAATAGACATGTACATCAAGTATAGGCCTTTCATATTATGCAGTTGGATTTTTATAAAAACATTTATTTTTGACCTTTTGGGGACATTTGCAATTTCGGCCCCCCACTACCAGAAGCTTTTGGTCGACATGAGTCATTTGAATCTCTTTTGACGTTATGAAAAAAGGTTGTCGACCATAGCTAATTAGAGATACCTGAAAAATAAATCCTTGCTTTAGGAAGTGTTCATTTATTAGTTACGGGGGGGGGGGGGGGGGGGCGTAAAAGATTTTGACCCCTTCTAAGGGGGAGCGCAGAAAAAATTCTGACCCTTCTTGAGGGTGGGGGCTTCTATAGTTCAAAGGGGTTCAGCGAGGGGGCATGGAACATGTTCCATGCTTTCCACAAAAATTGTTCGTGCCTCTTCGCGAGATTTCACCACCCCCAAGACCAAGTAATCAATAAATGAACACTCCCATCTTGTCTCGGCTACTCATAGTAGGGGCAGGGGATGGAGTAGGCCTGAGGTATCGAGTGTTTGATCGAATTGAAATTAAAGAATAAAAACATCTAATGATTTTGTAACATTGTTGTGATTCTCCGACAGGTGTCCTGGCTAAATTGTCAACTACCAACACCAACAGTGTCCGTGCCACCTGCCAGAAATGTGGCTACAGTAAGTACACTTTTGTAATTACGTAATACTTCTGATCAAATAAAGCTGGCCCAGCCGACCTGAAATCAATGTAGTTGACATTTGTGATTAGCTAATTTATTTGCAGCCATTTAAGGAAGAAAAGACTCTTTTGAATACTGTAAAACCTCACGTATTCGTGCGGATGGAAAGTCGGCATAGGTGGCGCCACTAGTGCCTGAATACACACTCAAAAACCACTCCACTGACAGCGAGGCGGTGCATGAACAATAGCCAGAGTCACCACCAATCAATGGCGGAGGTGTGAAAACCCGATGCAACACTGTGCTTTCACCTCACTTAGTTTTACTGCTCACGATTTCGTCCGTACGAATAGTAAGTCTAACTCGCGTATAAGCCGTTCCCCGAAGTTAGGACGATCCTTTAAGCCGCACTGATAATCTTATTATGGTGACTTTTGTAATGTATTATGATAGTACCCAAATAAGCAGCACCCGGACTATGTGCCGATCCTATAAAGTGCGATGGCGATCTGACTCACGTACTAGCCGCGGCTTATACAGCAGGTTTTACGGTACAGCTCCATTGTATTCAATGGGTTGCATCAAATGCGGCGCTTCCAGTACTTAAGCAAAGTGAATCTTGTATTTAAAAAATAACTTGTTTTCCTTGTGTATTCCCAGTGGGACACCTGACGTTCCAATGCCGTAACTTCATTAAGTCTGACCCGGCCAAAGACATACTCCTGGACATAAGCAGCACCAGCTCAGAGGACTCGGACGAAGAGGAATTTGTGTCACCGCTCAAAAAACAAGCAGGTTAGTGATAATTGTATTTTTGATTTGAATTTATCTTGTTAATCCAGATGAAAAAATACTTGGCTATTTGTGTTTGTAAACCTTTTCCATTATGTTTATGTACGGTATATTTAAACTATGGTATCAACTTACATAGCCAATCGTAGATAAATATAATATTTCCTTAAATAAAATCATAGATGTTCATACAAACTCCTGATGTAACGAAACTTCTCCACGAATGCCCGTTCTATCATATGTAAATACTTACTCTAGATTTGTCCTCTTTGAATAAAGTTTAGGAGATAAAGTTGGTCAAAAAAGAAGCTGCTTTGATTAACTTTTTTGTGCTCCACTCTTCAGCTGAAGAAGTCAAGAAAAAGAAGAAGAAAAAGAAGAAAGAAAAGAAGTAAGTATTTTAACCCATAATATCTGAGACCTTAGCCTCCTCGCCTTTGTTATCCTATGTAGAAACTAAATTTGATTATCTTTTGATTATATCTTTTCCCTCCTAGTCCTATGTCAAAAATGTTCACCACTTCCACGCATTATATAAAATCAATTCCAACACATTGAAAAGTGGCAAGGCTCCTACCAATTCTAATATGAATATCTAGTCCATGAATTAAATAGAACCCAGCAAACTCAATATTCCTGTATTCTTTACAGAAAACGCAGCAGGTCAGAATCGCCAGATCGTGATGATGGCAAGTCGTCTCATAAAAAACACAAGAAGCGTCGTCACCGGTCGTCAAGTAGTAGTGACGATTCTGACGACTCGGACAGCCACAGTCGTGATAAACACAAGAAGAAGAAACACAAGAAGAAGGAAAGTGACAGCAGCGACAGCTCTGACAGTGAATCCTCTAAATCCAGACACAAAAAGAGCAGCAAAAAGAAGCACAAGAAACACAAGAGTCGACATAAGAAACATAAATCTGCAAAATGAGAAGACGTGCCAATTATAGACTTTCTCCATGAACGTGTATTTATCTTGTAAAGTAGAGGAAAAAAGTGATTGTCATGTATGATAGTATCGGGAAATAGAAATAAAGTACATTAGAATGATGTATGCTTTGATGTCTTCTGTTATGGCTGCCTAAACAAAAATATCAGTTTTACGTAATAAGCAGGGTTCCCACGTGTCATGGAATTTGAAAGCTGTCTGGAAAGTCATGGAATTTTGTAATGAAATTTTTGTGTCATGGAAAATGAAAATAATGGAATTAATATCACAAAATCTCCTAGAAGTGTCCCATTTGCTTTCTTGATTTTAGAAATTTCTTCAGGGGCCAAGCCCCCTGACTACCGCAAGAATGTTATAAATGTCATGGAAAATTGAGATTTTTGTCATGGAAAGTCGTGGAAATGTCATGGAATTTCAATCTGAAATTTTTGTGGGAACCCTGAATAAGGAGTAAACAATTTTATCTTTTTTTTAAATGACAATTTTTGTGTGTATCTACTTAAGCAATGAATTTCGCGCACCTACTTTTCAGAAATTTGATTTACTTTTTTTGTTTCAAATGAATTGTAAATGGATTTCGCTCATTTTTTTCAATAATTGATAATTCCTTTTTATTCATTCATTGATTCATTAAATGGCATTTAAGCATTTATCATTGGAATGAAATATATATATATATATATATATATATATATATATATATATATATATATATATATATATATATATATATATATATATATATATATATATATATATATATATATAACATGAAATGACAGATACAACATCAAATTGGAATACCAATAGGTTCATATAAATGACCTGTGTAAGATCTTGTGACACAGGCCCCATTAGTCTTAAATTTCGTTTAAAATGATTTCAGCAACACTGATTTGGAATAAATAGAAAAGAAAACTTGTGATCATGTTTTATTTTAAATAAATAGAAAACAAAACATCTGGATATCTTTGCAGTCTCCCTTTATTGTTAAACATAAATGTCTGTTGTCTGATACACTATCCTGGAAGAACTATCAAAATACAAGAAAAGGGGTTTCCCCCTGCATGATACGCTAATAAAGTTTTGTCAAATTGTCGATTTAGAATCTGAGCTGTAGTGCAAAAGTTAACCTGTTGCATCGTCAAATACGGATGACAAGTAGGCCTGCTCTCGATTCAGAATTGTTGGGGTGCTACTTTCCCCGTGAAGAATTCCAGAGAATTTGCAGGAAGGAAGGTGGTATTTCTGCAGCACAGCATTGGAATGTTGCGGCGCGCTAAAATGGGGAGATCATCGTAGACGATGCCATAGCAATAATAATACGCCACACAGGTCACTATCAGGCTCATCCTGTCAAAGATCAGATAGGCAGTCAGGATATTATACACTGGACCCCCAAACCTTCGACGGAACATTGACCACCGCGTAGGCTTCTGTTCTGGAGTGGTGATGTTTTCTTCATCAGTGCTTTTTTCAGAGACGGTTTTCGGGATGGTCTTTTCGGTAGTGGCAGTCCCTTCGGCGATGGTGGTTTGTTTCTCAGGTATTCTCTTTGTGCAGAACCGGCCATACAAATGGTACAGGGCTCCGAATATGAAAAAGGCCAGAATAAACTGGGAGCAATAGAAGTCTAGCCAACCCCCCTGTACGAAAAGGTAGGAGAATGTCCGACTCCACTGAAAAAGAAGACGGGGAATAGGAGAATGAACATATTAGATATATTTATCAATGTCATACTGTAAACATATTTTATTTCGCGCTGGTGCTGTTTCTCCACAAAATACCAACGTATACATGCTATTTGCGGACGACACATTCCGTAATTTGTGGAGAAACTAAAAATGATGAATAAAATTGTTTCTTTTAGCACAAATGGTACTTATACATACAAATATGAACGTCCACATTTGAATACCGACCTCCGCACATTACATAAATTGACTACCAGTAGCAATTTATGCCAAGTGTAGTTAATAAATTCCTTAATATACTGACCTCCGTATTTTGTGGAGAAACAGGACCCAGTACATATTTTCCTGGATTTCGCCGATTAAAAATCCGCGAAAATATGTGCAGCACAAATATTTATACAGTATAAATTTCAGGAACATGCGAATTTGTATTTTTTGGCCAATCCGTGAAAATTTATACCAGCGATAATATCTATGCTTACAGTATATCGGTAACGTAAACTGGGGTGACTTTAGCTTAAAAAAAAGTGTTGCCCAAAACCCTGGAAATTTGCACTTCGGTCCAACAGGATGGCTGCGCCCATGATCAAAATCAAAGATGATAACAAATCCCTTAGGTTAAAATTTCAAAAGTGAATGGATTTTGTTAATATATACTATCACTCCCCCCCATTTCACAACATTCCGAGACTTTCCCTGACATTTTTTTCCCATGCCAGACTTCACTCGTGTAAATGCATTTGGATGATGTAAGGATGGATCGATATCCGGATAGATGGGGAAATCGGAACTTAATTTTACTTTTCTGTATCAACCCTTTAACAGTGCAAACCAAAGGTTCCGTCTTACCTCGCGTGGTTTACTGTTGTCAGTGTTCACAAGGAAACGTATCACATCATTTGAAAGCATGTGGATCATAAACATTGACGTCATCACCCCGGAAAGGCTGTTGAACCAAGTAGTCTTCCTTGGGCCAGGTAGCTGTGGAATAAGGAAGAAAGTGTATCATATTAACACAAGGGTCCAAATAACGAGAGATAATGTAAGTATGACACAGGAAAGGTGCCACCATAGACATGCTATATAATGTCTATTGATGTCTATGGTGCCACTAATCATCAGCAAGAAGGAAGAAATATTTTGGAGTCGCCTCAGAGAGGTGGTGAAGGGGGCGGGGGGGGGGGGGGAAGGGATGGGTGTCTGACAGGGAAAGATATCTGATGGGGAAGGTGAGAGGGACAGGTGTGGGAGAGGGACAGGTGTGGGAGAGGAACAGGTGTGGGGCAGGGACAGGTGTGGGACAGGGACAGGTGTGGGACAGGGACAGGTGTGACAAAGGGACAGGTGTGGGGCAGGGACAGGTGTGTGACTGACAGATGTGGGAAAGGGACAGGTGTCGGACAGGGACAGGTGTGGGGCAGGGACAGGTGTAGGACAGGCACAGGTGTGGGACAGGGGAAGGTGTGGGACAGGGACAGGTGTGGGACAGGGACAGGTGTGGGGCAGGGACAGGTGTGGGACAGGGGAAGGTGTGGGACAGGGACAGGTGTGTGACTGACAGGTGTTGGACAGGGACAGGTGTAGGACAGGGACAGGTGTGGGGCAGGGACATGTGTCGGACAGGGACAGGTGTGGGACAGGGACAGGTGTGGGACAGGGGAAGGTGTGGGACAGGGACAGGTGTGGCAAAGGACGGGGCGGAAGGGGGTGGGGAGAAATGAGTGATGAAGGAGGGATGGGTGTCTGAGGGGGAAAGATATCTGATGGGGATAGGTGTAGGACAGGGACAGGTGTGCGACTGACATATGTATGACAGGGACAGGTGTGTGACTGACAGGTGTGGGGCAGGGACAGGTGGCAGGTGTTGGACAGGGAAAGGTGTGGGACAGGGACAGGTGTTGGACAGGGACAGGTGTGGGACAGGGACAGGTGTAGGACAGGGACAGGTGTGGGACAGTAACAGGTGTGAGACAGGGGAAGGTGTGGGACAGGGACATGTGTGGGACAGGGACAGGTGTGGGGCAGGGACAGGTGTGGGACAGGGGAAGGTTCGGGACAGGGACAGGTGTAGGACAGGGACAGGTGTCAGACAGGGACAGGTGTGTGACTGACAGGTGTGGGAAAGGGACAGGTGTTGGACAGGGACAGGTGTGGGAAATAGACAGGTGTTGGACAGGGACAGGTGTGGGACAGGGACAGGTGTGGGACAGGTGTGGAACAGGGACAGGTGTAGGACAGGGACAGGTGGCAGGTGTGGGACAGGGAGAGGTGTGGGACAGGGACAGGTGTGGAACAGGGACAGGTGTAGGACAGACACAGGTGTAGGACAGGGACAGGTGTGTGACTGACAGGTGTGGGAAAGGGAAGGTGTTGGACAGGGACAGGTGTAGGACAGGGACAGGTGGCAGGTGTGGGACAGGGACAGGTGTCAGACAGGGACAAGTGTAGGACAGGGGCAGGTGTGTGACTGACAGGTGTGGGAAAGGGAAGGTGTTGGACAGGGACAGGTGTGGGACAGGGACAGGTGTAGGACAGGGACAGGTGTAGGACAGGGGCAGGTGTGGAACAGGGACAGGTGTAGGACAGGGACAGGTGTCAGACAGAGACAGATGTGGGGCAGGGACAGGTGTGGGACAGGGACAGGTGTAAGACAGGGACAGCTGTGGCCCTGTGGAATAGGAACAGGTGTAGGACAGGTACATGTTAAAACATGTGGATGTTTATGGATAAAGATGAGTTGAACTGAGTGGGTCTGAGTTGGTTCGATTGCCATTTACTAACTGATGTTTACATGCTCATAACGGATCCAAGATGGCCGCCGCACATGCACACATACAATGTATACAACACACAACATCCTCCCTTTTAACGGAAAAGATAATCTCTTTTATCTTAGGATAATACTATAGCTTATTCAGGGTTCAATTGAGTCTTTGGAATAGTCCTGGGATGTTACTGTCTTTGTATGAGATATAAGTCTGTCTTTGGTCTATAATTGAATTAATGAGATTTAAGACTTAAATGATATGTCTCTAGATATTTCATGTATCTTTTTTCTTATAGGAAATGTCAAGTAAGATTTTATGAAAATAGGGTCAGGTAGACTGCCTGACACCCATACGTGAAGGACAGGGATTATTCTGCCCTCTGTGTCAATCACGTCTCACTGGTAACACTGTGGCGCTACAACGGCCCTGCCAGACCGGGTGGTTACCACCGGTGGTGCAGGCACCTCTGCCGGTTCGGGTGGTACGGTTTGTTCAGCCACCGGTTCATTCCTACGCCTCTGATGTGGAGTGGCGGGTTTGATGGTGCGCTGTACCTTCGCTGGTGATGTGACTGTTGGAGTGATGTCACTGGGTACTTTACTGGCACTCATTTCCTCGCGAGTGTTAGGTTTCTTGGTCTTCTTCAGGTGCTGACGGTTTCTCCTGAGGATGCCAGTTGGAGTCTCCACGGTGTATGACCTTTCATCTAGTCTCTCTACCACTGCAGTGTTGCCGAAAACTTTTTCTCAGCGCAGGCCAAAGTGGCCTGCGTCTTGGCATCTTACGCAGGCCATTTCCTTCTCACGCAGGCCATATGAATTTTGATATTTCAAGGTACTTTTATAAACTTCATTATAACTTATTACTACTGCAATAACTTAAAAGAAATTGAAAAAAATATTCAATTCTACAAATATGGCCCTATCTTCCCTTCTAATTGGCCGATTTGAAAAATTCTTTCGCCATTAGAAAGCTCAGATCATGGCAGGCCATTGTGGCCTGCGTCCTAAGGCCCTACGCCGGCCAATAAGATTCTACGCCGGCAAAAGCCGGCGTGCCGGCGTTATTTCGGCAACACTGCCACTGTCCCCTTGGTCCAGGTCTTAGTACCAAGTTTAAATGGTTCGAGTCTAACCGTGTCTCCTTCCTCTAAAGGAGGCAATATGGCTGACTTCGTGTTTGCGTGCTCAGCCTGAATTGCTTGACCTCGCTTGATGTCGCGTCTTGTATGCTTCAAGTCAACCACTTCCGGCTTTAGGAGAGCGGGTTGGGTCGGAAGCATTGTCTTGGTGCGTCGGCTCATCAGCCTTTGTGCAGGGCTAGACAGCATACCTTGTGATGGCGTATTTCAGTGGTCCAACATAGCTAGGTATGGGTCGGTTCCGGCCTCGCGGCACTTTCTCATGATCTTTTTAGCGGTCTTTACTGCTGACTCAGCTTTGCCATTCGCCCTACTATTGTACGGGCTGCTCGTCATTTGTTCGATGTCCCATGCATCGCAGAAGTCGCGGAATTCTTCGGACACATACTGTGGCCCGTTGTCGGACACCAGGGTGTCTGGGATACCGTATCTGGCAAAGTGTGTTTTTAGCTTGCCGATGATGGTTGTAGAGTCTGTCACAGGTAGCATGTCGACTTCCCAGAAGTTGCTTAGGTAGTCAACAGTGATGAGGTAGTCTCGCCCGTTTAGGCTAAACATGTCCGTCCCTACTTCGGCCCATGGCCTGTCAGGTATGTCGTGACTCATTATCGGCTCTTTAGGATTTGCTGTTTCGTACGTCCTGCAGATGTGGCACTTCGAGATGAAATCTCTGATTTCTTGAGCCATGTTTGGCCAGAAGATGCTTTCCTTGGCACGTCGTAGGCATCCGTCTATGCCGAGGTGCGACGAGTGGATCTTGACCTTCAGGGTCGCCCTCTCGCTCATGGGGATTATCACTCGCTCACCTCGGAATACCAGTCCTTCATGCACTGCTAGTTCATCTCTGAATGAGAAGTATGGGTGTAGCACTGGTTGTACATCGATCTTCTCGTTGGGCCATCCTCTTAATATGGTCTCTTTCAGTGCCGTCATTGTTAGGTCGACTTCGGTGGCTCGACGGATGGTCTCAATTCTGGAATCGGATATGGCCACGTACTTCGTTGCATTGACGTTCTCAAATTCTTCGTGATGTCCCTCCGTAGTCTGTCTGTAAGCTCGAGACAGAGTGTCGGCGAGATACATCTCCTTCCCAGGCGTGTATATGACTTCCACGTCATATTGCTGGAGTCGCATTAGCATGCCTTGTAGTCGCCTAGGGGCTCTTGCTAATGGCTTCTTCATGATGCTTTGTAGAGGTTTGTGGTCAGACATCACGCTAACCTGTCTACCAAACGTGTACTGGTGAAACTTCTCTGCACTCCACACGATGGCAAGCATCTCTTTCTCTATCTGTGCGTAGCGTGTCTCGGTGTCGGTTAGGGCACGGCTGGCGAACGCTACCGGTTGTCCGTCTTGTAAAAGTGCCGTCTTGCTGGCGTCACACTGGATGGTGAGCTCCTTGCTTGGGTCATAGTACCTGAGAACTGGTGCCTCACTCACAAGCTTCTTTACTTGTTGAAGTGCTCTGTCTTGGGCACCGGACCAGTTCCATGGCACGTCTTTCCTCGTCAGTTGCCGGATAGGTTCCATAACATCTGACAGTCGAGGTAGGAATCGTGCTAGGTAGTTAATGAATCCATTCAGACGCTGGACTCCCTCAACATCGGTCGGTTTCTGCATATCCATCACGGCATCCACCTTCGCAGGATCGGGCTTTAGGCCTTCATGCGTGGTCAGATGTCTAAGAAACGCTACAGATTTCTGGCGCAGTTTCATCTTCTTAGGGTTCAGTCTGATACCTTTGTCCTGGCATCGCTGAAGTAGTAGTTCCAACTTCTTATCTTGGTCCTGTAGGGCTTCGCAGTCGGTCTCGCCAGTGCCGTATACCATCAGATCATCTGCGATACAGATGACTCCATCCAAGTCGTGGATGCATTCATGGAGCTTTCTGGCTAATATCTCTGACGAGACGCTTGTACCGAATGGTAATCTCAACCATCGGGATCTTCCGTACTGACTTGCAAATGTAGTCAGTCTCGATGACTCCTCGTCTAGTTTCACATGCCAGTATCCGGACTTCAGGTCCATTGTCGAGACTATCTTCGCTTTGGATAGTTCTGGCAGTACGTCATCTAGCGTGCAGAGGGGGAAGTGCTCTCGTTTCAGTGCCTTGTTCAGTGGTCTAGGATCTATGCAGATCCTCAACTCTCCGGTCTTCTTCGTAGCTGTTGCCATGGCGCTGACCCAGTCCGTCGGCTCGCTAACAGGCGCGATCACACCCTGCCCGACTAGCTGGCCGAGCTTCTCCTTGACCCTATGTTTTAGGGCGTCCGGGACCTTTCTGGAGGGTTGGATCGATGGTGTGACGGTCGGGTCGACATGGAACGCTGAGATACCTGGCATGCAGCCGACATCTTCTCCGAAGACCTCTTTGTATTTATCTAAAATTGGGCACTTGTAGACTTCTTCCTTCTTTTTCACGCTCGCTACTCTCTTGAAGTTGTCTTCGAGGACAGAGATGAGTCCTATTTGTTGACTCGCCGATACTCCCAGGATCGGCATGAGATCGCTGTCCTCCACGACTACGAATTTTACGTCGTAGCCTTTTCCGTTTGACGGGTTCTTTATCTTGACTCGGCACTCTCCGAGTGGGCGTTTTAGCGTCTTGTCCCACATCTGGAGAGTATTTTGTGGTGGGCCTAGCTTGGTGGTGTCGACATATTTCTTTGGTATCAGGTTGACTGATGCGCCACAGTCGACCTGGAAATTAACTGGAACGCCCTTTATTGTCATGTTGGCATATATCAGTTTGTCGCTTTTTAGATTCACCGCGCTGACCTCCTTCACTCCATTTATGACCTCATACTGGCTTTCTTCGCTCTCGGAGTCGTTCTCCTGCACGGCGCGTACCTTCTTGGTCCTAGGGGTCTTCTTAGTCTTCGATGTCTTCTTGCAGGCGACGTCGAGGTGGTTCCGTCCGTTACATAAAGAACACCTTTCCCCCCATGCCAGGCAGTGTTTCTTTCCGAATATGTGGTTGCCAGCGCAGAATATGCAGTCCTGCGGTTGGTCTCTCGATTGGCCTCTCGTCTTCTTCCTGTTATTCTGTTTGTGTGGCTTGACTCCGTGAACCTCTGCCGTTCCGCCGCTGGCGTTGACGTGTTTAAGTCGCAAACCGGTTGCTTCGTCGGTGCGGCAGATGTCGATACACTTTTCGAGGGTTAAGTCTCTGATGTTCAGGAGTGTCTTCCTGGTCTCTTCAGACCGGATGCCCATCACAATTCGGTCGCGTAGCAGAGTGTCTTTGAGGCATTTACAGAAATTTACAAATACAGAAATTGCAGCTTTTAGTTAGGAAGCGGAGCGCCGTTAGATATTCGTCAAAACTCTCTTTCTCTTGTTCCCTACAATTGAAATTGTATCTCTCCATGGTCTCATGCAAGTCCCCTATAATGTAGGCATCAAATTTCTTTATTATTTCTTTGAGTGTCCTATTGGTTTCGTCTGCGAAGACAAAACCATTGTAGATTTTCAGGGCATCTGTTCCTATGGAATTTAGAAGCATGGAGGTTTGGTACACAGCAGCAGTTGTGTCCAGGTGGGAGATTACAGTGTAGTTTCCCCACTGCTGTTTCCACAATAGCCAATTTTCAGCCTTACTAGATTGCAAGTTTAGAGGGGCAGGAGGCCTGATACCAGGCACAAAGTGGTGCACTGGTGCATTTCCCCCTGGGGGAGGAGCATTCTCCCCATTACCTTCATTGATTTCAGGCATTGTGCTGGTACCTATATACTTTAGTAGTAGGAATTGGTGACTAGCAGGTCACAGTTCAGACTAGTGTAGCCTGTAGACTAGCAGGTCTATAATTGTCACTTTAGGCCTATATAATCTCTATACACTATCAGGGTATAGATATATTCTCAACACACTATCAGGGTGTTGATGTAGAGCTAGCATTTATTAGGAATGTCTCTGGAACCAGTTGCTGTGGATCTCAGGGTGAGCTGGCAAGATGGCCACTTTCAGTGACAACACATGTGTATTCTGCTTTTGGCTTCAGGCCAAAAAGTGCATTAATCACTCTTCCAGGGTGAATAAAAATTATGTGTGTCTACTCACAGTTTCTTGTTGCCCTTCCCTGACCCTTCACCTGGCTGTCACCATGTTAAAACATGTGGATGTTTATGGATAAAGATGAGTTGAACTGAGTGGGTCTGAGTTGGTTCCATTGCCATTTACTAACTGATGTTTACATGCTCATAACGGATCCAAGATGGCCGCCGCACATGCACACATACAATGTATACAACAAACAACAGTACAGGTGTGTGACGGACAGGTGTGGGACAGTGACAGGTGTGGGACACCTAGTGACCTACCTCATGTTCAACGATGGCGGCTTTTTTGTCTTTCAACTTCTCTACATTTTTAGCTTCTTTCTTCTCCAAGAGCACATCAGTGTCACAGTCAGTTAAACCCCTCCCTGCTTCCTTGTTTGTCTCCATTGTTGTCTGACTTCGAAGACGTCCAGGGACGCTACGCCATGTGTGTGTTTTTTTTTGCCGTGCTGGTGCAGTCTTGCATCAGTCTTCCTTTTCCATCATTGGCCACAACATGAGCGGCCCCAACTTCCCGCGACGACCTCTTTTCGTGTACGTCAGCGGCCCTCTCTAACACGCATGCGTACAAGCAGCATCCAACATGGCGGATTCTCAGGAGGAGGAAAAGACATCCAAATCAGAGGACGATTTCATGGATCCTTTAGGAGCAAATGATCCACTGTCTAGAGGTCTAGAAGATGGATACGATGATCTTGAATATGATGTAAGTGTAGGTATATCGGGGATGTATATTTGAGGAGATATCGCCATTTTAGCGGCGCCGGGAGGCCGCTCCGTCTTCTGCTAGGCCTTCCGTTTGCCATTTGACAGCTCGGTGTCAGTAGCTGAATCTGAATGAAACCACTCTCAAATATCCCTTCAATGTTTTGAAGCTATACTCACTATGTTTAGACTTCCATGTGTGTGTTATCCTTGAAGAATTGGATACATGTAGAGTGGAATAAAATGCATGAAGTGCTGGTTGATTTGATAGGGGCAGTTGATTGTAAATTATATTTATTCATGGCAAACAATGCCAATGGCTATGGTTGTGAGTAAACAACCTCTGGCTCTGACTGAGTCGGACCTATGCTATGGAGACTGACCAAGTCAAGGCCCAGGCTCCGCCCACCTCTTACTAGTCTTAGACTTAGCCATAGAAAGCGGCTCTGTTCTTTTCCCAACCTCTCCCAAATAGTACCGTCGATGGATTGAATAACCTTACCAGTAACCAGGGTAAAAAGATTTTGAATGGCACCCAAAACTTTCCAATAAAACATACACAATGATTCACAATGATAGGGGTGTTTCATCGAAAATAGAATTAACAGTGTCATATCAGATCTGTGGTGTTTACCTGAAAGCTCTTTATGTAAGAAGAACAACAAAAAAAGAATTATGTCAATCGGACAATTATTGAGCGTTACAGACCCATTTGAATACGGAAAAGTATAGAGAAAAGTGAAAGTCAAAGCCCATACATTTGTTATTAAATGGTAGGCACTAAATAAGCCTAATTAGCCTAATACTTTTCGGTATTCAAATGTGTCTGCTACGTTTAATAATTGTCCGATTGACATAATTCTTTGTTTGTTCTTCTTCTTACATTCAGAGCTTTCAGACAAAGGCCACAGATCTGTCATGACACTATTATTCTCAATACTAAAACAGAGGTGCATCCATATTTTACCCTGGGCTGTCTTCAATTTTTGACTTTCGGGTAACCTAAACACACATGTGTATACTTAAAGGCGCACTGAACCCACGACTTCATTTGCGTACAAAATTCGGCAGGGCTAGGTCCTGAGCTCAGTGCGCCTTTAAAATATGTGGTAATAAAGTGTACTTTGGGCAGAAATTATATGGGGAGGGGGTTGTGCTGAGATTTGGTAGTTTTGTTCAAAAACACCTATATTTTCAGAACTATTTGGAGTAGAAATTCCGCACAAGTGTTGAAATGACCACAAACATGTATAGAGCATGCTAAAACACTGAAATTAACTAATGGATGCAAAGCTAATGCAGCCCAGCTGGTTGAGTGAGGGTAGGTTGTATGGGGACTTGGCTGCAGTGCAGGCCGCCAGCCACCTCCAAATTTGACACAACTTTACTTTACATTTCATGTCATAGCATCACAACCAGAAATGCTGGACACTGCATATTAATGGGTGTGAAAGTAGACATTTTGGCGATTCAATAGCTGTTTGATTTGTGAAAAAGTACCTACTAGAACTTACTCTAAGGGAGTGCTCATTTTTTAACAACAGGGGGGGGTGGTGGATTTGGGGGGGGGGGGGTAAAAAATTTGGACCCCTTGACCGGGGGGGGGGGTAAAAAATTTAATTCAACCTGTTTTGAGGGAAAAAGCCCGCGCGTTACTATGCTACAAAGGGGCGCGAACGCGCGCGATTTTCGGCCTGCCTGGGGGGGGGGTAAAAAATTTCGACCCCTCTAGCGGGGGGGGGGTGAAAAAATTTCGCGCGCTCCGCGCGAAATCTCACCGCCCCCCCCCCTGTTGTTAAAAAATGAGCACTCCCTAATGATGTTGGAAAGACAAAAAACGGCAGCTCGCGATCAAACTTACGCGAGGTGCGCAAGGTGTGGAACACCCTAACAATGACTGTATGGGGTGATTTGTTGGGTTACTTCCAACCATACATCGACAGTACCAAGGTACCTTGGTACCGTCGATGTATTAAAGGTTGGGAGAATGCAACTAGGGGTGATATGCTAACATATTTGAGTGTCTGGATAAAAGTAATGGAAAGAACCTTACGGCTTACCCTAACTCTATCAAACTGTAATCCACTCTAAGGCCACTCAAAAAAAACAAGTGGTTACTCATCACCAAGGTCTGAAAAATCTGACGAGGAAGCCTTTTTTTCTTTTTTTTTTAACTTGCAGGCCAAAATTCACATTTTATTGGTTAAGAATTAATTGATCTTTAGAAGTGGGGAAAATGTAAGTTATTTCTATACCACTGCATTGCTGGCTTTACTAGCTTTAATTTGATACCAAATATGACCAATTTTATCCATTTTGATGAGGTTTTTCATCAAAATTTGGCAAAAAAAAAAGAAGTTTTCCCCAAAACCTGATTTTTATGATGCGCGCGGTGATGAGAAACCATTTCATTTTTTTGAGTGGCCTAACCGCAAATCACTCACTAGACTGACTAGTGACACTACATGTATTACTAGTCGGAGGTCGGAAAGTCGCCGAATACGGACCCAAATTAATTGACAAAGCTGCCTTTTAATACTGCCATTTTCCTCCAGTCAACCTTTTCAAAAAGTCGATTAAATACGTTTGATATTAATAATAACTGATAGGTTGAAAAGACCTAAGTCGCCATGTTAGATCTATAATATAAGTTTCTTATCAAGTACCCATCTGGTGCACTGAACCTCTTTCACCACTCGTCTTTTACATATAACAGTGTTGCCGAAAACTTTTTAGGCACACAGGCCAATGTGGCCTCTGTGGCGAGATCGTACACAGGCCATTTGTCTCCTATACAGGCCACATGAATCTACAGTGTAAACATTGATGTCATAAGGCTATTCAAAAGTAAATGTTATTGATACATACAGAAAAAATGTATTAAAAAAAGTGTTAATTTATTGATAATCTTTACATGGTCATAACTTTGCTGCTAATAGAACTATCTGAAAAATTCTTTCACTTTTGGAAAGCTGAGATAATGGCCGGCCATTGTGGCTGATGTACAAGAGCCTCACATCGGCCATTAAGATTCTACATCGGCAAAAGCCGATGTGCCTTGTCATTTCGGCAACACTGATCATATAGATGTGATTACCTCAACGCCTATGCCCCAACTCGCCAAGTAAATCGATTTATTAAATGGCTGTGACTATAGTCTATACCCGCTCTTTTTTCATATTGTCACACTTTCAAATTTTCGATTCTTTAGATCCAACCAATCAAGAGTGCAGAGTTGGATGCAGTACTGGCGCAGAACCGACAACAGATGATGAAGTTAAAGTTAGAGGAAGACGATTTAGATAACGAGACAAGGGACTTATTTGTCATCGTTGACAATCCTGAGAAACATGTTACCACTTTAGAATCCTACATGACCTTCCGCGTTAATACAAAGGTAAGTGAATGGGTAAACAAGAGTTGTGGGGACTTAGGGTGTGGGGACAAGGGATGGTAGGAGGGGATGTGAGGGGATGGGGTGTGGGCACAGGGGATCTGGGGGCATAGGGTGTAGGTAAATGGGGTGTGGGCACAGGGGATCTGGAGGCATAGGGTGTAGGGGCATGGGGTGTGGGCCCAGGGGATCTGGGGGTGTAGGGGCATGGGGTATGGGCCCAGGGGATCTGGGGGCATAGGGTGTAGGGGCATAGGGTGTGGGGCCAGGGGATCTAGGGGCATGGTTGTGGGCCCAGGGGATCTGGGGGTGTAGGGTGTAGGAACATGGGGTGTGGGCACAGGGGATCTGGGTGTGTGGGGGCATGGGGTGTGGGCACAGGGGATATGGGGGCACAGGGTGTAGGGGCACAGGGTGTGGGCACAGGGGATCTGGGGAAGAGAAGGGGTGTGTAGCAATGGGGGTGTGGGGACATGGGACAAGTGGTTCGGGGACATGGTGATGGGGACAAGGGGTGTGGGCACTCAATAGGGTGTGAGGGACATTGGATGGGGGAGTGTGGGGACATGGGGTGTGGAGGGTATGATGTGTAGGGTGTATCAAAATAAGTTTGTCCTGCGCACTAACTTTCTATCAGCGACAGTATAGCATGGGTATGCTTTATCAGATATTGTTGTTATGATACAGATAGCAGATTACGCCCACCTACTTCAGTAGGTGCTAGGTATGCCAGGCACACTTGATAATGATGCCCTCAACATTTTTAGGGGCTAGACAATTGGATATAACGCTTTATCAACTTGCTGGAAACATGTGATAATTTAGTTCATACATCCAGACACCCTAATTTTATCAAAATATTTTTCCTTTCCAAATTGGTCATTCTCATGATTCGCCCAGAATGTTATTTCCCACGTGTGTTTATGTGTGTGATAAATATTCCCGCATGCTACACGTATTTGAATATCAATTAGATAGACAAGACACACATGATATATTTACATTCGTATGCTAGTTAAATCTATGTGACACTAATTGGAATACATGTATTTGTGTTGTATAGACATCCCACATGTTGACCAACAGATTATAGATAGATAGCAGCAGGCAGCCTTTTTATGATATTGATAAATAGGCCACATATCTCTAATATTGATACATGTACACGAATTGAGGACTAGTAGCAGTGATAGTACAGGCACACTTTACAATGAGTCCTAAAACAGTAAGAATCAATTTTCCGCTGCATTTATTCATCCAAGGTATCAACATGCATGCTATAAAACTCTGTTTTTTTAGACAGATTTAAAAAAAAAATCATTTATGCCTAAATTTTTTTTGTTGTGTTTGGTCAAAATTGTGATTTTAGTAGTAAAATCGCCAAAAAAAATTGAAATCTCAAAAAAAAATTAGGGTCGGCCCCCAAATACGTAGGGTCAGTCGGGATACCGGAACACAAGTTGACATTAGTTTTTTTTAGGCCTTATCAGATGTCAAAGGGGGGACCTCTTAAAAGTCAGGTCTTATCAAAGCCGGGTGTTTTCGGTATATACAAATTATTTTATTGATAAATTTGTTGTTTTTGAGTGACATTTAAATCAATGTCATCATCTTGCCAACAGACAACGCGACCCGAGTTTGAATGTCAGGAGGTGCAGGTGCGGAGGAGATATAACGACTTTGTATGGCTGCGACAAAGACTTGAAGAAACACAGAGCACGCACATAATGCCTGTAAGTATGGCCAGACAAGAACAGGATTGTTGTTTTATAAACGGTAAATAATCGATGAATAGAAATATAAGCAATAAATGTCAGCCATTAATATTAAAGTATAAAAGCAAAAGTTACGCGGTCACAATGGAAAGCCAGTTAGACACTGGCTTTAACAGTTGTATAAAATGTGTGCCCAGCTAAGTGTATCGTAGTGCAACATTTACTTTAATAGGTGTTTGTGGATCTTTGGTATATTTCAGCCATTACCAGAAAAACACAGTCTACGGCGATTAGAGAGATTTTCCCCAGAATTTGTTAAAACACGACAAATGGCGCTACAAAAATTTACGACAAGAATAACAGATCATCCGGTCATGTCCTACAACAAGTATTTCCAGACATTCCTAACAGCGAAACAATGGGTAAGTGCTGAACTCTCAACCCTTTAAGGGCTGGCTAGTGCTTTAAATTAATGCATAATGCCCTTAGGTCTGCTGGAATGAATGCAGCCGTGGATAATAACTCGCCATTTATATATTCATGCATCATGCTGGCCCTAAAGCTTTAATACACTTGTTAGGGTCGGCATGATGCAGTAATACAGCGCCGAGGACTTACTCACCAACACTGAATTGGCTCATCATACCAACAAGCTAATATGTTTGAGGCATCATGCCGTCATTGAAGCCCTGCATTATTGACTCAGGGTAACTGAGTAATACTAAACGACTGAACCATGCTTTAAGACGTTTTTGTTACATAGGAGAATGTCTATCATGCAGCCTGTGTTATAGATAGACATGAGAGAACCCAAGGGATAGATGGGCATGGTCGGGGGACAAATGTTTCCTTCGAAAAGAAATCTGAAATGTCTTTCCTTCACCCTGTAATTTGGCTGCGATCTTCAGGTACTGATTTCTCTCTTTTCCATAAACTCTTAACTATTCTTAAATTGCTACCCTCTAACTGAAAAGCACATAGGCTACAGTGTTTAAGCAAAGATAGAAATGACTACTTCTGCCAAAATCCCCCATATTTCTCTCTTCACACACAAATATGCCATCTTGTACAGTGGAAATACCCTCAAACACACAATAAAAACCATCTAAAACATTTAAATTGAATTTAAATTAAAGTCACCAGAACAGAGCAACACAAAAAAACTCATTGACTCAGGTAGCTCTGCTACCAGAGTCTTATACGACGCCTTGGTGAGACACTTTGCAAAATAATTTTCATCCATAGATAAACATGTGAAGGAAAAGAATAAAGTGAAAATAATTTAATGCATGATACAGCTGAACATTTAGCCAATGCTGTCATGTAAAAAAATTCCCTGTATTGCTACTTCCAGGGGCCTAGAAAATGGAATAAAGAAAACTTGACCAAAAACCAGAGTCCATTTTTTGATTGTAGACAAACATGAATGTACTGATTCCTTACTTGTGTCCTTCTATGTCCTTTTTTGCAGTAGTAGTTAATTCAATGTAAATGAAAATATTGGGGACTGTAAGACACTTTTATTAAGACCACAAAGTGAAAAACACAGGGCGGGAAACCAAAAGTAGACAAAAGAGGACGTGCGCTGCATAAATTACTGCACCGCGCATGCCCCTCAGTGCCAGACTTCCAGAAGACGCTACTGCCATGGTGAAACCGAGGACCGAGCGGCGTCCACATATAATTCTACGTTATACGGCAGTGGGCACAGAGAAGGCTCCCTCACTGTATTTTGCATACAGCATGGTACTTGTCCTATAACTACTACATAATGCAAGCGGCATCTTCACATGCCTCGTTTATTGTCTGTATCCTAAGAAGTGTTTTGCATGCAGGTGGGGGTGGGGAGGGGGTCAGGCTCGATTATCAGGCTCGATTTTCAGGCTCGATTATCAGGCTCACTTTTCAGGCTCGATTATCAGGCTATCAGGCACAATTTTCAGGCTTGATTATCAGGCTTGATTATCAGGCTCACTTTTTAGCCTGAAATGTTATGACAGACATGATTTCAAGGTAGTTTTGAACCAGGAATATGTTTCTGCTCTTACAGTTCACAAATACCGTAAAACCTCGCGTATAAGCCTAACTCGCGTATAAGCCGCACCCTGACTTTGGGCCGATCCTACAAGCCGCAGAGACCATCTGAATGGTCCCTGGAAAAAACTTGCTTTTAAGCTGCACCCCCAACTGTAGCCTAAGTCTGAATAACACATCAGGTCAGAGTCCTCCTAGTGGCCCTGTCTGGCCTCCTGGCGGCCCTTGCTGCCTCCCCGTGGCCCATGAAGCCTCTAACAGCTTTCTTAGGCTGTACACCTAATGTGATGAACGTTGCGACTATAGAGGCTATACCAAGACTCCAGTCAGGTTACGGCTTTCTCAGTTTATGGGTGCGTTGGAAAAGGGGGGGGGCTATAGTAACGGCCCTATTGGTGCAACGTGTACGCCGCACAGATGACCTCACAGTTAGGGGGCTCGCCAGCAGGTCCCAAATTCAGTATAGGGTTGGGGATTGGGACATGAGTATTACACATAATACACTCACACCTATTACACTCACACATATTTGACATCTGTAGCACTCGCCGCCCCGCGGCCGACCGACACGGCGAAACAGAAACGGAGATGGTGTCGCTGCTGACGCTCCGATCGACTTGCTTTTCGACCGAGACGTAAAACGGGGGTTACGCGCCGCCGGGCGCTGACGCCCACAGCCACCTGCTTGCCCAGACGCACTTGCTTGCCCACACTCACCGGCTTGCCCACACCCACCGGCTCGCCCACACCCACCGGTTCGCCCACACCCACCTGCTCAGCTGAAATATGATAACATACTAGTGTGACACATGATTTGAGGGTAGTTTTGACCCAGGAATACATTCCTGCTTTCCGAATTGACAAATAATTCATTGTTCCTGAAATAATATTATGGATTCAGTCGTTTAGTCCATCAATTCAATCACTTTATCACTCTGACCCTGAGTGATTTGTGATGTTAATCACACGTTCAATCTTTAAATAAACAGTGATTCATTAAATAATGTCTTCCCTGTTTTTCTTCTCTTTATTGATATATGATATCACTTAAACATTTACTCATAGCAAACTATATTATATTATTACACAAATTGAAACTATATGACATAAAATTACTAAATCAAATTTTTACTATAACCCCAACTACCTGAGTCTCTTGTGATTAGGATCACACGTTAGATTTTTTTCTCTTTGTGATATTCACCTGCGAACTCCCACAAGCCCCAACTTCAACATGCCCCCCAACCTCTGACCTGCAGGAGACTTTGCACTTGACCCCCCCCCCCCCCCCCATGAAAAATATAAAAGTCATAATTTTGGGTTTTGGTGAAGAGATTTGGCGAACAAGATTTTTTAATTTTTTTTTATCTCTAGTACAACCCACACTCACCAGGTCCATCTTGGACCATCTGTGATCATCCAATAGGGTCCATAAAGCATATCTGGTTTGGTAGATAGTTAAAGTATCCGTAAGCCTGAGGGCGACCAGAAATTGGTATGGCCAGCTCTGAAGACGAGAAATTTTGCAGGAATTGTCACTAAGGACGAGACATTGCTGAATCCCATAGAGTTAGGATGACTATAGTCAATGCTTGCCCTGCCGTGGTATCAACTATAGTTGATGCTCGCCCAGCCATGGTATCAACTATAGTTGATGCTCGCCCACAAAGGGTTAAATTAGCTTTTTAGTTCTCTTTCCACACATCAACAAAGAGTGGCGCCACTGGTAATTTTCGTACTGCGCGAGATCTCAACCGTCAATGTGTGCAGAGCAAAATTGTACCACCCATATCTTCGCCATTTAGCGCCGATTGACTCAATTTTTTGTAGGGACAGAAGGGGGTTCATGCCCGCAGCCTGCAACTGTCGCCCACACCCACCTGCACACCCACACCCACCTGCTCTCCCACACCCACCTGCTCACCCACACCCACCTGCTGGCCTGAATGGGAATAACATAGATGTATGACACATGACTTAAGGGTACTTTTTAACAAGGAATTCATTTCTGATGCCAGAATTGACCGATGAATGATTATAAGGGAAAACTATATCTAAGTACATGATGCTACATATCCAGCTTACCCTGAGTCATCTGTGAGGCCACTCACACGCTCAATCTTTGTATATGTTGATCTGTATATGTCTGAGAACACTGTTACTGCCAATGTATCATCTTGTAGCTTAAAATAATGGAGCTCTTGTGTAGCTGATATCGCAGCCCACATTTATACAGGGAAAAAGTCCTCAGAATCCTATTGTTATATTTTCGTGGTGCACACATAGAGGTACAGGATGAATCAACATAAAAAATACACATTTATTTCAAATTTCAGGAGTTTCAAGCAGCCAAAAAGGAGGGTTCTGGTTTCATGAGTCGGGTGGCCGACTCGTTCCACAACATGAGTGCGGCGTATATGATGAAGAGTCGGCCGCCCGAGTTCACCACCATGCACGAGTACATCACCACCTTCTCTGAGAAACTCGGCGTCCTAGACCGAATAGCACAGCGCATATCCAAGGAACAATATGGTGAGTACCCTTACCTTTAAGGATCACAGAGTACTCTAATACTTTAAGAACCCCCTCAACACTGCATTTCTTGTAACTCAATACAATTTTGTGCAATATATTGGCTTACCGTGTGGAAGGGGTTAAGCCCTTATGTCAGTATGATATATGAATAGATATGATCTACCGTGTTTATAGTAATAAGCCCACAGTACGCTTAGAAATTTATCTTGAACGAAAAAATATAAAACCTAAAAATTATTCTATTAAAGGAGCTCTCGATCCATGACATCATTTGCGTGCAAAATTCGGCGCGGTTAGGTCACCGACTCAGTGCTCCTTTAAGAGCCCCCACCCCAGCCATTTTCTCTCAAATATTTTACTGTTGCATTTCCGTATTAGACTTAATAAGCAGGCATAGTGCTTAAATAATTATCCTTAACACATTTCTTTTACTGTAAAGCATATTTGGGGTATATATGCTCTTCTGAATAAGATTTAAGCATTAAATTTTAATCCTAATTCATCCTCTTTTAATGTATGCTCTTCTAGAGTACTTGGCTGAGCTGAATGAGTGGGGTCCGGTATTTACGCTGTGGTCCAACTCGGAGGACAAGGTGGCGTTAGCACTGAGAGCCACAGCCACCGCCGTCGCCAAGAACTTCCTCTCCTTACAGGAACTGGTATGTACTGCTGACTTGGCACAACCGTTTAATGTTTTATGACTTTGTTGTGATAATGCATGAATGCAACACTGGCGAGTAATTCGCTAGAGCTAGAGCATCATGTCGACCCTACAGGGTTGGTAGACTCCCGATAGGTTGGCATGATGGGTAAATGCAGCACTGCCACTGGCCAGTTACTTGCCAGGGCTGTATTTATACATCAATTTATGATAGCAAAGCGTTGAAAGGGCATAGCACATTAAAGCACTATGCAGTCTTCAAAGGTTTAACATCAATCAGTGAGATAATCATACTTAAAGAAAATGGTACCTGTGCGGTACCACTGTAAAATGTCTCTCAAAAGCTAACACCCCTTTAAAATAAGATTGTCCTCCCCTGACTATCGAGTACCGTAAAACCTCGCGTATAAGCCTAACTCGCGTATAAGCCGCACCCCGACTTTGGGCCGATCCTATAAGCCGCACCAGCGATCTGATTATGGCGACTTTTATACTGTACTATAGTAGCAAAAACTCGCGTATAAGCCACACCCTGACTCTGTGCCGATCCTATAAGCCGCACTAGCGATCTGATTCGCGTACAAGCCGCGGCCTATACGCGAGGTTTTACTTCAAATTATTTTACCTTAATAAGCCGACCCTTTACATTTGGAAAAATGTATGAGTCGAATTGCCCTACAAGAGGTTTTATTAGGCACTTGCAGTTTATGCTTTTTAATTACATTTTATAATAAATATTATGTGTATAACTTGTGTTTACAGATTGAGTCAACAGAGAGTCAACTCGCACACCCAATACGGGAGTACATGCTGTATGCCGACTGTGTCAAGGTAAGCGACGTATACTAATATATACGCCTTGCCTTTTTGTCCATAAAGGATTAATAATGGCGTTACAGGGCCTAAAAAAAATTGTGTTTAGGTAACATTCATGCCAAAAAAATTGGGTCTGTAAGTCGTTGTTTTTGTTTTTTTTTACCCTTTTTTTTAAAGAATGAGACGAAATTTAAAGAAAAAATAGTTTAGTAGCAAAATCCCTAAAATGCCTTCCAAAAATAAGTTAATAAAAAATAAATTTGGGTAGGCCCAAAACAATGATAACAACTTTTTTTTGTAATAGCCTAATAGTTGTGGATGTTGTCCAAACAGATGGTGCAATGGTGAGTTAATGACGTAATAATGAGGCATCATGCCCTCTGCAAAGGGTTAATAAAACTTTTTGTATTTGTTGTCGTTCCAGACGGTGTTACGGAGGCGGGATGCTATACAGATGGAGTACGAGATGACACACGAGGAACTCAACAAGAAGAAAGACGAGCGGGAACAGGTGTGTACCGCGTACCGCGTCTAGATAGACTCGTTATCTGCTATATATGCTCGTACTATACCTCTTGTACAAGAAATGACTGACTTTCAACAACAGAATATATATTTCCATGACTATTAGATTAGAATCACATTTTACTACATTTTAAGAACCATAGCATATTTCTAATATTTCTAAAACAAAATACTTTTATTACATGTTGGGTGCATCCCATACAGTTTCTTAAGCACTTTTTTATTACATGTATCACATGAAACATTTTATGCAATCAGTTACTATGATAATTGCTCACAAATAGGGCCACTTATTTACAAATGGACTTCAAATTTAATAATTTACGCCTGTCTCAACCGAATATTTTCTATGAAACAAAGAAAACTAAAAGACTGTTGTGACTACCAATATATTAACTCTAAATTCTACTTATATCCCTTTAATGGCCACATAATGCTTTAATGTGTTGTGTCCTTTGTCGTCATGATGCATGAATGCAGCCCCTGGCGAGTAACTCACCAGGGCTGCATCCATTCTCGTACTACCTGCTTGTGCATCTGGCATCATGATGGTAAAGTGCATAATGCAACAGAGTGCTATGCAGTCGTTATAGGGTTAAAATGAAAAGTTTAAAGTTTAAACGAAACTTGCAGCATTGTACCCCCCTAAAACCCCGGCTTTTAAGACAGAATTTTTGTCCTTTAAGACTAAGGT
Organism: Harmothoe impar; assembly: GCA_947462335.1. Classification (NCBI taxonomy): domain Eukaryota; kingdom Metazoa; phylum Annelida; class Polychaeta; order Phyllodocida; family Polynoidae; genus Harmothoe; species Harmothoe impar. The sequence goes on along the minus strand of OX381705.1, from coordinate 94,707,402 downwards.
GGGTCGGGTTTTTTATATACAGATTATACTGAAAACATTTTGCCAAAGTTTAATACAGATTTTTTCCAAACTGGCGGGAGGGGGTCGTCTTAAAGCCAGGGTTTTAGAAGTTATAGAGTGCGGGGAGTGTTGAATGCAGCGTGTCGCTTCAAGCATCATGCCGCCCGGTGCATGAGTTTGACGCGTCGTTATCCCGTATATACTGATTGTTGTGTCCCGTGTCTCTCCCTATGGCCTATGGCTTTGCTCCCGTCTGGGTAAACCTTCCCTGTTTTTAACATTGCGCACTGCATGTAAACCTTAGATCGAGGATGCAAACGATTCACTGAAGGTGGTTCACAGTTATGTTGCATGCTGCAAAATTATTATTATTATTACTTTAATTTACTTTTTGTGGTATTATTTAGTCAAGTTGAATTTGAGATTATTCTATTTTAGTTAATCTAGGCTGCATAAAATTAATTATCAGCTTTGCGGACACTTTTCAAAAATATACGGTGAGGTAGGGAGGCTTTTTTTCTTTTTTGTTATTAATTTTCTAGACCACGAGGGACGTGACTTTTTCTTTTTTCACACATTTCAAGTGGTGAGGGGGGTCCTTTTTTTTTTTTTTGCAAAGTCGGTTAGATCTACCCCTAAAGATTTAGAAATAAGATAACATGTTGCCAATAAATGTGCCAAGTGAAAAATCAATCAATCCCACTATAAAAGTGTCAATGCCATCAAATGTTCACCTTTGTGTATGCATTATTCGAGATGATTCAGAGATATGTCAACAGTATTCTAGCCACTCAGGGGATTCTCAAATAAATTTAGGACATTATACAAGGCATTCCGGGGATTCCAGAACTGCAAAGTTTATGAAAATGGACCAACTGTAGGCTTCAGTATGCCTACAAATAGGGGCGGAAATTTTAATGTTTTTTTTTTCTTTAAATCAGGGATGCGGGGGTTTTGATGATTTTTTTGTAAAATAATGAAAAAAAGCTTCCATGCGGCCCTTTTATAAGGGTGCGGGCGGTGTCTGTAAAGCTGCTAATCTTTTTTATGCAGCCTTACTTATCTTTTTTATTTTTATTTGTTTTCAAGAAATATTTATCACCATCTACTCTAAATCTACCACTCAAATAACCTAGTCCTACTTTTGTGGCACCTCATCTCATTGAGATTTTTTGTGAAGTTGGTTTCTGTAAATATATACCTTCTTTGTATTCGCTATGCCATAGTAGTAGGAATCGATGTTAGAATCTACTTGTTTTTGGTAGAGACAAAAGGTAGTACACAGTGAGATGCTATGCATCATTCCAGTGATATATTTGTACGTCCTTTCGCCTTTTTATAAAGAGATTTGTCGTGTGATCTCTCGGATACAGGTTTATCTTATTGGTACACAAATGTGCATCCATGCCTCAATGAAATCTCAGGATTTTCCTTTTGCAAATTAGTTTTTTGAATTTCTCCATAATTACACACATTTTGAAATTGATATTGGTAACTTGAAACCACTGATTCAAGATGTATACAGGAATATGTTGTGTACAAATGCTAAACACTGATACACTAATATACTACATTGTAATTCTACATTCATGTATATAATAAAGTAATAACCAACATATAAATAGGACAGGAGTAATTTAATATTGAATATTGCAATAATGAGCTAGACTATGGATTGAATAAAGTGAATCAATACTTCTGTGTGTTTAACCCTTTAAAGGCTGAGTCATTCCTCAATGCTTCGTACTCATTTGTCGTCATAATGCAGCAAGGCATACCGGACGAGTATCCCACCAGAGCTGCATCCATTAGCATCATGCCTTCTCTTTGGGAGTGTATAAACTCCATAGAGTCGGCATAATGCTTGAATGCAGCACAAGCGAGTTACTTGCCAGGCCTGCATTCATGTAGTGTGACGACAAAAGGATGTAATGCATTAAGGCCTTATTCAGCCTTTAAATGGTTACTATTGCTTGTGTCCTTGCGTCTGAATGTGACCGTGTGGTTGTTTTTATCGCTGCGTGCCGGGTAGACCCAGGTGGAGGAGGTATGTCACAACGTCTTCTAGTTTTACCAGACCCGCGCATCCCGCTCGCCAGTTGTCGAAAATAATGAATATTGTGTTATAAAAAAGTGATTTAGGACGGATTTGGGCGTGTTTGTACGCATACCTTTTGACTTAATCAATTCAGACAATTCATCTCCATGACTGTAAATACTAGTAGTAACTAAGTTTCTGAGAAAAATCCAGTATGTGAAAGCATCTCATATGAGTCAACTTCCATATTATGATGAGGCAAACTAACCCCCTCCACCCTTGTAAAAAGAGAAATCTTTAACAAAAAAATATTCATCATGACAACTATGCCGGCGGGATGCGTGTGGTCTGTCTATGTCCTGTGGTCCATGTTGGTGAAACAGCTGACTAGGACTCTGTGGTAGGGTCTGCATAATTAAGTCTTTATGGGCCGCATAGTGCATTAATGCATTACGCCCTTTGTCGTCATGATGCATGAATGCATTCCTGGTGAGTAACTTGCTAGGGCTGCATTCAATGCCATGGCGAGTAACTCAACAGGGCTTCATGCAAGCACCATGCCGACTCTCTTGGGTTTATACACTGACCCGGGTAGCCCATGAGGAACCGTCCAGACCAGTCGCGATACGGGTACGGCGGTGTCTACATGATTAACATTGTTGTAGGTGGGCTCTGCAGAGGCGGGTATTTCCATCAGCAGTCTGCTCGGGAAGTCTCCTGAGGCACTCAAACAGGAGAAGAAGGACAAGCTCGGACAGCAACTTGTAGAGGTACTTTAATGACCCTTTAAGGGCAGCATAGTGCTTTAATGCACATTGCCCTTTTAGGGCCCTTGATAGGGGTAAGGGATTGGGGGAGGGTGGGCATGTACCATGTCGATTTAAGAAATGGCCATGTCGCCATATCCATTCTAAGAAATGCCCAATGTCCCAAGTCACTATATATTTTTTTCCTACTGTCCCATGTCACTAAGCCCCAAAATGGGCCATGTCACTGTGTCGAATTAAGGGGTGTAGGGCCATCATTTTGCCGGTCTTACACATGAATGCAGCACGGATGATGGCCAGTCTTTCATTCATGCATTATGCCGACCCAACGGGGTTGATATACTCCTGAAGGGTCGTTTCTAAAGGATTATTTTTGTGGGGACATACAGCTTTGGGATTTTCCAATACTTCCAAAGAAAAGGAAAACTAAAATGGTTGACGTCAGAACAGTCAGAGTCAATTCTTAATGAGTATAAGTGAGTATGAAGATAAGTAGGTGAGAATGATGGAGGAGAAGGGAAGGAACGAGGTTGGGCCAACCTTCCTAGAAAATCAGGTATTTATTAGATAACCTGTTGTATTATTAGTGTGATGTAGTATTCTAGTGTGCTGTGTTTCACCCCAACACTAATTTACCATGACCATCCTCCTGTCTTCCATGAGTAGATTGTCTGACCTAGATATTAATGTATCTGTGAGAAATGATTAAAAAAAGGTTGTTTTTTAGCCACACCTATTAAAAAAGAAGTTGGGCTATACATTTCATTTTTTCATTTTATTTCTTTTATTATAAGAGAACCTGCACTGCAATCATGGTTTCAGTGTGACCTTGGAAACAACTAAAATTGCTCGCTTTGTCCTTATTTTTATCTCGGGAGTGCCGACGACCAACCTTTTGTTAGGTGTGGCCCAACTTATTTTAATACATTTATATGCAACTTGGATTACGGGATTTTACAACAATTATTTTTAGCGACCAGGGGCTAAAACAGAGAAACAAACAAAAAGTTATGATTGTTAAAAAATAGTGAAAAATCAGTATTAAACACGTCCTGTATGTGTTCGCAGTTGACGAAGCAGGTCGAGGAGATGAACGACAAGACGGTTTGTGCCAACGCCGACCTGAAGGCGGACATAGAACGCTGGCACAAACACAAGCGGCGCGACTTTAGGGCCCTCTTTGTGGAGATGGCTGACCAGCAGATACTCTACTACCAACAAGTAGGTGTTGAGTTTCAGTTTCACTACTGTTTACTTTTAGTTTCAGTACTACCAACAAGGGGGTTAGTTTCAGTTTCACTACTCCTTTTTCACCAACAAGTAGGTGTTTATTTTCGGTTTCACTACTACCATCAACTAGATGTTTAGTTTCAATTCCACTGCTAACGACAAATGGGTGTTTAGTCTAGATGCGGGTAGTCCGAGGGTTTTTGTAAGTATAGTACAGAAGTAGACCCCAGGTGTGGGTTATAGGATTCTCCCAATGTTGGAATAGGGTTTATACGCGAAATACTGATTATACGCGGGAATTTGAGATTTTCTAATCTTCCACTGTGAGTGATGGTGTTTGTGTCTTGTTGCTGCAGTCTCTGCGTGCGTGGGAGGAGACGATACCCCAGATACAGCGGTGTGAGATGGTCATGGAGCCGGCCACATCCGACTCGTCCTCCTCCTCACCCCCAGCCACCACCACGCCCCCAACGTCCGCCGAGTCGACCAACAGCTGAACCCGGGCCCCAGCCGAGCTGTGATAACTGTAACCTTGTCAATCAAGCCGAGATGCGGCATTCTCTGAGCTGAGGGAATCCCTTCTGCCGAGAGAATCCTTCGCGTGGGGGAATCCCTCAAATGGGAGAATCCTCCAAATGGGGGAATTCCTTATTGTGGGAATCCTTCACCTGGGGGAATCCCTTACTGGGAGAATCCTTCACATGAGGGGTTTCCTCACTCAGGGGACTCCCTCAGCTTAAGGATCCCTCAGCTGGGGAATCCCTCAGCTTGAGAGAATCCCTCAGCTTGGGGATCCCTTAGCTGGGGAATCCCGCACATGGGGGAATCCCTCACATTGGGGGAATCCCTCACATGGGGGAATCCCTCACCTCCTCTTCCTCTGTGATTTTCATATTTGACATGTGGAGGAACGCCGGAGTCATGACTGGTGAATCGGTATAGTTCATTGATACATGTATATGTAATTGTCGTTCACATTTTGTGTACCAAAAAGGGGACGAGTGAGTATGATTATCATTGTCGTCGTCATTATTGTTGATATATAAGATGGCCAAGAAGGGGATGATGATAGTTGTAGATGGTTGTATTATTCAGTATAGGAGTGGCAAGATGGAGATTGAGATATACATATAAATACATACATATATATAGCACATACTATTAAGACAGTACCACTATATTTTGTAGATGTTGAGGTAGGTGTGTCGTTCAGCACCTACGCGCTCCTCTTTATACCGATCATCAGCTCCCGGGCTCCGCATTACATACATTCAGGATGCTCCTTATTTATATCAGTGTATTCAAGCAAAGGTGTGGAGGATTTCTAACACATTATTGTTTGAAAGTAACTGGGCTTGTATTCCATTGTCCTGTTCCTAATGTTAATCTTCAATCCACCAACAGTCTATGCAGAAAGCATTGAATGCCATGTTGTCCTAGCATAGAGAAAGACACCCAAAGTGTGCAATACCCCCCTGTATCATCATAACTGTACTTTATATAGCCCACCTAGGTTACAATTGTTCAAGGTCAAATCATTCCACATAGTTATAATGCCACACAAGTATCTGAACAAGAAAAAACTTAAGGGATTTTTTGTCGGCATGATACAGAGTGTATCGGAACGCTTCGTCATGATGCACCAGTGATGCGTTGATGCATCATGACGACAAATGAACATGGCGCCTTGAGGCATCATGCCGTCCTTAATGGGCCGGGATTGTACCGTGTTGGCACAGTAAGAAAAGGGCTGATGAATCATAAACTCTACTCTGTCAACTTGCATGATTGTTGTGGGATCAAATTCAATGAGTTATTTTCCAATTATAAATCATCATACTGTATCAATTAATCATGTTGGGAAGCAGCAATGTAGTGAAAATCTAATTCTTTGTTGAATCCTGCTTCTGTTGATCAAAGCATATGTTCCTCATCTTAGACGCGACTGTTAACGCAATTCCTATATTTTAAGTGTATATAAGTGTCTGAACAAACAAATATAAATATATATGTATATGAAAGATCAATCTGTAAGAATTGACTGTAGAAACTGATGTAGTGAAAGCATGATTGGTGATGCATGTTACAATGTGTGTATATGTATATATAATGTTAAGACCCTGTTCGTTCTGAGTGTATTAGCCCTTAATAAGGGACACAGAGTGCTTTGTTACGCTATCCCCTTTGTTGTCAGGATGTATGAATGCAGACTTGGCGCATAACTCGCCGGTGCTGCATGAATGCATCAGGATAGCCCTACGGGGTCGATAAACTCCTGAAAGGCCGGCATGATACATGGATGCTGACTTGGCGAGTAACTCGCCAGGACTGTTTTCATGCATGATGACGACAAGGGACAGCACATTAAAGCATTATGTGGTCCTTTAAGGGTTAATTGTGAATGCACATTTCTGTCAATCAACGGCTGCTGGATTATCTGTTACTGTAGATTCAATGCAAATTGATTTTGGTCGCGGAGTAGAAGAAAATTAGTCTAGATCTAGTCAGGGTGTATATATATATAGAAGCTGCAAACTAGTTTGATATTGGACAGCTAGCGAGATAACTGATGAGAGTTGTGAGGATTAGATGTTAAAACGCAGGCTAGATTTGATCTCGGCACAGCCTTACCCTATAGGCTACCAGCAGCTCTCTTATGGAGGCTGCCATCTTGTTCCCTGGGAGACTGTGGTTTGTGTGACATGTATCATAATATGCAGCTTTGATACGACGGCACCTTCAAGACGACCCCCCCCCCCACCTCCACGCGTTTCTGCATGTTTGGAAAAAAATAATAAGCTTGACAAAATGTTTTCACTATAACTGTATACATGTAACATGTATAAACTCTGCCTTAGGACAAATTCTGTCTCATATGGAAAATACCAACTCCCCCCCCCCCAAAAAAAAAAAAAAACAAGAAGAAAAAAAAACAGTGAAATAACTCGTGACCATTACTGAAGCTGGAATCAGCAAGATTAGCACTGATAACTGTTACGTAGAGCACCGTTGCCCCCTAAAAATGTCCCCTTGTCATTGGTGCCATTTAGTAACACAGTAAATATAAATATTGCTGGTACCTCCATCTATTATGCTGCAACCAGCATATTCCCCTAGAAATCAAGATGGCTGCCCCCATGAGTGGGTCCTGCATGAAGCTTATAGGGATGAGTGTACATACCATAGCTGTACAATATAGTTTGATGGGACCTCAAACTAATAATGATGGTCATACAACAGGAGCAGCAAGTCAGGATTATGAATGTAGATTTTGGAAGAACACTAGATGCTAAAGCCAAAAAAATATATATAATGTTTGTTTCAGGCAACAATGATTAAAAAAAGTAGGGTAGGCTAAGTCAAAAATGACATTTCAATAGCTCAAAAAAATTGCCTAAATCTGTGATTATTTTGTCGACAGTTCATAATCGAGCATGACCGGTTACAGTAGGTTGTAGACCCACATACACATGAATTACATAAATACAGATCTCTAATTGCCAACTAAAGAAGGTAGAATAGTGTATAAAGGCCTTGTCATTCTCCCAATCAGCGACATGTATACCCCATGTCCCAATCAACGCTGATTACGCTTTTCTGGAAAAACTCAGTTTTATTATGATAATACCTCTTTGTTTTTAATTACCTCCCGGAAGCTCATGCATTGATGGACCAGGCCAAAGGAGATTAATATCGTTATTATTTGACGAGTCGGGGCCTTCGGGACCCTCTGGTCGGGCCGCTTGTAGCAATATGTTCTCTGTTTTCTACGTCATGTAATGTGTGAATTGTAGAAAACATATCGGAGAAATCTGTCTCTGGATGTGACGGTGCCTTTGTCCTCTTACAGTGTTCAATTCATCTAACTCTAATGCATTTCGTTGTTAACCCTTTAAGGACGGTATACTTCTTTGCGTTTGTCGTTATGATTGATGAATGCAGCCCTGGCAAGTAACTCTCCAGGGCTGCATTCATGCATTATGCCGAGCCTACGGGGTTGATATACTCCAAAAGGGTTGGCACAATCAGAATACAGTGCGGCTGCATTGCTTGCCGGCACTGCTTTTTACGCAACATAGTGTCCTTAAACCCTTAAGTACGACATAGTGCATTAATGCATCATGCCTTGGTCGTCATGATGCATGAATGCAGTCCTGACGATTAACTCGCCAGTGCTGCATTCAAGCATCATGCCGACCCTACAGGGTTGAGACACTCCCAAAGGGTCGGCATGATGCATCAATGCGGCACCGGCGAGTTACTTTCCAGGCCTGCATTGGTGCATCATGACGACAAAGGATATCTCTCCTTAAAGGGTTAAAATGTTGATAAATCCCCCACTCTCCTGCGATGTGTTCCTGCTCAACAGGGAAAGGGCCTAAATGAGTGATATTATGTAGATCTGGCTTGGTGTGCAATAGTAGACTTGTAATACTCAAACAAATGGATGAGGACGTGATCAAAAGTATCTAGTCCTTTCAATATGAGAAAATATATATACGGTGATGATATTTTAGTATGTTTCCATTTTGATTTGGATATGATTAATATCTGCATTGCGAAACTCAATTCTTGTAATTCCTTGAGATAAAAATAGATGTCTTTTTACACATATAAGACCGAGTAGATATAACTGTCACTTCATAATATTGTGCAAAATACATTCACAAATCTAGTTATCGTGGAAATTCAGTATTTGGCTTGAATCATCGTAAAAGGCAACAATTTGAGGTACCGTACTTAATATCATATTTCTCCGGTGACTTATTGTACAAAATCTTCCCTGACCGTAAATTTGTACAATTAGCTATGACTCAAGGTACTCTAACCTCATACGCAGGTATAATGCACAAATTAGTTGTACGTAGATCCTCTCCTGAGACGGACATGCTGACTCATTCTGAGTCATACTGACTCATGCTGAGTCATGCGCGGTGATTAGACGTAGAGCAGACATAACGTAGCCAGGATGGTAGTTGTATGCATGGCAGGTAGGCTGACAAAGGTAGCCTACCTGGCTAGGCCCCAAACGTCAAAAAGTCTTGTATCATGATACAACAGCAGTTCTGTATCACAGAAAGCAGGCAGTATCTGAAGCTTTGCTTGTTAATTATCCCTCCTATGGAGCATAGTGCGTCAATGCACGGTGCGCTTTTGACAGCATGATGCACCAATGCTTGCATTCATTCAAGTATCATACTGACCCTACAAGGTTGATACACCTTTGGAGGGTCGGTTACGGTATGCTGCACCGTTCCTGTAACAAACTCACCAGAAGTGTCCGGTTACGTGTCGGTGCATCATGACCGCAAAAGCTCACGAAGCCTTGAGGCATCATGCTGTCCATAGAGGGTTCAACCGTAGGATTGTTGTGGAGAGGCAGTACTCTAACATAGGACATTACCTAGACTACATTTTGCATGAGTGAAGATGAGACAGTTGTAAATAGTTGTTGATATTTATGATTGTACAGATATTTGGGAGTACTGTTATTACTGTATGATACTAACGCACTGTTGACACAATGAAAGCCTTCGCGATAGTCTGTCACACCTTGCGTAGCTCGCTGTTTTTTCTGTGTTAATTAAGATTTGGTTATGTGTTCAAATGTGAGATGAGCATACCGAATTATGTCTTTTATTCCTCTATGACTTTGACTCAATGGTAATATTGGTTGGGCACATAAATTACTATAAAATGAGAGTGAACATGCATGATTATAAAATGCCTATTCACATGTAAGTTTTGTGTCGACGTAACAACCCGAGAATTTTTTCACGGGTTCGTTCAAGTTTGCGAATTGATGTTGGTGTATCTTATACTGCATTCCCGTAAAGCACTGATCATATTTAATGTTTTAAATCGACCGATATCATTGGATTATTTCTGCATGCTGTTTACTTTTTCTTTGTATTTAACATTCCTTCATACTGCTTATCATTCAAAAGTCTACAGTTGAAATATTTGAAAACAAGACAAATCACATCATTCTTATATGAATTATATTTTCATTTTACAACAGGCTCAACTCTGCTAAGGGAAGGCTACATTTATATTTGCAATGGTTACACATCAGACAATTATTGGAAATTGGTCATTATACAAATCAAAAGCAGCTACGACCAAAACAATTGTTAAATTTACCATAAAATGATGGCTTAAAAAAAGAAGAAATTTGGTAACTGAAATAAAGAGTAATTTGGCTGTTTCACAGTCTTGAGTTTTTACCCGGTAGTCGACTATTTGCCTGCTGCGTAACCATTCTTCGTTCGTATGATAAGTTAGCATCTGCATACTTGAAGCATTACTCAGTTGATACAGTTCTCACATGAACATTTGCATGAAATGGGTGGTTGTGTAGTGCAATGATTATCCTGTCAATAGAGGTTCATATGAACCATTTACTTGCTTTGGCTTCGTGTTCCGGAGATGGTTCTACATTTTCTGGAGCGTCGAGGATAGCGACTGACGCTTTGTATGTTATTTAGTTTATAGCATGTTAATGAGGGGCAATCTACATGTAAGGTGTGCAATGTGATGACAGTCAAATAAATTCAGAGACATAAATTTGATAGAAATGAGATCATGTCGTTCATATTTGTTCTTTATTCTCAAGAGTCTGACAAGGACTTTCAGTCAATTTTCCGGCATTTTGTTAGGGGACTTATAAATATAACGTTGCTATATCCATAATTAACACAAATATGTGTTGATTCTAATGAAATATTCATCTAAATTAGTAAATACTGTTGGATGAATCGAAAAAGATGTATTTTTATTGTTAAATTGACCATTAAGAAGCCAAAACCAGCGATATTTAGCGGGCAGTGGTACCAAAATTAGTGCTGAAGCTTTACATCCCCCCCCCCCAACAAAATGGCGGCCGATTCTGCTCAGAGCGCCCTCTACAGCCTTAGGCGACTCGCAGAACAGTAGGAAAGGAGGTGGGTAGGGTGATGAGTAGGGTAGACTGGCATGCCTGATCCTGCGTACCTTGGGAACGCTAGTGGGAGTGGCCAGGGCGGGTAGTCCAGCCTATGAGTAGGGTAGGTAATCGTCCATTGTAAGTGATAATGATAACTCAGACGCCATAACCTCACACCATTTAAAAACCCATTTAAATCGCCATTTAGGAGCAGCTCACCCCCTTTTGACATCAACTCTATCAGACACCACAGTTTACAATGCTCCTTTATGATGGGCAGATGACCCTGATGTGGTAAATCGAAACACATGACATTTAGGTTTGCTCCCCTATGAATGATGGACATTCTCTTCTTGCCCGCCCAACCCACTCTTTGCTTCTCCATTTATACATGCAAAGTTCAATCAAAAACAAAACGGCAGTGATGATATTTTGTCAACACTTTATTTCAAATTGTTGTGTGACATATTACACCTTCTAGGTGTGAACACATCCTTTAGTTACTCTCTTAGTTTTACAGACATACATACACCATATTCTCGACGCGCGTCTCATTTATCCATATTGAGACATGTTACACCTTCTTGGCGTGAACACTGTTTAATCATCCTCGCATCCATAGTATACCGTCTATTTCCCACTTAAACACACACACACACAGAATTATATTGCACCATCTCAGTGCGAATATATTAAATAACATCGAAACCAGCGATTATTCTATATATATTACGCCTTCTCGGCATGAACATATCACATACAGATATAGACAGTCTACCTCCTCCCTGTCAGTTCTGTCCTCTCGCGTCTCATACACACAACTCAGAGATGCCAATCAGTCATCGACAAAAAGTAGGAAATCTTACAATTTTGGTCAATTTTCTGTGGGATATTAACATAATTTAACACAGAAATTCTGGTAGGAAAGTGGCATCTCTGCAGTCACATACATCATGACATGGATCAGTTGACATGGTTGGATAACTCCCCTTAAACTCACTGAGTATAGAACTGACCCCCCCCCCCCCCCGCCCCCGAGCAGCCATCCCAAAATTTGTAATTTTCAGGATATAAATTACTAAATGTTGTAATTCAATCCTGTATAATTGGTAATGATAATTCTATTCAAATTTGTGCATGCTGATAAATTCATATTTCTTCAACAGAGAGAAAGATAGATAACTAAATGAATGCAGATATTAACTCCAGATAGTTAAATATTTTGCAGTTAGCATCCATCTGTTGATCATTTTGCCTATCGATTTATCATGTATAATTAATTAATTATATAATTAACATTAAGATTAATGTAACCATAAAAATCATTATAGTTGGCAGCTCTACCCCACCCCCACCCCTGTGCCCACCACCACCATACTTGGATATTACAGCAGCAAATAGCAGAGATAGAATGAGTCAGCTTCATTGGTGTGACAAGCAGTGGTTTACCTCTGGACATGGTTTTAGTTATTTGGCAGTCAGTTTCGTCTTATAATGTCTCCCCCCAGAAGATATCAATACTTTCCCTCTTCAAGTGTTGAGGAGAATATCAGCTTGTGAGGAAATTCACACATCTCACATTTCTTTTATAAACATTTACTTTTAAAGGGCAGCAGAGTGTTTTTATGCATTATGTCCTTTGTCGTCATGATACATGAATACAGCACTGGCAAGTAACTCGCCAGTGCTGCATTCATGCATAATGCTGACTCGATAGGGCTGATACACTCCTGTAGGATTGGCGTGATGCGCCAACGCAGCATCAGCGGGTTACCGGTACATCATGACGACAATTTTTTTTTGGGCGACACACCATTATTAAACATTTAATCCTCAAGGCTAGTTTTACTCAGCCAGCGTGACATGTGCTTCTCGGAGAAACAAGAGAACAGCCCTGCCTCCTTCTCCACTCCTTTCTCCGCGGTCAGCTTCTCCCCGGTGGCTCTCTCCTTGTTCAGAAGCCAGTGCGCATCGTCTTCCTCCTCAGGGGGGTCGGCAGGCGACAAGCGGTTGTCTCCGGGCCGCAGCCACGGTCCGTGTCCCAGCCCGAGTTTGGCAAACATGGAGCTGACGGACACGGCCACCGTCTCCGACATCAAGGGCACGTCAAGGTCATCCTCCTCCAGGGACAAAGACTTCTTCTGCAGCCAGATGCTGGTGTTGAGACTCTTGTCACTCCGCAGGTTGTAGAGGCTGGGGGTAGTGGGGGAGGTAAGGCTGGTATCAGTGGGGGTAGTGGGAGTGTTATCAGACTGGTGGGTTGGGGGAGTGTGAGGAGGGGTGTACAACCAGGGGTTTTGCCCTGAGGTAGCTGGCTTGTTGTCGTCGTGTAGGTTTGACATAAGGAGCGTATCAGAAGGCGGGAGGGTATCACACGGGAGGGTATCAGCCAGCAGCCACTGCTCCTTGTCAGCACCGATGGGGTCACACCTGAACTCGGGATGAGTTAGATCCACGCGGGGTTTGCTCGGTTCCTGTTGGTTCCTCAGCCACTGTGAGTCCTCACTCTGCCGGACCACCTCCATGTGGTCGTGGACGCCAGAGAAGCCGTGTGGGACCGGGCAGGGGGCGGTACTGGGGGAGGACGAAGGCAGCCACTGATAGTCCCCGCTCTGCCGTATAGCCTCCATATGGGAGAAGGCGTGTAGCACCGGGGAGGGAGTCACACTGGTGGAGACAGGCAGCCACTGGATGTCTGGGGTCTGCTGTATCGCCTCCATGTGTTGGAACCCATGTGGGGCCGGGGAGGGGGTCGTATTGGGCGCGGCCGGCAACCACTGGGCATCCTCGCTCTGTCGTATCGCCTCCATGTGGGAGAAGCTGTGTTCGACCGGGGAGGGAGCGCTACAGTCGGTGGCGGTGGTGGCACTAGAGGTCAGCAGCCAGGAGGAGGTGGGTAGACTGGAACTGAAGACGGGGAACAGGAGTGTATCAGGAAGCGGCAGGGTGGTCGGGGCAGCATCACAGGAGGCTGCGGTATCAGCAGCAGGAGGAGGCAGCAGGGGGGCAGCAGGACACTCAGACAGCAGCCACTGACTGCTGTGTAAGGTGGGCAGCGTCTTGAAGTAGGTGAAGAGCGGGGAGTGACTCAGCTCTTCCTCTAAGGCGGTAGTAGTAGTACTGGACGGCTGGGGGGTGCAGCAGGGGGTGTTGTCGGTACTACAGCAGGCAGTAGTGGTGGTGGTGTGCTGGGGGGTGGAGTTGGCGGTGGTAGACGCGGGGCTGTTACCTCCCGAAGCGCTGTTACTGCTGCAGTGCTCGTCACACACACACTGACTGAACGAGCTGCACATCTCGTTAGCGCGACACACCTCCTGGATACCCTCCGCCTCGTCTATGTCCTTCTCGTTCTCCTCCCCTTTATTCTGCAGCCATTTCTCACTCTCCTCCCCTTCCTTCTGCAGCCATTTCTCACTCTCCTCCCCTTCCTTCTGCAGCCAGAGGGCAGGGTTGGACTGTTTGACGGCTGTGAAGACTGGATAGTCCACGGGGTCCACACACAGAGCGAGCAGGTCCAGGTTCTCGATATCGACCATAGTGCCGGCTGGAGGGGCAGGGCAGGAGCCACCACCACAGCACTGCGACTTGGAGGCATCAACCTGTAAGGAACACGTAGAATTGTTTTATTTAGTTGTTGTTTTTCACAATGTCAGTGGCTTCAGAGCCCTCCATGCCGAGTGGTGAGATACAAGTAATGTCTTTTTGGAATAAAACGACAACCCTAAATGGTCAATAAAAGAGATTGTACATGTATGTACCATAAAACCTCGCGTATATACCGCACCTAGACTTTGGGAAAAGTCTACAAACCAGATAGGGGGTTTCATCTTGGCCACTTTAGTTCTGTATTATACATTCAAAAACTCCTATAAGCCGCACGGGCAATCTATGCAAGGTTTGACGGTATACATGTTCATACCAAGTTCTTCACGGGTATCAAAGGGTGGCCTACCTCAGGTAGTGGTTGGGTGGGGAGCTCAGCGAGCAGCCACTTTTCCGTGTTCTGCATGGCCTCAGTGAAGTAGGCGTGCATGTGGTCGGCAGCGGCCGCCTCCTCCTGTAGGTGGTGACAGTCGTGTACCGGCAGCCAGTCCACCAGGGGGCGCGCCTGGATGGACGTGAAGTACGGGAAGTGGACCGGGTCTGACGCAGCCTCTGGGCTGTGGAGCACCTCCATGGACGACGAGTCCGACCCTGTAAACACACAATAAACACATTGTAGCATCTAGTAGAGAGTATGCATGCTTCCTCAGCAGTTTAACGCTGTCGCTAAAACAGGGATGAAAGTGACTAAAATACTTGAAATGTTCAAATTGAGGCCGCTAAATAAAGGTTGTCTAGTTAATTACAAGTGTTCGCGACATAAAAAAAACTTCAAATCAGGGGGAAAGACTTTCATCCCTGCCAAAAAATGACATTTGTCGTCAAGATGCACCGATGCAGGGCTGGCCGGTGCTGCATTGGTGCATCATACAGACCCATCGGGATTGCATCAACCCTGTAGGATCAGGTTAGTTACTCGTCAGGAGCAGCATTCATGCATCATGACGACAAAGGGTATGGCATTAAAGCACTAATGTTGTTATTTAAGTGGGTTTTTTTGTAGTTTAACATGCAGAACAGACTTTCTCAAGTTAAAGTTTTTCAAAAGTAAATGTACGCCGAAGGTCTACCTTGGATAATCGTGTCAGGATGATCGAATCTCTGAGATGAGCGGAAGACAGAAATCCCGCTCCTACACATTTACCGAAGCAAGGGTTCTTTAACCTCTGACACCATATAGACTTGGTGCGAGAGGGACAGGCCTTTCATATTCTATAAGTCTACCACAGCATGGGAGAAGGCAGTCATAGTACCTGTGTAGTCAGGAAGCAATGAAGACTCAATAGCATTACAATAAGTAAAGTGCACGTACCAGCGTGCGCAGCGTGGATGACCTCAAAGTCGTCCTCCTCGGTCTCCGTCTCCAGCTTGATGTCGGCCAGCCACTGCTGGATGCTGTCCATGTTGGGGCCGGGCACGGCGCTGAACGGCGGGAAGGTGAAGTGACCGCCCTTACTGGAGGTCGGGGTGGGCGTGGTGCCCGGCGTCCACGCCAGCCACTCAGCCATCGGCTTGGCCAGCCGCGGGATCGCTACCTGGATCTATCAGGGTGCAAAGAGGGATTTATCATCTATGTGTTTCAATGTACAAGATATATCAAGGACCTAGGTATTCATTTAGGTATGGTGCAATAATCGGTTTAAAATGTAAATTAAAATGTGTGGAAAGTAGATATAGTCTAGGATGGCAATTAGCATTTATAGCTTGAAGTGGATAATAGGCCCTGGGCGCAGTCGTAGGCTGACTGATCCTTGGAACTTCAACTCTGATTCACTGCATACACTAGACTAGTCTAGATCAAGTACATCAGAATTTCAAATCTTAATGTTGTTTCTGATTCCGGAGCTTCTCGTGAGATTTAGGCAGGAACCATATTCCCACATCGTATGATTCGCCAGCAACCAGCTGAACCAACAACTCAAGAGAGCTGCTTGTGTCTTGATCAGAAGAACCATCTGCATTTCATATTCTCCTATAGAGGGGGTCAGGCTAGTTGTTTAGTGCGCGCAGCCATTACCTGATCTAGTACTGGCCAGATCAGCACTGTCGCATGAGTACCAGGTGCACCCTAAGAATTCTGCAGTGAAGGCTGGGGAATTATTTCAATGGTCTAAAATGTATTCTGCTATGTACTACCATATGGATTATGGTGCTACTGATCTGACCGCTGTCCCTGGGATACAAATGTACTTACTAGGTCCACCTTATGAGAGTAGAGTCAAACTACAGGTTCCTGTCTCTCTCTCTCTCTCTCTCTCTGCCGCCTGACTAACAATGGGAGCATTCAGGTTGTACCAATGGTCGCTAGGGGCTCAGGTGTTCAAAAACAACCAATTATAGTCCTGAAGTCATTATATAGGCTGTGGCCAGTAATGCTACAGGGACACGTCCTTTTAGGATTAGGGGTGGAGGGTAGGCGCTGAGGTGTGATAACTACACTACCCAATGACTTTGGGCCCTTGGCTTGGACGAGTCCAATTTGTCCAACTCTGGAGGGGTACTTGATGGCCCAAGACAAGCAAAACTTCTTCTAGGAGGCGGCATAGAATGTACACTGCAAGTTTAAACCCGCAGGTCTCGGTACCCCTCCACCGACAGTCAGGGCGCAGTCGAGACAGGTACTCTGCCCTATTTATAGGAGAGCTGGGGCTTTAAAGGTATGGAACTTGCTGCCCCGGCAGTAACAGTCGGAGTGCAGGCATGACAGGTAGTCAGCCCTTCATAACCGACCTGACAAGTCAGCTGTAATTTACAGGGCCAGTCTGCTAAAGTTGTGCATGCCAAATTCTCCAGACCATCGGGTTGGGTTGGGTCTGTTTGCTCAGAACTTTGAGGTGTTGCCGATACTTTAACCTATAAGTGTATTAGCACTACTCACACTCTGGTCGTCTTCCTGCTCCCTCCTCACGTCCTCCAGGGTCTTGTACAACACGTGGTGCTCAGCATCTCCGTAGTCCTCGAAGGTGTAGGGCAGGCTGGTGGAGGTGGTCTCCCCCGGGTGGACAAACGCTCGCTCCATACTGGACCCCGCGCCCCGTGAGTCAACCCGCCCAAAGTCCTTGATGACCCGGCGCAGGCCTGACACATCAGCATGGAACCTGATGTGTGACGACTCCAGGGGTCTGAGCTCCAGCTGGTTCAACCTGGGGAGACACATGAGGAGAATCTCTGTAACTAGGGTCTGCTATTAGCAGAGATGCCACTCAGTCGTTAATAAAAAGTAGGAAAACTTGATATTTTGGTCAATTTTCTGTGTAATAAAAGATTATGGTTATGGGAGGGTAACTAAAAATAACCACAGTAAACTGGCAGGTACCCTCATAGTAAATGAATGTTTTAAATAGTAAATGAATGTTTTTGACCCTTATAGGGTGCCTGCCAGGTTATTTTTTTAACAATGGCCCGCCCCCCAACCTTTTTCAAAATACTGGATCTGCCCTTGAAAACACAAATATAAGTTACCTTTCTAGGCTTTTGGTGAGTTTGCTACTATCTCATAATGTCAATATAAGTTTAATTACCTTTCTAGGCTGTCGGTAAGCTTGCTGGTAATCTTGAGTCCGTCATCGTCTACCTGTGAGAACTGGAGGCTGTTGGTGAGGGAGCCCAGCGCGTGGTGGAGACGGTCCTCCTGGGCGCGTAGCACCTGCTCCTTGGTACTCTCCAGTACCTCCACCTGGGCCAACAGCCACACCTCCCGGTTACGCAGCGTCTCCAGCTGCCGCGACACCACCGCATGGATCTGACACTTCACCTACAGGAGTTAAAGTGTTTTTTTTAAATAAATTTTCATTACCTACCAACCCTACTTTTTGGCTATGTCTCACCAAATCAATATAAGTTGAAACTCTATGACCAACAGAAGAAAAAGATTGGCTAAGAAGATAACGATCATTACTTTTGAATGAAATTATTTACATTTCTATGGAGACATGCTCTAAAAAAAGCCGTTTTCAGTTCTGCCGGTTTATATAGAGATCAACTTGTATCGATTACGTGAGACACAGCCTCCTAGGGAAGGGGAGCTTATGAGGGAAAGGGGTCATTGGGTCTCGGGTGAGCCTTGGGCTTAGTTTTTATTATTCTGACATTTTCTTAGTTTTTAATATTCTGAAATTTTCCTGGTTCTTAAGTGTTCTGAAATTTTCAAGTACTTTTGAGGTAAATTTTCTTTAAATTCAACTTTCTCATAAGTTGAATGGATAGATGCAATCAGGTATCTATTATACATTTGTGTAATTGTATCTTACTTCAGCAGAGTTGTCGCGGAGGCCCTGTTTGGTGGTGTGGATGGCCTGTAGCGCCTCATTCAGCGACGCAATGCGCTCCTCTGTCTTGTACACTAAGTTACGTCGCTCTGCCGCCATGATGAAGACTCAATGTGACGACCAGTCTGAAAGTAACATTCAAGCTGCATTTTACTTACTATTTGACAATTGATTATTCAGAGAGGGTGAAAAGTTATAAGATTGAACGTGTGATTAACATCACAGATGACTCAGGGTCAGGGTGATAAAGTGATTGAAATGATGGACTAAACAACTGAATCTGTAAATATTGTTTCAGGAACAATGAATTATGTGTATGTCGATTCTGAGAGCAGGAATGTATTCCTGGGTCAAAACTACCCTCAAATCATGTGTCACACTAGTATGTGATCATATTTCAGCTGAGCAGGTGTGTGTGGGCGAGCTGGTGGGTGTGGGTGAGACGGTGGGTATGGGCGAGCCGGTGTGTGTGGGCGAGCAAGTGCGTCTGGGCAAGCAGGTGGCTGTCGGTATCAGCGCCTGGTGGCGTGTAACCGCCGTTTTACGTCTCGGCCGAAAAGCGAGTCGATCGGAGCGTCAGCAGCGACACCATCTTCGGTTCTGTTTCGCCGTGTCGGCCGGCCGCGGGGCGGCGTGTGTAACAGATGATTAACTCCCCCCAGTCAATTACCACTGCCGACATATCTAGCAGAGGGGGGGGGGGGGGGGGGTACTCACATTTCCATATAGTCTTTGTAACGATACGTGCATTGTCAGTGCAAAGTGAATCAGGGTTATCACAACACTGATCTGTTACACAAATAATATCAAGTAACCTCCCCTGTAAATTACCTCTAGTACTTAAGTGTTTGATAGATGTCTGAAAAAAAGCGTCTCACCTACCCCTCCCATAGAGATAGCATTGGTTGTCACGAACTATCCAAATTTGGGGTTATCGGTTATCTACACGCTCCCATAGAGCTCTATGCTGAAGCAAATTACCAGCAATTACTGCCTAATATTATTTTTCGTTTTTTAGGGGGTTACAGTTGGAATTTGTAAAAAACAAATACACCATTAGATAGATATTGTGGAAAGTGATCTAATGACACCATGCAAGATGCAAAGAGTGAAATATTGACCAAATGGGAGCAATTTCATTTTTTCAAGGAAAAGAGGTGTCCAGAATCGTCTCACTAGACTCAGGGCAGACCCTGAGTCAATAAGGCCTAAAAAGTTGTCTTCAGGTAATTAACTTACCGTATTTTGTTGCCCTACATAACATTTTAAGGGCAAAAAATGCTAAATTATCTTTTTTTTAAATCGACCTACCTACCCCAAGTCCTTTTGGCAATGTTCCCTGAACACATCACCACAGGTTTTTTTCTTGGCCTCAAGGCCTTTTTATGTAACAGCCCTCTGTTTACCTTGTCCTTTTCAATGTCGGCCCAAGGTTCGGTTATGTAACACCTCCCTGTCAGACTAATATCATGTTATATAACATGCCTTACACCTTTCCTTGACCCAACGTCATTGGCAGTGTGCCAACATTCTAGTCATATTAACACAGCCTCGATCAGCGTCTATCCTACCAGTTGGATAGCCTGGGAGCAGGCTGTAATCCTACCCTTTAAAATATACACATCTTTCAGTTACCTCTATCAAGTATAGTTGCTAATTACACAGTAACCCCTCAGCCTCGGCCAGGTCTTTCCCAGTTGGATAGCCTGGGAGCAGGTTGCCATACTGCTTAATACACATTTTTCCTGTTAAATACACAGTAGCCCCCACTAATTTAATAACCCCTTTGATCTAGATTTTATAATTTGTCTGTACCTCGATGTGCATTGACCAATACACACCCATTAGCACCACCAAAGTGGTGTAAATGGGTATCAAGCGAAAATATGCTTTGCATCCATGCAGTGTTGGAATGGGAGTCCGAGACTGATATTTACACAACTCGATGTTTGACTTAGTACATGTACAAACGTATTAAATACATTTGGTTGGTATTAATCGAAAATCTGGTTGGGGCAGGGGATGGTGGAAGTTCATCTCAGATGTTTAGTCCGATTCCCATGTCAGTATTAAAAGATGAGACAGGTTGAAACTAGAATACTGTAGTCTATTATCAGTGTTGATATACTGTAGGAAGTTATCAGTGTTGATATACTGTACCACGTTATCAGTGCTGATATACTGTAGGGTCTGGACATGTTCATTGTTCAGTGTCCTCTGTATAAAGCACACGTGTGGAGGCTGCGTATGTGGGACACGAGATCTGAGATACCATCCACTGTACCACAACAGTACAATTGTCATGAAACCAGTGGTCTAAGTATAGGACACTGATTATTGATATCGAGATGATAATCCTTTTTAAAAATCTTATTTATCGTACGAGCCAAATTTTACTCTAGAAAGTAGGTGGTTAGCTTATTATCAAAGTAGTGGTGATGTGCGTCAGACAATCAGGGATGTCACACATTTTTATCAATATACGATTAACCTTTACCCCTTTACTATGGTTTGGACTGAACTGCATTAAAGTAAGGTGACAGTCACAATCATCATGACAATCAGCAAGTCATGCCATGGTGGGAATTCTTGGGAGCAGAACCTACATCACACATCGCTCTTATAAGCCTTATCTACACTAGGATTACACAGCCCCAAAGGGATTTAATTGAATTATGCAGAATAGGCAAACATATGAGTGTAGATCTACTCGAAAAGGGTGTTAAAATTCCTTTCAACGAAGATCTAGTTGACTTGACAACAAAATGCAATATAACGAAAGTTATCCACAATGCTTCAGAAATGAGATGCTCTATTTTTCAATGCCATTACTTAAAGCATGGACATAAATAAACATTATTTTGATTCATGATTGAAGAGAATATTGCCCATATAAATTGCCTATGTAGCTAGACCCTTTGCGCTCTGCATGGCAACCAGAGGTTTGCTCACGAGAATGGGGACTGAGTGGGGACTCCCGGATGGAGAGTACTATATTAAAAATAGGTAGGGTAGGGTGGGATGGGAGAGGGTATTCAGTGCGATGGGATCGGGTAGCCTACTTTTTAAGCATCTGACATGGTGGGTGGATATACCCGCACCGAGACATGACCTTTGGTCGAGCCAAGCCCAAGCCTAGGTCTAGCAAAATAATTCATTGCGTTTCAGCTAACCCGACACTATATGTAATGACGTTTGATTTTGTTTTTGTTTTTTCCAATAGAATTTCGACCAAATATGATGAATGTATTAGATCCATGTCTATGTAGACCTATAGTATAGGGGATAGACATAACTTTTTTTTTAGCCAAATAAAACTGCAACAGTGTTTGGTGTCATAATGTACATTTTTGTACTATGATTCCACAGTATTTAGTGACTAGTCTAGAGTCTAGTCTAGCTTGGGCTTGCCCTTATTGAATGATGACCTGTTTTGTTAGATCTGACTACCATGATCACTATGTTATAACTTTATATAGATAGGATTCTGCTAAAACAAAGGTAAACATAACTGTATTAAGATAAAGTCAACCTTTCTTGCATTGGTCTACAATATATCCTATAGTAGGCCTATGTTTTATTGTTAAAAATAAACACCTCTGTTAAAAATAAACACCTCTGTTAAAAATAAACACCTCCTTGTCAGAGACTAAGTATCAAAAGTGAAAGTGACTGACAATATTAAAGTGACATGTAAATTATTGTATAACCTGTACGGTGTATCCTAGAAGGCTAGATTCATAGGCTAGGATTGTAGCATGATAGCATTTTATATGGTAGCCATTTGAGTTTGTCCATTAACAGATAGTTATGATAACACCGGATGATACAGGTTGGTGGGTGTACGTGCACACTCACATGTCTAAAATGGATACAATGGGGTCACAGAAGGATCTGGCTGCGTAACCACCAACCAGCATCACTCCGCAGAGCCAGGGAGAGGCCAGCCTGTCTCTGTGATCTTGACTGACGCGCTGATTGAACGGACATAAACCAGCTGACTGGGTCAAATTACAATGGAAATCAAGAAAGTAACGAAGTCAAACGATACGAATAACAAAAATCTTAACATTAGTATGCCGATCTGTTGTTTCACAGCTGTTAAAGTCGGTATTTTTGAGAAATTGTGTAACACACCTACCTTTCTTCTGTGAAGGTCCCTATAGGTCCCACCCGAGTGACAACCTCAGGACGTAGTGACGTCACGCACTGAGTCGGACCAATCAGCGGCCTTGATCCAATCAGAAAGCCGAAGGAGGATGAATCGGCTTCGCTGATTAGTTGAGGTTGACCCCAGAAGTACTTCCGTCTTTTTGACCTATGTTTTGGCAGACGTAAACAAAAGTCAGGCTATTTCTCTTGTCAAACGGGAGTTTTGCGTGTTTTAATTAAAGTCAGAAGGTATGTAGACACATCTATCGGTGCATAAGTTTTTCAACTATTGTAGGAATCATTGTTCACATAGTGCAGTGCGGATCTTTCGCGAATGGAGTCATTTGAAACGTGTTTTGTTGACAGGCATGTGGTTGTTGAGTCGGTCGGCACAAGTCACTGACAGTGACACTGCAGCGTCGTGGGTCAGTTCCCGCGCTACTGCCGGATAACGTGCCCCGCCCCGTCCAGCTTACAGAGTTCAGAGCTGGGTGGGTGTGTGTTTGTTGGGGGGGGGGGGGGGGCACGAGCTAGTGAAAAATCATAACTCGGCCCTTTCTAGGTTGTAGGCTTAACTACAGATACCAGACGGGCCAGAGGATTTGGCGAAGCCGACAGAGACATTTAGATAAACCAGAGACATATTAAATATAGCGATTAAGGGCCAATTAAAAAATCTGACATCACTTAAGAATGTGTATGTGTCTTAAAAGCTATACTCAGGAGTAAACATATGAAAAATAAATTAGGCTCCTAGGTAGACTATTAACGAAATAATAGCCATTAGAAATATTCAAATTCTATTTCTTTTCTGTCAGAATTAGGCCTGGTAGGGGTTTAAAAGATAATTTTAGAAATTTTCAAAAACAGTTGGGCAAACATGATAGGACTAGGGAAGTGTGAGAAATGATAATTTATTAGCGTCTGATGTAATTTTGATGGATTAAATAACCCAGTTTGTGGGGTTGCATGCAAGAGCATGACAGACACTTTAATAATAACAGGAAATTGTTAATATTGCCACACAATTGCAATCTACCACGTTGAATGAAGCCCCCACATTTTCTCTTTAAGGGACAGGTGGATTTATCATGGTAGAATCGAAATTCTTTGTGCATGAGTCTCTTATTTAGGGGGTACATGCCCTCACTACAAAAATAGGGGTTTATGCAATCAAAAAGCGCAAAAAAGCGCTAGTTTCAATCACTTTGAAGCCATATGTTATGGATGGTTAACATGTTTTTGCATTGCTACATCTATGCGGAATTCTGAGGAATTAAATATATTTTTTACAAAATCGTTCAGAAGTCAGAGTAACTTCAAAAATTCCCATTAAATTATCCTTTGATAGATATGTCTGAGGATTATGTAGCACATAGACAGGGGTTTTGTCATGCAAATCCCCAAAAATCAACATGATTGATGGAGAATTGACTGAACTGGGCCCTTATTCATGAAACATTCTAAAAATGTTGGTCCCCAATCAGCAATATGGCTGCTCCCGATACCCAGTCAATACATCATGTTTTAGCCATTTCCCCATAAGCGCAGCTCAAAATTCTCAACAGATCCTTGATCGTCATGCATTTTTACATAAGACAGCCCATTGGTTTGGTTCTGGAAAATTTATTAGCCCCCCTACAAGCCCTTTTTGAACAGAGAGTTTTCAGTGTTGACAGAATAGCAGGGTCGGAACTGTGCGCTGGCCTTGCATCGCTACATATTAAATCTCTGAATAAACACTTGTCTTGTTGTTTATATGGTGTGACTGAGAGGTGATGCTATCTGATATTCAAATGAGGTAGCACATGGAGGGGGGCGGGATCCACTATCCAATCATTATCATAAAAAATGGGGGAAATAAGTGGGTATATTTTGGTGGCTATGGCGGCTGGTTCCTTCTTTTTTCTTTTTTTTTAAAATTGTTTATTCATAACATCCAGTTGATTTTCAGTTACAAATGTTTTTTGAATTGCGTACAATCACATTCATTTCAGCTGCAGTGTAATCACTCACGTGTTACCTTAGGCTTGATTCCCTCTAGTGTACTCTAGTGTTTTATATCATCGGATTCGGTCCGGATTCGGTGCATTGCCGTTTTGCCTCCAACCCCCCTATCTCATGTCCTTAATGCCCACTTTAATAGATCGTTTTTCACATTTCTATTTGGCATGTTTCTAACAGAGGATGGGAGCGTATGCGAGTAACCTGCGTGGAGATGCAGGGAACCTGGTGGGAGAGTTCAGCCACCCGGGGAAGGACGACTGGATCACCGCACATGCAGCCGCCAGTGGACGTACGTTAGAGCTGATAAGCCTTTAGGGATCGCCTATAATACAAACAAACAAAAACTGCATAATGCATAAATAAAAGGGCCTAACTTGTCACTGCTGCATTCATGTCCGTGGCACATTAAAGCACTCTGTACCACCAGGTAATATGACCATATCTAAAATGCGACATGCGACATGGGACCCCCTCCCCCCCCCCCCCCCATCAAGACCCATCATCCCAGTACCCCTCTTGACATTAGCTGTACATTAGCTAGCAGGCCAGCCAAGTATGTATGACATGTATACATTTGTACAGACGATTCCAAATTGACTATTAAATAACTGGGCTGGGCAGCTGTCGCAATGTCGCAAAAAATATGCGACAGGGGCCTTGGAAAATGCGACAGTGGTATTAGGGATAGTCTGGGCTTTCTAAATCTGAAAGAATTTTGTAAATATTGCAACAGAACCACAGTAAGGACTATTTCAATAATTCTCAGTATACCCCAATCAAGCAATAGTC
Source organism: Harmothoe impar (assembly GCA_947462335.1). Taxonomy (NCBI): domain Eukaryota; kingdom Metazoa; phylum Annelida; class Polychaeta; order Phyllodocida; family Polynoidae; genus Harmothoe; species Harmothoe impar. The sequence goes on along the minus strand of OX381705.1, from coordinate 94,681,623 downwards.
TATCCCACGGGGGGGGGGGGGGCACTTCATATATTTTGTATACACAGGTGTGCGGCTGGGAAGGGCACTTCTTAAGCAAAATCCCCCTCACCAAGGGTCTGCTTTTCACCAAAATCCCCCTCACCAAGGGTCACTTTTCAGAGATTTCAACAAAATCCCCCCCACATTTTGCCAAAACCCTTTGTAACAAGGGTCACTTTTGTCCAAAATCCCCATCACCAAGGGTCACTTCTGTCCAAAATCCCCCTCACCAAAGGTAAGGGTTGTCAAAGGGCCAGTCGCACACCCGTGTCAAAAAAAATTGAGTACCCCCCCCCCCCCCGGGGTCTATCCTGACATGTGACAAGCAGCTGGTCTGACCTTTGGGCTCCAGGGTGAACGGGCACATTGAAATAGCACATACATGTATTCATAGATCACAGACATTACAAGGGGACATGTCTAGACCCTGCATCTAAGAAAATCAGCAAAGACTTGCCAAAGTCTCAGTCCAAAATGGTGCATCGGCAGAATTCCTGTCAATATCCCCCCGGAATTTTCAGTACAGAAGAGCAGCTTTTTTTTTTTTTTTTCCTCCCGCCCCCCAAAATATTTGCTCTGAGTGCCCGTAATCCAAGTTATCAAAAAAAGGTGGCCTCAGGGACCGAATTTTACATAAATAAATACACGTACATTTTCCCCAAAAAGATCAAAGCACTACCGGGTATGCATTTCTAATATTGAACATTTATAGAAGGACAGAACAAAATCAGTTTTCTATGGGACAACGTTTCTACTCCATTGTGAACAGTGTCTATATGTAGCCTGTAGGTTGCAGGCTATTTACCGTCCTGAATGGACCCTGCTCCTAGACCTGGCACGTTGCCAAATCCCTTGTGTAATCCCCCTTGTGTCCCCCCCCCCCCCCCTTTGCCCACCTGACTGACTGCCTCGTGGTCCGGCTACACGTGTGGACTGGTCACGTTTTGGTACAGCACGTGATCGACCCATGTCTCGCCGGGACATGTGACCCCCCGCCCCCCGACACACACATACACTCGCTTACCAGACCCCCTCCCTCAGGTCAGGGTCACGGTCACCCTCAGGTAGTCCTGTCCCCCTCCCCCCACACACCTGTGGACTACACCTAGGCAAAAAAAAAAGAAGTTCGGTTCCAGGTAGCATCATTGAAAAGGCTAGATAGGGAAGGTCAGCTTAAAAAAAACAACACGTTTTTTGCTGTGTTCCAAAAGCAGCTCATTTTTAGCGTCTAACAATGTTCGTGGGAATTTACAGTACTTATATAGAATATTTCATCAGGGAGAGTATATATACAATCCATGATTTCATACATTCAAAAGAAACAATGCAAAATTCCTAAAAACGGTAGGCCCCTAGTTGTGGCTCCAGAGGGGTCAAAAGCGACCTGGTGACCTGGGCCATTTTGGAGGCGACTTTCGACCTAATACAATAATAAAAGTGACCTGGCGACTTTTAGATAAAACTGACAATACTTAAGGGGGTCCAAAAAAGCGACTTTGTGACCTGGACCCCTTAATTTCGGCGACTTTCCGACCTCAGGGGGGTACCCCTCTGCACCCCCCTAGTTCCCAGGTCAGGTCACTGCATTGCCGCCAGTATAAGCTTTGATTTGATACCAGATATGGCTGTAATTTGTATTTCTAACTTCTTCTTTTTTTCATTTAAAAAATGTAAATAGTAAAAAGCGCTTTATTTGGGTCAATGAAAATTAGGGTCGGCCCTGTTTAGCTAGGTAGGGTCGGGTGACCGAAATCGCATCTTTTTCTTTGGGTCTTACTTAACAGACTGACTCCCTCCCCATTCACTTCCCCCCTCCCACTCCCGCTCTCCCGACTGCACCCACTCAACCATCACAAATTCCCTCACACAAATGCACAACACAGCACCAGGGGGGACAACGCTGCGGCTCCGCCCGGTGTCAAACCCATGTGTAACTCTGTCCACTGATCTGTTGGCTCTTCATCTTAGCATGTCTGAGAAAATGTCATAATACTCTAATACTCTACCACATGTGACAAGAAGTCAATGCTACATCCAAATCAAAAAGACTTAACCCTTTGAGTCTTATACATGTTAGAGGAATGTCAATGCATGCGAATAGAGAAATATATGCTAGTTGAGTTGCCATTCCGTTGTCCAGGATGCTTAAAATTAGTCAACTTTGAACTGCTACTGCAACCTTTTAAGGAGAACCTGCAATCGAGAATAAATAGAATAATAAATGATGAATAAAATTCAAGTGGAACATATCTGAGCATTAGTGCTTGTGGTTGAAAAGTTTAAGAATAATTGAGATTGTGTCTAATGATCACAACATGCCATTATAATCTATAATAGCTAGTTCCCCATACTGCCATTGGTGTCATTGGAACTGCCATTGGTGTCATTGGCTCTCAGACCACTAAACATCCATTTGGCTGCTAGAGTGGACAATGTTAGGCATGCCTTTTTACACCGGGCGGAGCCGTGGTGTTGTCCTCCTCTGATACAGCACCAGCTGTTGCCACAATACTTATAAAATAGACATACTTTGATACCTCCCATAAACAGTTTTGTCATGTTCAGAAATACCATAACAGTGATTTTATTAGGCCTAAAAAGGTATGTTCAGGTAACATGGCCAAAAAAAAAATAGGCTCGTGTTTTTTTAAAACATTTTGTGCCCTATGCTATGATTAGGCCAAAAAAAAAAAAAGTTGTGTTTCCGGTCACCCGACCCTACCTAGCAAAACAGTGCCGACCCTAATTTTTTTTTGGACATTTTGGGAATTTTTTATTTTTTTTTACAATTAAAAAAAAAAATCTTTTTAAATTTTTTTTTTATACAATTATTTCTCTTATTCTTTTTTCAAAGGTATAAAGAGGCTAGGTATACCTCATGCTTAGTGAAAAGGAATCTACCAGCTTTTAAAGCTAATTCATATCATTATTAGTTGAAAAGTTATACAAGAATCTGGGTCTGGGTGTGAGTTATGTCAGATGCAGGATATATGCTTGGATTTACAGTTCCGTAAATCTTTGCGTATAAGGGAGTGATCATTTTTTAACAGCAGGGGGGTGGTGGGTTTCCCCGCGGAGCGTGCACATTTTTTTACATGCCCCCGGTCAAGGGGTCGACATTTTTTACCCCCCCCCCCCCTACGGGTCGAAAATCGGCGCACGGGCGTGGGCCCTTTGAGGCATAGTAACATGCGGGCTTATTGGTTCAAAACAGGTTAAATTTTTTTGACCCCCCCCCCCCCCCAAGAGGGGTCCAAATTTTTTTCACCCCCCCCGGTCAAGGAGTCCAAATACTTTTGTCAGAGGCTGGGCAAAAATAAAATTGTCACTCGCTCCCCTTTACCAGCTATAAAATCCAATGACGAAAAAAAATCATTAAAAAAAAACATTTTTTCAAAAGTGAAATGTATTGTCCGTTGACCAACTTTTTCTTTTTGGTGTAGCCACAGAGGGAGGGGGTTCCAAAATTTTCCCAGGGGGCAGGGGCATAAAAAACTACAGTACCGTCAAACCTAACGTATATATTTAAGCCTAACTCGCGTATAAGCTGCACCCTGACTATGGGGCGCAGTGTTGCCGAAATGACACCGGCACATCGGCTTTTGCCGATGTAGAATATTAATGGCCGATGTGAGGCTCTTGAACATCGGCCACAATGGCCGGCCATGATCTCAGCTTTCCAAAAGGCAAAAGAATTTTTCAGATAGTCCTATTTGAAGCAAAGTTATGGCCATGTAATGATTATCAATAAGTCGGGGTGTGGCTGATACGCTAGTTAGGCTTTTACGCAAGATTTTATGGTACTACCCGCGATAGTTTACCTTGCCATCCGAGGCCCCATCCAAAAAAAAAAAAAAAAAAAAAAAAAAAAAAATCCGACCCTACCTACCTAGCTTTTTTTATGATGTTACCGGAAACACACCTTTTTTTTTTTTTGGCCTTACCACACACTAGATTCCGCCCACAGGTTGTGTTATGCCCCTCCCACCCACTAATATTCTTACTGTAATGATCCCAGAGCGGCCTCACACTGCTACAATTGTAGTACCTGCTCTACCAGCCCCATGGCACCTGTACCAAGTGCATATTGGGGCATGCACCACACTTGAGTAATCACCCAGCCTCGAGCCCATTGCAGCCGTCAGGCTGTAATGGGAGTAGTATACTGTAAACGTAGATATTTTCGCGCAGCTAAATTTTCGCGCATGTAGCATATAAAGGCATTTTCGCGCAATCATATTTTCGCGCAGCTGCCATCAGGGGATCTTTAGCTACATGTCAGTTTTTACGGTTTTTCAATCGGACAATTATTAAAGGTTTTACAGCCCATTATAATTGTTTAAATATTTTGCCCACAAGCCCCTTCCAACACAGGCTTTCCGACACCCCACCAGTACTAGACTATGGTCACATTGGGGACCACATAAGGGAACATTCACAAATGACATCACTTATTTTGGGGCCATTTTCAGGACACCCCTGACATCAGTTGACACATTGACATCAGTTATAATGGCCACAATATCAGTGGAAGTCCCTCGGCCTATTAAATCAGTAATTTTCATATTTATCTATGCTCTATAGTCTATACTGTTGTTTAGAGTCTCTACCCGGATCTCTACTGTATTGAAATATGGAGTACCAGACATCATTGGAAAGCTAATTTTTTGTGCAAAATATTCGCGCACATCATATTTTCGCACACATACCTATGTGCGCGAAATGCGCGAAAATATGTACTGAGCGAAAATTAATACGTTTACAGTAGTATGTATCGGAACGGGACTATAGTTAAGTACTGTTTATTACTCAATCGACCTGCAGCCAATCAGAGGCCTCCATTTGGTCACGTGACCGGAAGTGACCTACTTAGGGGATTAGTGGTGCATTCTGGGTAACCCTGCAGCCAATCAGAGGCCTCCATTTGGTCACGTGACCGGAAGTGACCTACTTAGGGGATTAGTGGTGCATTCTGGGTAACCTACTGACCTACTTAGAAGCTCTCAGCCAATCAGAGGCCGGCATTCTGGTAACCATGGTAACGTGACCTACTTACGTCACGTGACCTACTTAGGCTCAGCCAATCAGAAGCCGGCATTCTGGTAACTAGGGTAACGTGACCTACTTAGGGTTTGTTTGTAAACAACACCACGTGGCTCTCTTGTTTGTAAACAACACCACGTGACACGTGACTGTTTGTAAACAAACAATTCGACTTAGTCTGACATTTCCAGCTGTCGCATGCTGACCTGCTGCTATCATAAGAGAAACAAAAGCCCTAATCACGCTTTTCAGCTGGATCCTTCCACCCACCAGACATGGATCCAGATGGGAGGGTGGTTTAAAATTAATCCGTGTACCGACTGTCATACAATAGTGTAATTAGTTGAACACGTGTTACCTGTATAAAGGATTAGCAGGTCATGGGCTTAGAGTGTGTATAGAAAAACAACTACAGGTAGCGTGAACAAAGCGACCCCCTCCCTTTCTGTCACTCTGTCTGTGACTAGAGGGCGCGCGTGTGGTAAGCGGCTTAAATCTAAAGAAAAAAAATCACCCTCTCCTGTCGTCAGCAGTCAGCTGGCCGGCGGCTGGAAAATGCGATTAGAGGGATGATGAGCGCGGTTTTTTTATATTCAATATATTAGAAGTGTGCTTTGTTGCTTATATAGTTCATTATGCGTTTAAAATGTTCGCGAGTATCGTAGAAATGTACAAAAATCCTATTGTGGCGCCATCTGACGAAAAGAGCGGAGAACTATACTAGGGTATGGCGAGCTAGACTAGAGCATGTAATCACCAGGCGGCAGAGTGGTCAAAAGACAATCTCGTAGTAGTAGGTCTACTTGGATCTTGAGTAGCCACCCTTGTGGTTGCAATTACCTAGACTAGTTGACCCTGCCAGCCTGGTCAAGTGAAATTAGTAAGGAGACCGCACATTAACGCGCTCCACAGTCTTTAGACAGTTAAGACTATAGTACCGTAGATTCTACTGTGTACTCACACTAACTATTTACAGTGCTACATATTCATACCCGTGTTCTAAGTGTTTTTTTAGAAAAAAGCGATCTACTCACCCATTTTTTTTTAGACAAACTCCTATTAGCAGGTAACCCCTGTATAAACCATACTGCAAAGATCTGCTACTTCGAGCGTCTGCCTTGTGACTGATAGTGTACAACAAGACGAAGTGGGCAGAGGTGAAGTACTGTTCCAAGAAAAATTGAGGCTCTTTATATAGCTGAGAGAGCGGCTAATCCAGATGTTCTAAGCTTGTTTTCACCTAGAGCCCCACCCTCTTCCAGAGAGGAATCAAATTGCTTTTCACCTGGACCCTTCCACCCCTCATCCATCAGCATGAAAAGAGGGATAACAAGTGTAACGTGCGCTACATGTATATGGGATTATAGCTGGTGAAGAGATAAAGCCAGGTCAACTGTGTATACAAAGACTACAGGAGGTGATTAACGACAGGTGTGACGCGCCAGCCCGTGGACGGATTATCTTCTAAGCTGACGCTTATTCAACTAGCCAGCTGCCGTCCGCTCCACTCACCACGGCAAGAGGAGGTGCTTTTGTTTTACACTTAAGTCGCTTACCACATGTACTCGTCTCTACCTCACAGACAGACACCCTCTCGCTTGCTTCACGACCCCTGTAGCTTTTTTTGTATACACACTCTAATCTCATAACCCCCTGATCCGTTATACAGGTAACGGGTATTCTCTTTTAAATAGCTGCCAGTCAGCCTGCGGCAGCTGAAAACGACGGTAAGTAGCTTAGCTCTAGAAGCAAGAAGGCGTATATAAGGAGGCTGACACGTGTATAGGCGCCTTATAAGTCGGCAGGGGGTAAATACTAGTGAAAAAGGAAGGCAGGTGTGCAGGTAGCTTTCTAACAGACACGTGTGTGCACTAAGCTGCTTAAGTCTAAACCCACCTGCAGTAGTCAGGTAGCATGTGAAAACTTACTTAACAGATCTCTTAATTGAGTAGAGACTCTGTACTGAGAGAGTCTTTTCAGCCGTTTAAGAGGATTATCTAGGACAGGGTACATAAGGAGTGAAACGACGCTCTCACCCATCACACTTTCTCGACCCGCCCTTCATCATCGTAGCATCGTCCACTCTACGCTCGCTCAGAATGTTATGAATTAGTTCTGCTATTTTCAGCTACTTTTCTTATCGAAGTGTTGACGCTACAGAGCATCGAAACTCTCTCCAAATGAGTCCAAGAAAGAAAAAGCAACTTCCACTTGAAGCAGGAAGAGAAACAGTGCCCTATGATGCATGTGAGGTAAAGAAACATTGGAAGGACGTCACCAAGGAGCAATGGATAGAAGCATGCTTCAACTTCATCGGAACGGAAGTAGTTTCATTTGGACAGAGGGAGAAGATTTTGTTGGAGCTATTTTTCTTAGCTCCGTATACTTGGCCTGACTGTGGTGAAATTCCTTCAGATATTTGTTCAGTCTTCGCCATAGAAGTTATCAGGTCTTTGAAGGAGCTTCGATATATGCAAGGCACTCACGAGGAGATTGTTCAGAAAATGACGGAATTCGAAACAGGAGAAGACACAATATGGTGCGAGGAGACGACATATACGGACGATGATCTGGAGTACATCATTTGTAGCCCGTTGGAACATTATGTTAAAGACTTTGAGGACATGCTAGACAGCACTGAGATGAACCCGAAAGAGAGATCCCTTACTGCACAGAAAGAGGCCAAAGCTGTGTTGGAAAAGTGTAACTGGGTATAAGTGTGGTGTTGTCACAGTTACAAGAAAAGAGATAGTAGACTTCCATAGGCTTTAATACTGAATGTCAACAAACAGTTACATACACTTTACAGTCAATTCCAATATAATGTAATCACCAAACCTTAGTTCCAAATAGTAAAGTCTTATGTATCCTGAGTAGTATTACTAATATAAGGTCCTTATCCAGCTCATAGGCATGAGTACAGTCCTGATGTTATAGTGTCCTTATTGGTACAGTTGGAGCAGCATGGAGCATTAGCATATCTGCTCGTGGCGTGGCGGGGAGTTGCTCTCCGTGCGGGATCCGTCCGTCTAGCCGAGAGCTGCTCGGCTGGTTGTCGTCTTCAGATGGTGTTGGCTGGATACCTCTATGATAGCTGCTGGGACTGAACTGTCTTAGGCTTTGCAACCCAAGCATTTATATTGAGCTGGGAGAGCTATTTTAGAGTTCTGGAACTTCCACCTCCTCCAGGCTGGAATTCAACACGTGGGTGTATTGACACACGACATGACAACATGCTTAGCATTAACCAATGGGGCTGCATTGACGTCACAGGGATTTACCCCTGCCCACACATAGGGAATAGATGACGTCATGGGTTCTACCCCCATCTATATTTAGCAACATCTGATAATCCCCAGAATGGTTCCAAGAAGGCTGAGTCTTGCTTGTAAGCAAACAACAAACAACTTTCCCATTTATAATCTGAGTCAATGTGAGTTAATAGTGCATCCTCCAGGATATGAGTCTGCCTGAATCATAGTACATACTTTAACACTATCACAACACGCCCCCTCTCCAATAAAGTTTGTCCCCAAACTTTGAACAAGTACCATCTAGATTACCGTTATAGTCAAGCTAATCCGTCCACTAAATAGTATCCTACTTTAGCATTGTAGTATCAACAGTAGTAGTAGTATATCAATCTAGCAACATTACCACAACATTTCCTACTATCCTCTACATATCATTAGACATCATAGCGTAATCAGTACAACATGCATGAACTTGCTACTGTAAACCTCACATCTATGTTTCAATCGGTATTCGGCAAATTGTTTCGTAATCATGTCACATATCATCTCATAACACAGAAGACTGAGTAGTCATTAAGTATCCGTCAAGTATGTGTACAGTAGTACCTATCTAGCAATCGACATCATCATCAGTATTAGCACAAGTACATTCAGTAATCATCACTACAGTAACAGTAATCATCATCATCATCATCATTAGCATGCATATGTCAATTCGTATAGCAAGTACAACCATTACCTTGCAAGGATTCTTGGTATGGAATGATCATTGTAATCAGTTTCCATGTTTTAGCTAGCCAGTATTTCAGTTACTTTACTTTGCTCAGATTAGTCTCATCAACCACTTTGTCAACCATTTCTAGTAATAACCACTTTGCTCAATCAGTTTACTGCCATCTTGGGCATGTCCATAAGAAGTGCGCTGGAAACAGCAGGCACAACTTATTGTAAGCATCATCGATGCATCTCAGTAACAATAGTCCACCATGTACGTTTCTTCATCATAATATAGCCAGAGAGTATGGGTGTCTCTCAAATCAGCTTGTCACTCATATATGTGACCGCATTTCACACAATCTTTGTACCTATCCACATGTCCTGTCCTTGAGTAAACAACCTCATTACTTATTAACTGGAATGGTCTCCAGACATTGACAGTAGCCATTTTCATATCCTGAGCATCTGAAAAGTGTCCTTTCACTTATGGTTTTCCACTTATCAGAAAACATCTTGTTTCACTTTTTCCCTCTTTGCCCTGGAACAGTTCAGCTGAGTGCCCATAATATTTTCAAACACACAAATTCCTTTCATTGGTACCATTCTGAAATATGATTTAGTAATGAGACACTCACCAACTGAACCACAGGCAAAAGACTAACGCCATGATATTACCTTTGGAAAGTATCATGCCAGCAGGTGTCGACCCCTGCAGCCATGGATACACTCAACACTTCAATGCTCTTTTTTTTTCTTTGATCTATGGATTATCATTTTGTTCTTCACATAATTAGGCTCTATCGAAAAACGTATGTCTGCCTAGTGGTCTTTTTCTTCGTCTACCACTAGCAGTTCTCTGGACATGGAACTCCTGTTTAGCAAAATCTGTCACATCTCTGCTTGGTACCCATTGGGTTTCTCTATGATTCTTCCATTTAACTTTGTAGCACAGGCCATCTTTCTGTCTCTTACAGGCAAGTATTTTCTCTATCTCCATCCAATTATCATTTGCTACCCTATTTGGTGTAGGGTTTTGCGGCACATCATTTTGTGCGTTGGGCTCTGGATCATTGGCATTCTGTTGATCATCATCATCAGCATTCTGTTGATCATCACCATTGGCAGTCTGTTGACCATCATCATCATCATTGTTTCTTGGCACTGCAATAGGTGGCTGTACTGGCCTCCTATCAGGGTCACTGAAAATTTTTAGTCGGTTTGCATGTACAAGGCTCTTCACTTCTTTGTTGTCGGCACAGGACCTTAGTTTGTATGTATAATTTGGACCTTTAAGTGTGATGTAGTACGGACCTGTCCACATCCTGTGGAATTTTCTAGAAAGTCCAACTGGGACTTTGGGATTATATAGCCAAACTTTGTCACCTGCATTGAATTTTGGTTCTTTCACTCTGACATCATAATACTTTTTATATTTCTTTTGTGCTCCTTCCATGTTTTCAGTGGCAAGCTGTCTAGCCGTTTCCAAATTACCTAAAATTTGCTCTAAATGTTTTTGTGCTGTCTGTCCTAATTTATTCTTTGGAGTCCACTCCAGATCAAAAGGAAGATTCATTTCCCTGCCAAAGACTAAAAAGTATGGGGAATATTGAGTGGATTGTGTGCATGGTGTGGCTCTGTAAGCCATCATTATTCCTGGCAGTAATCTTGGCCAATCCTTTTGGTCTAATCTGCCATAGGTCCTTATTGACTGAGCGACCGTACTATTCATGCGTTCACAGCTTCCGTCCGTCTGAGGGTGGTAAGAACTGGTATAAACTCTTTTCACGTCAAATAGCGAGCATAACGCTTTAATAAGGCCGGAGAGGAAGTTAGCTCCACGATCACTCAGTAAAACTTCTGGTGCACCGAATCTGGTAAAAATGTCTCTGTATAGCACTTCTGCAACTTCTGTCGCCTCTTGCGTTTTAGTAGGGATCGCCTCACACCATTTAGTGAAGCTATCCGTTAACACAAGAATATGTTTATATCCGCAACTTGAGACAGTCAAAGGCCCGACAAAATCTAAGTGCCACCTCCGAAAGATTCCTGTTATTTGTAATGGTTTCAATGGCGCCTTAACTACTGACGGTCTGGTCTTTGACTGCTGACATTCCATACATGATTGCACATGCTCATGTACATCCCTATACATATGGGGCCAGTAGTATTTATTTCTCAATGCATGGTAAGTTCTCTCAAAACCTTGATGACCTCCTCCAAGAAGGGAGTCATGATATGACTGAAGTGCCTCTAGCCTCAGTGGCTCTGGTACAACTAGCTGTTTAACCAACCTTTCTGCTTTAGGTAAGCCCTTAGCTCTCCTATAGTACATGTGATACAATACATTGTCTAGTATTGCATACTGGTCTGCTTCAATAACAATTCTCTTGGCCTCTTTATTGCTAGTTGGTAACTCTCCCTCTTCTAGATATTGTATCATAGGTTTGCAATCTTTGCAGTCCCTTTGCATAGTTCTCAAATCTGCAACTTCAGCTACTAACTGTACTGTAGGTTCATCGCCATATTCAGGCATTTCTATATTATTCAGGAATTCCCCTTGGTCGGGATCCTTCTTATTGTATGTGAAAACACATTGAACCTTTTCACCAATATCTGTGTCCACCTGCAGAATGGGAACTGGATCAGACAGATCCAACTCTATTTCATCAGAATCCTCTTTGTATTCTCTTCTTGAGAGAGCATCAGCAACAGTGTTCTTTTTACCTGGTCTGTGATTTATTGTAAATTCATAACCCTGTAGAAGTAGTGACCATCTGGCCAGTCTACCTGTCATCTCTTTTACAGACATTAACCAGCGAAGTGCCACATGGTCTGTATAGATATCAAAATGACCATTGGCTAAATATGGGTGGTAAGCTTTAATTCCTTCCACCACCGCAAGGCATTCCTTTTCACTGATATTCCAGGCTAATTCTGAACCTCTAAGCGCACGTCCACCATAAGCTATGGCTCTAGCTTTGCCATTAGCATCTTTCTGTTCCAACACAAAGCCAATAGCATGATTAGATGCGTCACAGCTAATTTGGAATTCTCTCTGCAGATCAGCATAGGCAAGCACAGGAGGCGTAACAAGACTCTCCTTTAATTCCTCAAATGCAGTCTGGCATGCATCTGTCCATTGGAATTTGGCATCTTTTCTGAGCAACTGATTAAGAGGCAATGCCATTTGAGCATAACCTTTTACAAACCTTCTAAAATAATTGCACATACCTAGAAAACTGCGGACATCTTGTGCATGTCTTGGAGTTGGAAATTCTCTAACCACTTTTGTTTTAATTGGGTCCACCTGAATTCCATGCTTAGAAATAGTATGACCCAAGTACTTTACAGATTGAGTACAGAAATTACACTTCGAAATCTTGAGTGTGAGGTTTGCCTTCCTAAAACGTTCAAAAACTTGTGTCATGTGATCTAAATGTTCTTCAAAATTTCTGCTGAAAATTACTACATCGTCAATATAGCAAAGGGCAAATCTCCAATTCAATCCTCTCAAAACTTCAGACATTACCATCTGAAAAGAACTAGGGGCGTTATTCAAACCGAATGGGAGGCGCAGAAACTCAAATACTCCCTGATTTGTTATAAACCCACTTTTGTGTCTACTCTCTGGGTCTAAACCTAGTTGCCAATAACCCGATTGTAAATCTAAAGTTGTAAACAGCTTCGGCTGTTCCTGCCCTATAATGTCAAATACATCATCCATTCTAGGAAGTGGGAATGATATTGGACGTGTCACAGCGTTCAATTTGCGAAAATCGATCGTAAAACGATACGTACCGTCCTTTTTACGGATCAAAACTACAGGACTTTGCCACTCAGATGTGCTTTTCTGAATAATGCCATATTTTAGCATCTCTTCTATCTGCCTCTGTGTCTCCCTTTTAGCTGCTGGAGTCTGCCTATAAAACCGTTGCCTTATCGGTCGTGCATCACCCGTATCTATTTTGTGCTCATAAATCTTAGAGTGGCCTAACTCAGATAGATCTTTTGCAAAGACATCTCTATATTTTCCAATCAGAACCATTAATCTCTTCCTCTGCTCATGTGACAACTCTGTACTGTTTATTTCTATGCCCAAGTCCTTTGCTATCTCAATGTATTTTTCATCACTGTAATCATTATCTGTATTAACACTGCACACATGCTCTGTGCCCTTACATTTGTCATCTCTCATTTCTCTTATGTTACACTGATCAATCTCTGATACACTGGCCACCACATGGCCTGCCCTTATAAATGCAGTAGCATTTGTAGGATTCATTAGTAGATAGTTTGCCCTCTTTCTGTACACTGTTACCAAGCTTTTGGTACCCATAATACCATGTTTAGCATTCAAATCTGTAACTGGTTCCAATAACACCACTGTGCCATCTCTACATCTTGGTAGTCTCACTGGGATATTGCAATGTGACCTTGGAGGTACAACCACACACTGCTTAGATCTAGCATATTTAGCTATATTCATAGACTTCTCCACAAAGTTTACAGCTGCTATCCCATCTTCAAGTATCAGTAACTTCTTAGCTGTATCAATTGTAGCATGGTGGGATTCAAGAAAATCATACCCCATTATCAATGGTGTGTAAAGGTGCTTAAATACATGGAACCTCTGTTTCACTTTGAAACCAGATATAGTCACAGTCAGATCAATTGTTCCCATAATATCATGTGCCTCTCCACCTACACCTCTAACTCTGTTAAAAGTTTGTGTCTGACCCATATCTTTATACTTGTACCCAATGCTTTCCAAAAATCCACAACTTACATAACTGACAGCTGCACCTGTGTCAATCAGCAATCTTGTAGACCTCCCTCTAATAGATCCATTAATATAATTCCTATCCATTTGTGATATAGTAGCAATAAGTGGTATCTGGTTGACATTTTTGGACTTTCTTTTTACTGAGCTTCTGTATACATAGGGTCTATCCATGGAACTGGCATTACCATAGACAAACTGAGGACCCTAGAATCTATCTTTAGTTTTGAATTTTGAATCTCTTTCACTGTTGTGAAAGTATCCTGAATTATCCTTGCAAGTATACTGATTGCACTTACCTCTTTCAGGACTGAACACTCGAGTCCTCTTGTCCCTATATGGAGCAGCAAAGCTGTCCCTATAGTGTCTCTTTCTGCTACTGGCATAACCAGTCACTGGTACATCCCTCTCTCTGGGGGTCTCAGTTACCTGTGTAAGAGTGACCAACTGTTCCTTCAGTTCACCAATCTTAGTGATAAGTTCACTTTCTTCACTATGAAGATCACACAATGTCTGCACTATAGCTGAATATTGTTCAATATCCTCCAGATCTGCTGGTTTTTGGAGAATCACTTGACTCCTGATGTGGGGACGCAGTCCATTTAGTATGGCCTGAGTCTGAAGGTTCACATCCAGACCTACAGTCTTGCAGTCAGACTTAATTCTGGAAATGTAGTCCAAAGCTTTCTCTTCCTTTCCCTGCTTTTTGCTGAATATCTCCTTGGTTTTGATAAAATGAAAGTTCTCATTGATGGCATACCTCTTCAAAAATGCCTTCTTCAGTTGATTAAAGTCAGACTTTTGCTCATCATCTAAAGAAGTAAGCCACGTATAAGCCTTGTCTCGTAGAGCTAAACAGAAGACTTTCTCCAATTTGACATCCTTCATAGAGAAATAGGCCTCTATTTTACATAAGAATTCCTCTGGATTCTCATCTTCATTCCCATAATAGTAACCTGGACAGTAGGATGTGTCATCCATGGTGCCAAGTGCTGCAGGCTGCAGTATAGCCTCAGCTCCCGCTCGGCCCTTAAGGAGTATTGATTTCTCCAGCTGCTGGGGGAAAGCCCTGTCTATGGTCACTGCTGAGCTGCTCACTGCTTCTGCTGAGTGGGTGGTGCTGCTGGCACTGCTGATATGCTGTGGGGTGCCAGGGGTGTGAGAGCTGCTCTATTTACACTGTGTTAAAGGTTTCAATCATACAAATACTGTTCCTAATTGTCCTTTTTATAGATGTTATAGGTACTTAGGGTGATCGAGTAGGTTCTCCACCATATTGTAACTGGGTATAAGTGTGGTGTTGTCACAGTTACAAGAAAAGAGATAGTAGACTTCCATAGGCTTTAATACTGAATGTCAACAAACAGTTACATACACTTTACAGTCAATTCCAATATAATGTAATCACCAAACCTTAGTTCCAAATAGTCAAGTCTTATGTATCCTGAGTAGTATTACTAATATAAGGTCCTTATCCAGCTCATAGGCATGAGTACAGTCCTGATGTTATAGTGTCCTTATTGGTACAGTTGGAGCAGCATGGAGCATTAGCATATCTGCTCGTGGCGTGGCGGGGAGTTGCTCTCCGTGCGGGATCCGTCCGTCTAGCCGAGAGCTGCTCGGCTGGTTGTCGTCTTCAGATGGTGTTGGCTGGATACCTCTATGATAGCTGCTGGGACTGAACTGTCTTAGGCTTTGCAACCCAAGCATTTATATTGAGCTGGGAGAGCTATTTTAGAGTTCTGGAACTTCCACCTCCTCCAGGCTGGAATTCAACACGTGGGTGTATTGACACACGACATGACAACATGCTTAGCATTAACCAATGGGGCTGCATTGACGTCACAGGGATTTACCCCTGCCCACACATAGGGAATAGATGACGTCATGGGTTCTACCCCCATCTATATTTAGCAACATCTGATAATCCCCAGAATGGTTCCAAGAAGGCTGAGTCTTGCTTGTAAGCAAACAACAAACAACTTTCCCATTTATAATCTGAGTCAATGTGAGTTAATAGTGCATCCTCCAGGATATGAGTCTGCCTGAATCATAGTACATACTTTAACACTATCACAAAAGCTCAAGTTTGGTCAAGGATTCACTCTTCAAAGCAGCTGTGTGAGTGTGATAAAAGGCCTTGTGTTGAAACATCCAGACATGAAGTTTTCGCGTGCTGTCGACACACTTCCTTTGCCTGAACTGATGATGAACATGATCGATCCCATCGTACCAACATGTTTCGACTCTGCCAATTGTCCCATGTATAAAATGGTTTCAAGTTTTGCCCGTGGCCGATGGCTAAACGATCCACTGAAGTCAGAAAACCTCCTTGATTTAATCAACTGACTAAATGTATTTTCTCATACTAGTATTAATTAGTAGCATTAGTAATAGCAGCTACTCAGTCTCGTGCAGCACAAGCAGCAGCATCTGTCAGCAGCATCCGTGACATCGTCAGCAGCAGCAGCACGAGCAGCACAAGCAGCAGCATCTGTCAACAACATCCGTGACATCGTCAGCAACTGCAGCAGCTGCACGAGCAGCACAAGCAGCAGCAGCTGTCAGCAGCTGCAGCAGCTGCACGAGCAGCACAAGCAGCAGCACCAACAGCAACAGCAAATCAGCAGCAGCAGCAGCAGCAGCAGCAGCAGCAGCAGCAGCAGCAGCAGCAGCGGCGGTGTGGGCCACTAAATTCGAGATGGCGACATGTCTGTTTCTTAGAATCGACATTCGACATGAGGCCTAGTGACATTTGACATGAAGCTTGAAAAACATAGTGACAGGTGACATGAGCAATTCTTAAAATCGACATGAGATATGAGCATAATTAAGCGACATCGACATGTGCCATGGCTATTTTTTTTTAAGACAAACGCCATAGACTCCTCATTCAAACCCCCACTAGTAGTGCTCTATAAGCGCAAGCTTTGCCTTAAGAGAGCTGTGGCTGTGAACCCTCTCCTCCCCCCGTACACACAGGTAAATATCAGAGTCAGCCAATGTCGCCAATACTACTCTCATACACTAGTGTCAGCTGCAGCAGCTGCACAAGCTGCTTGTGCTGCTCGTGCAGCGGCTATTTGTAAACTAATTAATACGACTTCCCCATTAAATTTGTCATCTACAACTGTTTCAATCTTAAGGCTTTTTTTTTGAGTTTATTCTTTTTTCAAATTTGGTCCCACCTCAAAAGAGGAATAGGACTCTGTAACAATGTAGCTCTCTTGATCAATTAACAGCCCCATTTTTCTTAGATGTCATCTGACAGCTTCTTGCTAGGCCAGGATATTGTTAAATAAACAACTTGGAAAGCTAATTACAGTTTTCTGGGCTTGAAATATGAGTATCTTGACTGTAACAGCAGCCTTTTTACCGTATAGTCCTTCAACGGACTCTTGCTGGCCAGACTTTCAAGCAAGTTTGCCAAAGTCCAGCCTGTTATTGAATGTCCAGCCTAGCCTGACCCTCAGTAGAATGGTCCTTGACCCATCTATTATAGTCCAGCAGTGCCTGACCCTTGTATGAGAGTAGTATTGGCGACATTGGCTGACTCTGATATTTACCTGTGTGTACGGGGGGAGGAGAGGGTTCACAGCCACAGCTCTCTTAAGGCAAAGCTTGCGCTTATAGAGCACTACTAGTGGGGGTTTGAATGAGGAGTCTATGGCGTTTGTCTTAAAAAAAAATAGCCATGGCACATGTCGATGTCGCTTAATTATGCTCATATCTCATGTCGATTTTAAGAATTGCTCATGTCACCTGTCACTATGTTTTTCAAGCTTCATGTCAAATGTCACTAGGCCTCATGTCGAATGTCGATTCTAAGAAACAGACATGTCGCCATCTCGAATTTAGTGGCCCACACCGCCGCTGCTGCTGCTGCTGCTGCTGCTGATTTGCTGTTGCTGCTGCTGTTGGTGCTGCTGCTTGTGCTGCTCGTGCAGCTGCTGCAGCTGCTGACAGCTGCTGCTGCTTGTGCTGCTCGTGCAGCTGCTGCAGTTGCTGACGATGTCACGGATGCTGTTGACAGATGCTGCTGCTCGTGCAGCTGCTGCTGCTGCTGACGATGTCACGGATGCTGCTGACAGATGCTGCTGCTTGTGCTGCACGAGACTGAGTAGCTGCTATTACTAATGCTACTAATTAATACTAGTATGAGAAAATACATTTAGTCAGTTGATTAAATCAAGGAGGTTTTCTGACTTCAGTGGATCGTTTAGCCATCGGCCACGGGCAAAACTTGAAACCATTTTATACATGGGACAATTGGCAGAGTCGAAACATGTTGGTACGATGGGATCGATCATGTTCATCATCAGTTCAGGCAAAGGAAGTGTGTCGACAGCACGCGAAAACTTCATGTCTGGATGTTTCAACACAAGGCCTTTTATCACACTCACACAGCTGCTTTGAAGAGTGAATCCTTGACCAAACTTGGGCTTTTCCAACACAGCTTTGGCCTCTTTCTGTGCAGTAAGGGATCTCTCTTTCGGGTTCATCTCAGTGCTGTCTAGCATGTCCTCAAAGTCTTTAACATAATGTTCCAACGGGCTACAAATGATGTACTCCAGATCATCGTCCGTATATGTCGTCTCCTCGCACCATATTGTGTCTTCTCCTGTTTCGAATTCCGTCATTTTCTGAACAATCTCCTCGTGAGTGCCTTGCATATATCGAAGCTCCTTCAAAGACCTGATAACTTCTATGGCGAAGACTGAACAAATACCTGAAGGAATTTCACCACAGTCAGGCCAAGTATACGGAGCTAAGAAAAATAGCTCCAACAAAATCTTCTCCCTCTGTCCAAATGAAACTACTTCCGTTCCGATGAAGTTGAAGCATGCTTCTATCCATTGCTCCTTGGTGACGTCCTTCCAATGTTTCTTTACCTCACATGCATCATAGGGCACTGTTTCTCTTCCTGCTTCAAGTGGAAGTTGCTTTTTCTTTCTTGGACTCATTTGGAGAGAGTTTCGATGCTCTGTAGCGTCAACACTTCGATAAGAAAAGTAGCTGAAAATAGCAGAACTAATTCATAACATTCTGAGCGAGCGTAGAGTGGACGATGCTACGATGATGAAGGGCGGGTCGAGAAAGTGTGATGGGTGAGAGCGTCGTTTCACTCCTTATGTACCCTGTCCTAGATAATCCTCTTAAACGGCTGAAAAGACTCTCTCAGTACAGAGTCTCTACTCAATTAAGAGATCTGTTAAGTAAGTTTTCACATGCTACCTGACTACTGCAGGTGGGTTTAGACTTAAGCAGCTTAGTGCACACACGTGTCTGTTAGAAAGCTACCTGCACACCTGCCTTCCTTTTTCACTAGTATTTACCCCCTGCCGACTTATAAGGCGCCTATACACGTGTCAGCCTCCTTATATACGCCTTCTTGCTTCTAGAGCTAAGCTACTTACCGTCGTTTTCAGCTGCCGCAGGCTGACTGGCAGCTATTTAAAAGAGAATACCCGTTACCTGTATAACGGATCAGGGGGTTATGAGATTAGAGTGTGTATACAAAAAAAGCTACAGGGGTCGTGAAGCAAGCGAGAGGGTGTCTGTCTGTGAGGTAGAGACGAGTACATGTGGTAAGCGACTTAAGTGTAAAACAAAAGCACCTCCTCTTGCCGTGGTGAGTGGAGCGGACGGCAGCTGGCTAGTTGAATAAGCGTCAGCTTAGAAGATAATCCGTCCACGGGCTGGCGCGTCACACCTGTCGTTAATCACCTCCTGTAGTCTTTGTATACACAGTTGACCTGGCTTTATCTCTTCACCAGCTATAATCCCATATACATGTAGCGCACGTTACACTTGTTATCCCTCTTTTCATGCTGATGGATGAGGGGTGGAAGGGTCCAGGTGAAAAGCAATTTGATTCCTCTCTAGGTGAAAACAAGCTTAGAACATCCGGATTAGCCGCTCTCTCAGCTATATAAAGAGCCTCAATTTTTCTTGGAACAGTACTTCACCTCTGCCCACTTCGTCTTGTTGTACACTATCAGTCACGAGGCAGACGCTCGAAGTAGCAGATCTTTGCAGTATGGTTTATACAGGGGTTACCTGCT
This sequence comes from Harmothoe impar, assembly GCA_947462335.1. Lineage (NCBI taxonomy): Eukaryota > Metazoa > Annelida > Polychaeta > Phyllodocida > Polynoidae > Harmothoe > Harmothoe impar. The sequence goes on along the minus strand of OX381705.1, from coordinate 94,661,743 downwards.
AATAGGAGTTTGTCTAAAAAAAAATGGGTGAGTAGATCGCTTTTTTCTAAAAAAACACTTAGAACACGGGTATGAATATGTAGCACTGTAAATAGTTAGTGTGAGTACACAGTAGAATCTACGGTACTATAGTCTTAACTGTCTAAAGACTGTGGAGCGCGTTAATGTGCGGTCTCCTTACTAATTTCACTTGACCAGGCTGGCAGGGTCAACTAGTCTAGGTAATTGCAACCACAAGGGTGGCTACTCAAGATCCAAGTAGACCTACTACTACGAGATTGTCTTTTGACCACTCTGCCGCCTGGTGATTACATGCTCTAGTCTAGCTCGCCATACCCTAGTATAGTTCTCCGCTCTTTTCGTCAGATGGCGCCACAATAGGATTTTTGTACATTTCTACGATACTCGCGAACATTTTAAACGCATAATGAACTATATAAGCAACAAAGCACACTTCTAATATATTGAATATAAAAAAACGCGCTCATCATCCCTCTAATCGCATTTTCCAGCCGCCGGCCAGCTGACTGCTGACGACAGGAGAGGGTGATTTTTTTTCTTTAGATTTAAGCCGCTTACCACACGCGCGCCCTCTAGTCACAGACAGAGTGACAGAAAGGGAGGGGGTCGCTTTGTTCACGCTACCTGTAGTTGTTTTTCTATACACACTCTAAGCCCATGACCTGCTAATCCTTTATACAGGTAACACGTGTTCAACTAATTACACTATTGTATGACAGTCGGTACACGGATTAATTTTAAACCACCCTCCCATCTGGATCCATGTCTGGTGGGTGGAAGGATCCAGCTGAAAAGCGTGATTAGGGCTTTTGTTTCTCTTATGATAGCAGCAGGTCAGCATGCGACAGCTGGAAATGTCAGACTAAGTCGAATTGTTTGTTTACAAACAGTCACGTGTCACGTGGTGTTGTTTACAAACAAGAGAGCCACGTGGTGTTGTTTACAAACAAACCCTAAGTAGGTCATGTTACCCTAGTTACCAGAATGCCGGCTTCTGATTGGCTGAGCCTAAGTAGGTCACGTGACGTAAGTAGGTCACATTACCATGGTTACCAGAATGCCGGCCTCTGATTGGCTGAGAGCTTCTAAGTAGGTCAGTAGGTTACCCAGAATGCACCACTAATCCCCTAAGTAGGTCACTTCCGGTCACGTGACCAAATGGAGGCCTCTGATTGGCTGCAGGGTTACCCAGAATGCAACACTAATCCCCTAAGTAGGTCACTTCCGGTCACGTGACCAAATGGAGGCCTCTGATTGGCTGCAGGTCGATTGAGTAATAAACAGTACTTAACTATAGTCCCGTTCCGATACATACTATACTACTAATGGGCCTGGACAAATTTGTATCTAATGAGTGTGACCTACTTAGAAAATGATCTAGGATCCTGGATCATTTCTTAATGAGATAGCTCAACCACTGATTGGTTAGCCATGGTCACATGACCATGAATGAGGGTGTGTGTGGCCTCATGGGTTCGAATCCCACCTTGGGAAAACGTAGGTTCGTCTTTTTTTACATTATTTATTTGGCCTTTTTGAAGCATAAATACCTCAATGCTGGGATAGTAATAACACATATTACATATTTGGATAGGGGAAATAGTGTAATAGAGGGCCATTGTACAAACATCAAAATTACTACCCATTGTGCCAAGGTGGGACTCGAACCCATGATGTCCAGATTGATGATATCCATTACAACCCAAAACATAAGCATTCTCCCAGACTGTATACATACAGTCGGGGTCCGAGACTGGTAATCACCCTGCTTGTGGCACCTTCTTGGTCACAGGGAGAGGTCATTCTTTGGAAAGGGGTGGGGGGGGGGGGGCTTTATACATTCTGTCTGCTGATTATTTGGGCACCCCCTTTATTTTGCTCCCCAATTCTCTGCTGTGCATGTGAATTTGCTGGGGGAGGGGGGGGGGTCATTCTTTTATCCATCTTTAATTGGGGAGGACACATTTTTCTATCTTATGTTATTATAATTGAGGCAGACCCCTTACCTCCCGATGATAATTACCCCCCCCCCCCTCCACACACTGGTACCACTACCATCAGTAGTAACCAGTCGGTCCTGTTTATGGGTGATTGGGGATTAAAGTAAACAAACTAATAGTATAGGCAGCACAGTGCAGTGAGATGCATAATAATATGCTTGAATGGGCAATCCATATATATAAGGTACATTTTACTAGGGCAGGCAAAGGGGGAGGGCCAGAGGGAGGAGCACCTGGTCGTCACTGCAATGCCCTCTAGGGTTGTCCAGTGCGAATACATTGCTAGTTTAATGAAAAATATTTTACCAGTAAAAACCATAAAATATTTTTTTGGGTAGGGCCATAAAAGATATCGCTCAGTCTTGATAGTCTCCACAGGTGACAGGTGTGCACGTCCCACCCAGAATGACCAGTCCATGTTAAGTTTATTTGTCATGGGGGGCTCTGCCGTATGACATATGAACATATAAGGCTGTTGATTTTTGGAAGAAGCTCATTATGCCAGTGGGTCTGGTTTTCCTCTTTGTTTTAATGTAAAAATCTCCCTCTTATTTGACCACACCTCTAATGCGGCCACCCCGACCTGTGGCCACTCATATTTCAGTCCTAAATAGTCAGTGGTTATTGACTGGAGGGAGTTCATCATCTGTAGCACACGCCAACCTGCGGCCGACTGACACGGCGATACAGAAACGGAGATGGTGTCGCTGCTGACGCTCCGATCGACTCGCTTTTCGGCGGAGACGTAAAACGGCGGTTACACACCGCCGGGCGCTGACGCCCACAGCCACCTGCTTGCCCAGACGCACTTGCTTGCCCAGACGCACCGGCTCGCCCACACCCACCTGCTCAGCTGAATTATGATAACATACTGGTGTGACACATGATTTGAGGGTAGTTGTGACTCCAAGGCCATTTTTAGGAAGTACCAACGGTTTTCCTCTTTGTTTTAATGTAAAAATCTCCCTCTAATTCGGCCACACCTCTAATGCGTCCACCCCGACCTGTGGCCACTCATATTTCAGTCCTAAATAGGCAGTGGTTATTGACTGGGGGGAGTTCATCATCTGTAGCACACGCCACCCTGCGGCCGACTGACACGGCGATACAGAAACGGAGATGGTGTCGCCGCTGAAGCTCCGATCGACTCGCTTTTCGGCCGGGACGTAAAACAGCAGTTACATGCCACCAGGCGCTGACGCCCACAGCCACCTGCTTGCCCAGACGCACTTGCTTGCCCAGACGCACCAGCTCGCCCACACCCACCGGCTCGCCCACACCCACTGGCTCGCCCACACCCACCGGCTTGCCCACACCCACCTGCTCAGCTGAAATATGATAACATACTAGTGTGACACATGATTTGAGGGTAGTTTTGACCCAGAAATACATTCCTGTGCTCAGAATTGACAAATAATTCATTGTTCCTGAAATAATATTTAGGGATTAAGTCGTTTAGTCCATCAATTCAATCACTTGATCAACCTGACCCTGAGTCATTTGTGATGGTAATCACACAGTCAATCTTTCTCTTCCTGTTCGTTTTCATAAAATCCACATGTTTACAGAAACATGTGTTTATAGTAACCATTTTGAGTCATGGGCCGAGAGGTCGTTCCTGCTTTAAATCGTCGTCTTTCCAACCTCAGGGGCCCCCTCTACAGCCCCCTGTAACATGTAACAGCTTAAACACACATCTCACACACAGTGACGGTGGTGGAGGTGGAGCGGTTGTGGCAGCGCTTCCAGCAGCTCGGGGTGAATGATGAGGGAATACTGACAACTGAAGTCCTGCAGAAACCTCCCGCAGCTGACGACATCTTCGTCAGGAATGTGAGTATAACAGTCTGCTTAGGAATGTCAGGAATGTGAGTGGAGCAGCAGTCTCCTTAGGAATGTCAGTTCATTATTAATTACAGGGGGGGTTGTGAGATTTCGCGCGGAGGCGCTAAAATTGTTTATGCCCCCCCCCCTTGAGAGCCTGTGGAACGTTTCGTGCCCCCGCCTTTGCTAAAGGCACCGAAAAATTTTCACCCCCCCCCCCCCCGCCTTTGAACTATAGTAATGCGCAGGCTTTTTTGCTAAAAAGGGGCTTTAAGCACCCCCCCCCTCAAGAGGGGTAAGAATTTTTTAAGCCGACTCTAATAAATCACTCCCATAGGAATATGGGGAATGTGAGCAGCAATCTCCTTAGGAATGTGAGTGCAGCAGTGGTGTATCATGGAATGTCAGGAATGCGAGTGGAGCAGTAGTCTGCTTAGGAATGTGACTTCAACATTAGTCTCTTTAAGAATGTCAGGAATGTAAGTGCACCAGCAATCTCCTTAGGAATGTCAAAAATGTGAGTAGAGCAACAGTCTTTCAATGATTGTCAGTAATGTAAGGAGCTTGAATGTCAAGAATGTGTGTGGAGCAGCAGTGTCAGAATGTCAGGAATGTGAGCAGCAGTCTCTTTAGGAATGTCAGGAATGTGAGTGGAACAGCAGTGTCAGAATGTCAGGAATGTGAGCAGCAGTCTCTTTAAGAATGTCACAAATGTGAGTATAGTAGCTTTCAGGAATGTCAGTACAGCAACTGTCTCTTTAGGAATGTCAGGGATGTGAGTATAACAACAGTTTCCTTGGGAATGTTGGGAACATTGAGTGTAGGAGCAGAATTTTTTGGAATGTGAGAGTACACCATAATAGCAGTCCTCTTAAAAATGTCAGGAATGTTAGTACAGCAACAGTCTCCTTAGGAATGTCAGGAATGTGAGTGGAGTAGCAGTCACCATAGGAATGTCAGGAATGTAAATGCAGCAAGTCTCCTTAGGAATGTCAGGAATGATACAGAAGCACCACTCTCATTAGGAATGTGAGTGTAGCAACAGTCTCTTTAGGAATGTAATGAATGTGATTGTAGCAGCAGTCTCCTCAGGAATGTCAGGAATGTGAGCAGCAGTGTCTCTTTATAATGCAATGGAGCATTTAGGAATGTTAGAAATGTGGGTAGCTGCATTGTGCGATAATCAGTAAAGGGCATTCTGTTTTTGAATTACATAACTTCACACATAGCCTCAATATCTCATCTATGATATCCTACTCAAGACACAGCCACCCCTTTCTCAAGCTAATCATTCAATCAGTGCAGGTATCTAATCAGTCACATGAAACAATTTGTGTGTATGTATCCCAGATTCTGGGAAACATGATGACGGAGGAGTCGACCATCACATTCCAATCCTTCCTGGGTGCCATGAAGTGGGCGGAGAATGTGGACAAGATGGAGAAGATACGAGGTGAGGCGCAGTGTGTACATTGTACTAGCCGGTACTAGCAAAAACACACCAGCAAATGTCCATTGATTGGGTGTTCATGTTTTCTCCACCAGGAGGTAGCATTATCAACCATTGCATCAAAGACACCTAACACTCTACATTCGGAAAATTGATAGAAAATATTCCCAAACTCTACATTCTGGTCTACGATTGCATACAGCATTCTGTATTCTATTAGCGACATATGGGGTACCGGGTATGGTGACATTGTCTGTACTTCTGGATGGGGAGACCATGCAAGGCCATTATTCGTATTTCATTAGGCATACAGGGAAACTAGGGAAGAAAGTAAAGGGGAATGGAATGCAAAACATGTCAATTAGAATGAGGTTAACTGACAAAAATTCCATATATGGAATGCTGATTTTGGTGTCGGCTGGGGTTTGCAGTAATTGTTAATGTGATTATCTTTTATTTTGCAGCTATATTCCATTTATTGAATAATGGAGAACCATTGACCAGACAGCTGCTTGGGAAAGTCCTAAGTCGCGTGTATCCAGACGACAGTGCAGTAAGTAATGAAGAAGTTTGCAGAACGTTTAGACTGTCGCATGTGAACTACTAGCCTTGCTGAAGAAAAACAAAGTGGTATTTTTGAGTGTAGCTTATGGTTTTGCATATCTGATACTATATACCATTTGGTAAAAATTAGCATGGCTGAATGTTTTTCAAAAAACCTCTAGAATATTCTTGTGATGTTTTGGTGCATATCTTTATAGAAATAGAAAGATGTTAGCATATGGTAGCCTTATTTATTTAGGTTGTTTGTAGATTTATTCTCTTATTGTGAAGCATTAGTACTTAGTATCAGTAAATTTGCATTTTCAGATTTAAACTTGTAATGCTATTTTGTTATTAATTATTTTTTAATATATTTTATGTGGTAACTTGTTGGGGTTGTTTTCTCCCTTGTTGTAGCCTAACGACCGGCCCGCCTCGCCTGATGAGGCTGAACCATCTGTACGTGTGCACGGCTGTAGACTTTGTAGTAGACTGCGCTTGGTGTTAAATATTGTAGATGTAGTCCTAGTGCATGCTTTGAAATACACAGAAATTCAGTGCAGCTTTGTGCTGTACACCATGGGTTATTGAGCAGTCTATAATCTATGATTCAATTACTGCACACCCACAGAAGGTATTCACCACACATGCATGCCATCTGTCCCATGCTTCAACATGTAGCTTACACAATAGGGTGCAAGTGGGTTGTAGGCTATATTCTTAATGTTTTTTTCCCTGTGACAATGGTTGGGGGGGGGGAAATTGAAATATGAAATCTTTATCTGGAAAATATCCTGCAGTATACAGATAGGTCAGGGAAGAAAATCAGAATCCCTTTTTCCAATTAAATTCTATGGACACTAAATATTCACACTAGTGGGATTCAATATTTTCAGTATTCAATAACTTATTGATCATAGAAATATCATTTTATCATATCATGTCCTATAAAATACATAACAAACCTTGTAGATGTGTATTGAAAGCTGTATAAATGTATGCACAATTTTTTTGTGAAGTATATGTTGCTGCTTTTTATGCTTAGGTAAGGGAGTACCTGTACCACCATTTGTAACCTATGTACATACCCTTGAATATTTGTGTATATGCTTCAATAAGTAAAGCTGTACAGGATAAGTAAGAATAAGGTACTGCACTATGACATTTATGGTAAGAAGTGAATAAGGCCCTATAAATGTAGATCAATAAGGCATACTAAGAATAAGGTTAATACATGGTGGGAAATCCTGAGTAGAAGTCTTGACTGCTCCTGCTTTGCTTACAGTGATCATGTCACAGACAAGAGAAATTATAGAAAAATTGATTACCCAATTTCATTAATCCAATATCAAAATAAAATTCCACCTGTCACAAACAATGAAAACAATGTGGTAGAAATTATTGATCTCTAAGTATTGATAAGATATCAACATCATTAAAGAAGTGAAATACAAAATATACAGCAGTCCAACATTATAGCACTCCAATGCACTATATGGGTATATGTCTAAAACTGGACATCGACATCCATGTATCAGAGTCCTTCTAACAGAAAGCTATATTCAGTCTCATCAAAGTAGAAATACATAGGTTGCTATATGAAGGAGAAGGCCATGTTCATGCTTGTGTGTATGTCTGTGTGGTTGTACATGAGTCTGTGTCCATGAGTGTCTGCATTCATGCTACAGTCATAGGGTGTTTTTAGGGAAATTTCCCTTTTTTGCGATTTTGATCTTTTTTTCTCGCCAAATAGAGGTTTTTCAGGCAAATTTCCTTTTTTTGTGATTTTGAACTTTTTTCTCGCCAAATAGGGTGTTTGTAGGCAAATTTCACTTTTTTGAGATTTTGAACTTTTTACTCGCCAAATCGGGTGTTTTTAAGGCAAATTTCACTTTTTTGCCATTTTGAACTTTTTTCTCGCCAATTCAGGTGTTTATGGGCAAATTTCACTTTTTTGCGATTTTGAACTTTTTTCTCGCCAAATAGGGGTTTTTTAGGCAAATTTCACTTTTTTGCGATTTTGAACTTTTTTCTCGCCAAATAGGGGTTTTTTAGGCAAATTTCACTTTTTTGCGATTTTGAACTTTTTTCTCGCCATATCAGGTGTTTTTAGGCAAATTTCACTTTTTTGTGATTTTGAACTTTTTTCTCGCCAAATCATGTGTTTTAGGCAAATTTCATTTTTTTGCGATTTTGAACTTTTTTCTCGCCAAATAGGGGGTTTTTAGGCGAATTTCACTTCTTTGCGATTTTGAACATTTTTCTCGCCAAAAGCTGCGGAATCTGCCTCCATGCGTGATCCCATTGATGGACTCTGGATAGACCCATGCATAGTGAAGACCTACATAGTGGACATGAGGTCAAGTTAAAAACTGCAAGTCACTTGTTTTGCAACTTGCACTGAACTGAACCTAATAGCCCTTGACTGGATTGTCAACAATCAATTAAACTATGACCAAACTCCCTCTATTTCGGAGACCAAATACACTATCAAATTATTTATATTTTTTCAAAATAACACCCTGTGTGGAATGGCTCGGTATTCAGAAATCCTACTGCGAATAAAAAAATGTCTAATTCTAATTCTAAATACATGAAAATTGAGAAATGCTGACGTTCACAGGTTATGTAGGAAATGTACTAAAAACAGCAAAAAAAGGCAACAAAACCCTAATTTTCTCAAAAACTGTTCAGTAGGATTTTTTCTAACTGAGGTTCCACTGTTTTCTACCCTCATATTACACATTGGCATAGAGAATACATTGACACCTAGTCAGGATTTTGCGCTAGGAGCCATCTGTGAGGCGAAAAACAGCCAAAATGAGCCACTGGTCTGAAGTATAAAACTGGGCATCAATCACTATAGAGCTACAAAGAGACAGAGAATCGATGTCCAGTAAAAAATGTATTAAGATAGAGTTACATTATTGGCAGTGGGAGAAGATTGTAAGGCTACAGAGTTTCACATTCTTCGTGTCTCGTGGATGTCAGGTGTGAATCATCCTTGTCTATTACTCACTCACTGGAACCACAAACTTTATTTCGCCTGGTGTCTGAATGTTTCAGAATCTGCTTGAGTATGACTATGGAAATGTATTACACTACTGATTTCCTGGTTTAAAATTTGGAGAAATGTTCATGATGGTAGATTGATTAATACCCTTGCCCAACCCAGGTAAATATATACAGCGTAAAATAAGACAATTTTGCCAACTACTAACTAAAAAACAATGTGTGACCATTCACAAACTCAAGACTGACTTACTCCATAGAAGACACTATTTTGTGGTTGCTGATATGATTGGTTAGCTGTGCATCAAACCATATTTCACCATGTGCCATCAGTATGCCCAGAAAAGGTTTTGCCTCTTCCCTCCTGGGTGTGCTTCTCCACAAAGGTGTTATTCACACAGAAAGGTGGTAGTATATGGTATGCATGTTGATGTTTACAGGAGGCCGTGCAGCGGATCACCGACGTCTTCTTCCAGCAGATGGACACCAGTAACCAAGGTGAGGCGGTCTGCTCAACACTTTCACATAACATTAAGCAATGATATAAGATAAGTTGGTACCAGCAATCAACACACAAAGTTTTGGAAATATGATGTAGAATTATGAATTCATACCTATATATAAAAGAGCTGTTAGCAAAATCTAGATGTTATTTAAATCTTGAAGAGGGCTTATATTCATAACATGCTTTATACCAGCAAATGATATATATATATATACATATATATATATATATATACATATATATATATATATATACATATATATACATATATATATATATGTAGAGGTCGGGGAAAACTTAGTCATTGGATCGGCCGGGAATCGAACCACAGACCTCTCGCACCGGTGACAAGCGTGCTAACCGTTACACTACCAACCCGTGTCTGACTGTGCTCCGCTCCCTACGTTACTGGATCGGTATGGTACAGAGGGGGAGGATTACCCAGGTGTTTCACCCCTTCGGGCTCTCCACCAGGGTACGGGGAATCCGACCCCTACATATATATATATATACCCAGTGGTAGCAAAAGTACTCTATTGATACACCAATTGGTAAATTGGTTGACAGTTTGTACTGTGGATTTATTTTCTGAACTAAGTAGCAAGTAACCTAGTGAAATAAAACCATGTACAATGTCTCTGCAGGGTACATTGACGAGGAGCAGTTTGTGACGTGGGTGAAGACGCTGCCAGATGAGACGGTCTCCTCCATCCTCTCCTTCTCTATCATGCCTCCTGGAATAGCGCAGGAATCAGGGCCAGTAACTCCCCAAATTGACATGGTAATAATAACCTTAACAAAAACCTTATGTACCCTCATCATGCCCCCAGGCATTACCCAGGACTCTCAAGGATAGCATTAACCCAAATGATATTACACCATATCATACACCCCATTATGCACTTCAGCATTATACAGGAGTCTAGATTCTCCTCAGACAAATCTTCTGGTTTATAGACCTTGTGCTGACAATAGATCTATCATGAGAACATTTAATGTCGAGTGTAGCTGGTAGAGTACCAATTTGTTGTTATAAAAGAAGAATATATTCTCCTTGTAGCGTCCGTCGTCGGTAGACACGATTGCGCACCAGGTGCCCACAGACCCAGTGCTGCAGGACATCACGGGCCCCGTGTCCAAACGTGACTGGCACCTCGTCGCCAACAAACTCGGACACACCAGTGAGGACATTGAGAAGTTTGAAACTGACCACCCCAATAACAAAACTGAACAGGTTGGTGCAATGATCTAGGGTTTTGATTCTATTTCTGAATTTACCAATTCTGAAAAATTGGTAAATTTGGTCCAATATGATTCTAGTGAGAAAGGATTGTGTAGCCCCAACATAGGTAAATGATGTTATTCCAACATCTCCCTGGTCACTACACAAGGTAATAATAAAAATGAGGTGGACAAAAAAAAATTGTGAGCAGACAAAATGTCAAATTGGTCTGTGTAAATTTTTTGGGCTGGGGGGGGGGGGGGAAGGGGGGGTGTGTACTGTTGCTAGAAGTATTAAAAAAATTTCTTGCCTCTCTTAGAAAATGACCTAATTCTCAAAAGTAATAATTATATATGAGTTACGTTATGTACATGCCTTTTCTCATTTACTTTTCCTTATATGCCACTATATATTATTATAATAAATCTAATTAGCTTTGTGACTGTCTGGTACTAACCAATTGCCTGTATCTACTATATTCTAAAAACGGCCCTCAGGAGCCAGGAGTATATAGGCACCGCATATTTTAAAGGAGCCTAACCTGTTTTCTCCTGATTAAAAATTACTTTAAAAAAAAAAAAAAAAAAATACAAATATTGTGTTTAGTGTAAGTTTTGCATAAATGATTGAGGGGGAAATGAAGAAATTTGTGCCAACTTCAAAAGGAGAGTAATTACATTTTCATTGATTAACGTGACAGGTGATGGCTATGCTGAAGGCGTGGAGAAACAGGGAGGGCCGCCAGGCCTACGTCGAGACTCTAGAACATGCCCTTCGGGACAGTAACATGAACGACATCGCTCTCCGGCTCTACCCGTAAATCCCAGCTGATGTTCAACTGCTTACCCAGCTGTTCTCACATAGATTAAAGAAGAGTCAGATTGGAGGTTTTACTGTACAAAAAGGTTATTTGTTGTGAATTATCAGAATCATCTCAGAGATTTAATCATTAGGGCATATATGTTACATGTTAGTGTCATGTAGTACAGTAAGCTGTGACTAGGTAGGCTTTAAGTGAAAAGTGTATAAATCTAGCACAATAGCTAGAGCTGATATTTGTGCCATGTATAGATGTCATTCAAAGCTTCACCAGGTTGAGATTATACGTTATAACTGTTGGTGTAATGAAGCGCTGTGAGAACCAGTCAAAGGTTCTGTTCTTGCTATGAATAATGTTATTACAGCAGTTCTGTTATGATTAGAATAGAGTATTACAGTATCTAACTTGGTGGGGGCCCCACCAAGTTGTTGATGTTATTGCATGTCTGGGTTCTCCACCAAGTTTTTGGTGTTATTGTGTATGGGTTCATTACAAATGTAATAGTTATTTTATGTCTGGGTTCACTGTTACATTCCCATTATATTCAAGTCCCATAACTATTTCAAAACTCCTGCTAACAGGTTTTAAAGCTTCACCAATGTGATATTAAACATTAAAAGTGTTGGATGTTATGAACCATTGATAGAATCATGCACAGGTTCTGTTTCCCACTGAGTTGTTGGTGTTATTGTATGTGTGTACTCCACCAAGTTGTTGGTGTACTTTTTAAATCCAAATTCTCCAAGTTGTTGGTGTTATTGTATATATGGGCTCTCCACCTGTGTCAAATTACTATTGGTTTGTAACATCATATTAGGGTCACATAACTATTGGATACCTCCTTTGATATGCCAAAGAAACAAACCTGTGTTTTAGTTTATATGGTCAAGTACCCCAGAAGTGAAACAATTCTATAGTATGGGCATGCTCCTTCCTTCAATTGAGAAAAGGAATTTAGAGTTTTCCTATTGACCTTGTATTTTTCAGCTTTGACATTTATTACCAACCATGTACTTTCCAATCTTGACCTTGTAATTTGCTTTGTGATTAGAGATGTTGTTACAGTGTATGTTTCCACCCATAGTTAGGGATGTAAGTTGATGTGATGTAGATTTAGTTTTTCTCATCTTAAAGAATTGCATGTTGTAAAATACTGCCTACTCATGCTGCTGTAGCCGGCCACATGGCCTACCCTGTATCAATAATTTTGTGATGAAATGTTTAAGTTTCTGGTCTCCCTAAAAAACCTAGTCTTTACCTGAGAATATTGTATGACATTATGGTATAGGGGGATACACCACAATGTATAATAGTATATATCAATACTATTTATAGCCTAGCTACTGGAGAATAGCAAATGTGATGATATTTTTAGCCTGATAGCTGGGACAGTATGACCTGGCTTTAGCGAAACATGTAGAGGACGGTAATATCAGGGTATTAAATGTGCATCACATGATGCTACATCCAATCGTATATGTAAAGACAAACACTGCCCTTTGTTCAAATCTATTCAATTTTTAGTGTCTATGTATTTACACTGTATATAATAATGATTTTGAAATAATTGCATAATTTAAACATAACAACTGTACAATAGTTTGAGATTACTACTACAATATGTACCTCTGATGCATATCCCCACTCAGGTTGTTCTAACCCCTTTATTACTGTATCTACAGGACCTGAACTATTTTAAACAGTACAAAGATGTAGCTGACCATACCATGGCATGTTCCTGTTCTTCCGCTATAGGCTGTGTGCCAAAAATAGTATTCCGTAAAGCAACATTGTTCAAGGCTTTGGTTTTAGACTGGGCAACTCTGGTCTCTACAATATGTTTTGAAAAAGTTTCCCAAAGTTACAATTTTCTTTCATCTGTGATATTAGGGTTTTAAACAAGATTGTTTTACTGTTATTGATATAACTTATGCAAGTGCCGAAAACTTTTGTTTTAGTTAGCAATTTATATATAGGTATTCTTTATTTCACTGATCTCATCAGCATTTTATGGTTTGAAGGCAAATATGTTAAATGTGCTTACAGGATCTGTAGCTATTTGTTGATGACTGTAGTAAAATAAAATTGATTCCACATTTCAATTAAGCCTCAGTGCATTAATTGCTGCCACAGGTTGCTTTTCATTGTCTATTAAGATCTAAAGTAAGGGTTGTTTTCAGTAACCAACCCTGCCCTTTTTCCTTGATCATATCTTAGGCTAAAGCTTCTTGGGATATTTTGAAGATAAAGTCCTTGAGGCCAAAATTAGTAAACTCTCTGAAAAATGTACTGAATCCACCAAATCATCCCATCAAATTGGGAATCATTTTTCAAATGAACCTAAATCTTTTGGCTATGTTACTTTAATACCTGAACTTAAAAAATCTTGGTCCAATCATTATCTTTAAATTTGTAGGAGAGTAAGAGAAACATGTATACTTGGTGAATTTCAGCTTTATTGCACATCCTGACTGGAATTTGTATAAATCAGGCAGATATTTACAACTTAAGAAGTATCATCTTTATATTCATCTTAATGAATTGAACTCATATTAACTGAACAACAGGACAATACAGCGGAACCCGACATTGCTATAACTTCATGAAGGTTGGGCTGTTTGCGGTTGCCTGATATGCACCTGCGATATCTTCTCTTCTAAAAATGCCATACGCCACACCCAGTATCATTCAGGTGGCATCAACAAGAACTAGTCGGTTCATTTCAAAGTGCTCCGGCCTGTACTATATAGAGGATCTGCCTAACTTGAGCCTTTCCCTGCTGAGACTGCCTATTGTGAAGTTGCATAATGGTGAAGTTACATCAAAGTTACAAGTTACACATGGGTGACATTGTGGCAGCTTTTGAGTTTTTACGACTTGAACAAGACGGATACAAATATATGTAACGTATGACAAAATGGGGAAAACTCCCATTTACAGAAGACATCATGGTGTTAAGCACCTTAATAATTGTATAAAAAACAAGCAGTTATATAATTTACATACATGTGTGTGAACATAAGTGAAAACCCAGTATTTTTAATCTTACAAAATGTGGGTCAATATAAAATGCCTATGTTTATAGTATCTGGTGAAGTGGTATGCTATGGATTCTCAAGTTTTAGTTTGCTTTTCTGCCACCAGTGCTGTGATGACGTTTATGTCTGTCAATTTTATCCTACATAAATTACTACATGATACTCCATACAATGACCGTATCATTTCGCCTCACACATTATTTATATACACAACATTTACAATATCAGAAACTCAAAGTTATCTTCTTGAGCTGCCTCTCAAGTTAAATCAAAAGTAAATTTATACATCTTCTTGGTATGAGATTAGAATGTAAGTTTATACATCAGTTTTTGGTGAGGATCATGTACAGCAAGTATTTGCCACCCTTACTATCTACAAATGTGGCTACCTCAGTTAGAGGAAGAAAACATATTGTCAAACTCTGTATGATTATTTACAAACTAAATACACATGTATGTGCTTCTTGGATGTGATACTCTTACACATTCATGCAAACACTTGCTCATGCACAATAGCATGTGTAGGGCGAAAAAAAAATCATGCTTTTTTTATAATGCGTTGAAAGCTGCCTTCTGGTTGAGTTCATGCACATTGCTAAAGAGGCATTCACTGCAGCAGTTCCTTATAAATGGGATATCATTAATATGACAGGAAAAAAACAACTTATTTATGAGAACAGTGATCTGGGGGTATCATAATATTTGCTCTCTGTTCATAACAGGAATAGATCTAATGACAGATCCAATACAACCCCATCAATACCAGCTGTATACAATATATATATAAAATAAACAGATAATCTACACTGGTCCCCTGCACTGCCACAGCTGGCATTACTGTGGTTTCACATGCGTACCACCGATGGTGTGTTAGGGTGTATTGGCCTGCCAGTCTGGGCTGGGGGGTCGGACACTGGAGGTGGCGGTAGACATGGCGGACCGGGTCGAGGCGTCAGGCATGTCCTCGTCTGTGTCTGCATCCATGTCGTTGTGGTAAACGTTAAAGATGTACTCGTACAGGTTCTGTTTTGCACGCCCCCCTTTCTGCGGGGACTTGGACACATGGTACTTCTTGATGACATCCCAGAGCTCACCTGCAGATAAAGAAGAGTTATAATACCACTTCAAACAGCTTAACAAAGAGCCTTACTTTAACTCCACTTTAGAATATCTATTGGTGTTCCAACCAAATAGCTAGTGTTGCTTTCCCTGTTTTTCTTACCAGTAATACATATTTCCATAATATGGACAAGAGGGCGTTGGTGGATATTTTGAGCAAGTGTGCAAAAACCTTATTGGTATCCCTCCAATAGAGGTGTACAAATTGTCTGTCACCCCAACAGCAGGGTTCAAATTTACAACCCTTTTAGATAAAGTTTAAAAAAGGTGAACTTTTTTTGGCCCGCCACCTCCTCAAGGGGTCCAACCTATTTACTCCCTCCCCCACCCCCAATAAAACCCCCACAAATACAACACCAACCCCTCCTCTTGTAAACCCCTTCCACGTGGTAAGCCAATATATTGCACAAAATTGCATTGAGTTACAAGAAACCCAGTGGTAAAGGGGTTAAAAGATGACCACTTAGAGTGATGTGGGTGTCAGTGTGTACTTACCCACATCGATGTTGTTGGATGTTAGGAAGGTGTGCATGTTATGAACATCCTGTGCCAGCCGCGTGTTTCCAAACGTGTAGTACGCCATGCTACGTCCTGCCTCTGAAGCCGCCATCAACTGGATCAACACTGTTACCATAGCAACAACAGCACAGGGTTACTAGTATACCTTACCAAAGGTACTTTACTGTTTTTATATTCTCACTTTTTAAAGTCCAGGGATGAAAGTCGACTATGTCAAAAAAACTTGAAGATATAACATATCTCATAACTACATCATAGAACACTATGAATGTTTATGCATCTATAGACACATATATCTAGTGCTGTGCAGCAGGATTTGTCATGTCTATATTCACCTGGACGTCATCTCCTGCTGAGGAGAAGCATTTGTCATGTCCATGTGATCATGGACGTTATCTCCTGCTGAGGAGAATGAGAAATCTGTCCATACAGTCTCCATGCATAGCACCTTAGTTTCAGTGGCTAAGCCTCATGTGAAGAGTGTAAGTGCATAGGACTATAGAGGAGAGAGAGGGCTTCAAGGTTTCTCAAGTTAACTTGAAATTGGCTGAGAAAAACTTGACACTGAGATCAGTGTGGTGTAGCCTGTCTGTGTATGGGTAGGACCACTGAGCATGAACCAGTGATGATTCTGCTGTCTTATCATAGGATTACACAAACAAAATAAGTTTGTTTGAGTTTATATTGAGTAATTATCAAATATATCCTAATCCTGATTATATTTTTTTGATTTAAAAAAAACTTGATTTCAGGGAAAAACTTGAAGACTTTCATCCCTGAAAGTCTCACTTGATGTTGTTATTTGCCTTCTATTTATGTATTTAGAACTGGTCACATAATATCAAATTAGGTCATTGTATGCTGTGTTCATTTGTATAGTTCACAAGTTTTCCTAATTTAGAAAGAACAGGTACTCATGTTTTCTTAGCTCCCTCAGTGCTTCAGGAGAATATCAATGAACCTACCTTTTAATCGGTGGTCTCCCCCGAAGGCCCCACAGCCCCAGTTCCCTGTGGCCACTGCTGGGAGGTTAGGCTTGGAAGAACCTGGAGAGTGGAAACCACAGTAGGCCTGAGGAGTAGACAGGGTACAATTACAAACCTGTTATATGCAAATGTGTATTGTATCCATGATCCATGAGAATATCTAAAGATTTTCTTGAGTCATAGACATATGATAGGGATGAGGGTGCCTTAGCTTAACTTAGGGAAATAATTAATCTATACATGAAGATTTAAAATTACTGGGAAACATAAGATGTTGAAAACTGATTCTAGGCATACAATGATATCTATATTATGGCAGGTTAAGAGACTACATGTTTTATCATGCAGAGAACAAATATGAGGATTTAAGATAGAAAACAGTCCATATATTTCAGCTTTCTTTTCATATATTCATAGTTGCAGAAAACCAGTATCATCAACACTATTATTTATGACATTTATGACAAAGTATATATGACAGTAGAGAAGAATACAGGATAAGGCACCTTGTTGAGTTCCCGCCTCACGAGCTGAGGCTTGAACTGTTCAGCACGGTTGTGTATAACGAGGGCGTCAATAGCCACAACTTCTACGCACCGCCGACCCCACTCATCTCTGCAATGCAGTAAACAAAGAAGGGTTTTATGATATACACATTTAGCACTTTATTTCATTCAGAAAATATATCTCATCCATAATGCCCCACAATCAAAGCTATCCTACCCACACTTTGGGCTCCTAATGGATGCTTATAAGTGGCAACATGCATAAGTGGGAACATGTTACAATAGATATCTGGAAACTAATGTAGACATTTTCATATGTATAGCATATGAAGAATTGTGTATAATTTCTATTATTTGTCTAGGATTCACAGACAACCGGTCCTATTTAAGCTAAATCAGCCTAGAGTGGCAATTTTATCTGATATTGGGTATCGGTAGAAATTAACTTACCGTGGTGTCTGGTCAATGTAGTTTCCTGCCCATCTGAAGGTGTCACCATACCCTGTGTATTTACTGTACTGCTCACAACCTGAAGGTAGACCAAAACATTCACAGATGACATCATATCACACCTTCAGTATAAGGAATGTAGGTTTTTTTCTATCAATGGCTGCAGCTAACACTATCGGCTCTACACTTGTCTAATGAGGTCCACAAAAGATTCATGTCTGGGAAATTTAGAAAATGATTACTTATACCCTAACCTAAACTTATCCCTAGCCCAAACCCAAACTTTCCTCAAACCAAAACCCAGCCCTAACACAAACTTTCCACAAACCTAAAATTGACTTACCCCAAACCCTTATCCAGGCATACCCAACCCTAACCCAAACATACCGCTAATTCTTATCCAAATTTACCCCTAGCCGGAATGTAAAAGTATGCAAAGCTACCCATAAATGTTTAATCCCTGACCCTAACTTTCTCAAACTCTAACTTCCCCCCAACCTCCAACCCGAACTTACTTTTTATTTTATTTTCTTATTTATTTTTATTTTAACCTCATAATATAGCTTGTTTATAATTTCAGCTGATGATCTGCCTGTATCAATTTTTTTTTGCATTCAGCACATCTTCTGCATCATACCCTAGCTCCATACACAAATTTACTCTAGCCCCGTACCCAAACTTACTCCTAACCCCTACCAGTTCAAATGTAGCCACTCTCGTACCCCTACTAAGCCTCCGGATACAGACGAAACTCTAGTTCAAACGCAGACTTACCGATCATGATGAGGCACTCGTTGTAGTCCAGGACCTGTGTGATGAGGCGGGAAAGGATCATCTCGGGGCAGATCATGAAGCGGATCTCTTCTTGTACCAGGCCGAACCCAAGCACCCCACCACCGAGGTACTTGTTAGCAAAGTCCACCTGGGAAAACAAGGGTGAAATGTTTTAGAGCAAAGCTGTAGATATTTTACAATTTGTTAGCATTGTTGCCAAGGATATAAAGAGTCACAGATTAGAAATGACTTTCAGCTGCTAGTTGACAGATAGCTAGTAGTGTTAACTGAAACAGCTAGCAGCAAATGTTAAATGCCAACACTACCAAAAGTCCCACAAATGCCAGTGCTATAACAGTCAATCACAGACTCTGCTGACCAAATTAATTCCCAATTGTCACTGTTGGATTTCCTGAACTTAACAAACACAAGAAAAAGATTTTTTTAAATAAAAAAGATTTCTGCTTAATAATTCATTAGAAGATGTATTACCTGTAGCATGCCACTGCCATCGTCTTCTATGGTACCCTCTGATGTGACGTAGAGTGGGGCCAGCTTGGTGCGCGACTGTGGCCAGCCCGGGAAGTCTCTCACAGACTGCCGCCGGAACGTGATGTTCCCGGTCGGCACTAAGCAATGAGAGAAGCAAGTCATTATATACAGGGATTTTCTCTAAGATTGAACAGAGAGTCCTTCAAGGTACACTACAAATGGAGGAACAGGGTTTTCTTAATATGTAAAAGTGGAGTTGTATAGAGGGATGACCACATCTCTCCACCAATAGCCTTGGACCAATATTTTCTTTATAAAGTGTTACAAGGTGTGAAATCCCACTCGTCTCCCCAGTTAACCAACAACATTTGAGTAGTTCTAAAGTACAATCTAGCAGGATCAAGATCTTCAACTTTAACACACATTGTTGTTTCCTGATTCAGTTTTTTGCAACTTATGCTGTCATTTCACCTTCTCTTCTTACAACTTTGTCAATGACTACTGGGGAGTTGGGCTTACTTTGTTGTTTACAAAAGTGTGAAAGATGGCTACTGTAGGAGAGTGGAGCTTACTTTGTGTTGTGACTCTGCGGAAGTAGTTTACGATGCATTTTAACTTCTCAGCTTTTCTGTGAGAAATTCCTCCTTTGGCGCCCAGAAATAACCTACAAGGGGAAGGAACACATGACACATTCTCCTCCCATTCACAATTATTAACAACAAAATACCTTTATGGTATCTTCTCAGAAATGGTATGCCTTCCCCACATTATTCTCTATGTTGTCAGCTTAACAACTAAATCTTTCACAGGGATGTCAAAAATTTTGCATGATTTTCATTATATTCTCCAAAATGTGTGAATCAGAAAATGACCTATGTCACCATAAATCATACTCTTTCAAAGCATGTCAAGTGGAGACAGAATGGATGTTATGTATATTCCAGGGAATTTCAGCCTTGGGCCACTTAAAAACGATTATCAGCTTTGCAGATACCGCGCGCACCCTTTAAAAAGGGACACATTGGTTATCTTTTTTCACAGAAAAAAAGGCCAAAGATAGCCGCATGGAAGAATAGTTCAGCAACACAATATAAGAATGATCAATATCTCATCTGTTAATTGATGTGCGTGCACCATCAATATTCTTGAAAAAAAGAAAAATGCCCTCCCACACCTCGCAGAAAAAAAATGAAACAAAATGAAATAAAAGGCACCCTCCCACCCCCTTTTTTCCTAAAAAGTGTCCACAAAGCTGATAATTGACTTTAAGTGGCGTAAAAGTGTGACAGAACTCACTGGTTGAAGTTGATGTCTGGGTAGGAGGAGTACTCTGCCTGTTTGCCGCGAGCGTTACGACGCGGGTAGGTACAGAAGAAGGCGTTAGCCAATAGGCATGCAGCTTGGTGCTGGCTGAAGGTCACCGACTGGTTCTCCTGCTGCTTGAGTAGACGCAGCGGCTGTAGAAAGGAAATGTAAATATTATATTTTAAGCTATACATATTATAACTATACTGGATAAATATGTACAGTGCAAATATTTATCCAATATACGGTAGTCATACAACTACCAAATTCCAAAATGCGCTCATCTTAATAAAGTTGATGCTATGTAGAAACCATGGAGTTAATAAAGTTCTAGGGATAGTTAAATCAGAGAGCCCTACCGTAAAACCTCGCGTATAGGCCGCGGCTAGTACGCAAATCAGATCGCTGGTGTGGCTTATAGGATCGGCCCAATTTCGGGGTGCGGCTTATACAAGGGTTTTTGCTACAATGGTACAGTACTAAAGCCACCATAATCAGATCGCTGGTGCAGCTTATAGGATCGGCACAAAGTCTAGGTGCGGCTAATACGCGAGTTAGGCTTATACGCGAGGTTTTACAGTACTAAAGTCAACTACACAAATGGGTCAAATGAAGGTATAGTGCTATATATCCTATATGGTAAGGTGACCCCCCACTTACCTGTGTACAGATGTACGGCATGCGCAGTGCCAGGTCCACCATCTTAGGTAGCACGGTCTTGAAGAATTCTGCTGTTTCCGGACCGTCCAAAACCTGTAGGGAAACACAGTATGCAAGCTCTATAGGATAAGCAATATCCTAAAAGGTCCCCCTTCCTACAACCTTGCATCCCCCCTCCCCTCCCCCCCCCCCAATAACAATTCGCTTCCTACTCTTAGTTTAACGTCCAGGCAAAACAGCTAGTACCACTTGTAGTTTAACCAAACCTAAGTTACAATCAGAAGACATGCATGAACTGCACACACACACATATATATATATATATATATATATATATATATACAGATACCAATATTATTCATCCTTCCAGAAATAAATCTTGTAAAACGGTACCTCAGTGAAGAAGGCGTGGAGGCCCCTGAAGTCCCACTTCTGGGAGTAGCGCGTGTTGTACTCCAGTATCCCTTCCTGAAACAGAAGTCAGCAAGATTTTACGTTACACCGATTTCCATGCCAAGCCATTCTACATCGTCCAGGGTTGACTATAACTTGAGGCAGGATAAATGTAGCTACATCGTACGATCACTGTATGATATGGTAAAGTTACTGATTACTAGTATATAGAATGATTTGGGAAACATTTTTAGTGTGGTAGAGCAAAGCCTGTAATAATTGACCACTTCACAATTCACACTTTACACCACGGTCCCCATAATAATTTAACACTTTACATCCATAAGCTATTCAGCTGTGTGTACACTAGGACTGGTGAAGGTCATACCTCAAGGTCACATGATGAGTCAAGGTCGGCCTTCAGCGCCACCTGGATCAGGTCCCAGCGGTTCTTCAACTCCTTACGCCCGTCCTGAACATACACATCATATTAAGCACTGGTTATTTTAAACAACAGGAGGTGGGGTCGATGGATTTTCGAAAAAAAAAAAGAGCGGGTCCCCCCAGCAGGGGTCAAATTTAGTGTGGTCGACCCTTTTTAGCCATAGTAACAAACTATATCATTTTCAACGAATCTTTTACTTGAATATCCACATAAAACCAATAATATTCGAGGGTTAAAATATTTTAGTTCCCTTTCAAGATGGGTCTAACATTTTTGGCACCCCCTAAAGCCCTTTCAAGGGGTCCTTTTATTTTATTTTTACAATGCTACATTGTGCCCCTACATGGGTACCCGAATTTTTTACTGTGTCGCCGTGTCGATTTTTAGCAAAAGGGCCTTGTCGATGTGTCAATTTTTATCCCATACCATTAGTATACACTCTACTTCATGTGCCCATGTCCATCGATTTTTAAAAGCGCTCTGTCGCCCGTGTCGATTTTTAAAACGACCGTGTCGCCCGTGTCGATTTTTACCCATGTAGAGGCACTACATTGCAGGTCCCTGTTCGTTTTCTCAAGGAATTTCCCCTAGAGATAGCCCATGGAACTGAAATTCTAATATAGAGACTGCGATTTTCTCCCCTGAACACTTACCTTGCCCTCCACGGGATAGAGGCTTTCCTTGGAGTATGGCATCTTGACGTGGTCGTTGTCCCAGCGGTCCCGTAATGTGTGAGGGAAGGGCTTAGGTACCTCACCCTTTGTTAGTGGCACCTGTTATAATGACACAGAATATGACATGGTATTACCATACCTTTTTTTCTCTGTTTTAAAGTTACCCCTCCCTCTCCTTCTGTTACTGGTACTTAGAATTAAAGATAATTGAATTTCAGAAAGTGATAATTTTGGGATGGACGATCAAATCATTAGACAGATCACTATCATGCAGCATCCTTCTAGTTTGGTATGTTTGGTGAAATTATCATTCTGGTATTGGTAATATCAGGGTTTGGACTATGCCCCACCTAGTGACTGCTAAGTGAACTGTATACCTAGCAACAGCGTCCTTAGATACTCAGTCAGTCTATAGGGTGCATAAGTTAACCCGTTGCAACGTGAAAACGGACAACAAATACCAATACATGTACCCTCGAATCAGGAAAGGTAGTGATCTCACGCTATGGGGGTTTAGGGATACATAGACAAATGCCAATGCCCATTGATACCATCTCTGTTGTATTTCATGTATTCTTTACAAGACGGAGATTTGAGGTCTTCTCCCACCGCGATGCAACCTTGAAATGAAGTTATTTTGAACTTCAATGGCCGCCGTTGTCATGGCGCCGCCCCCATATGACGTCATTGATGACATCACATAGAGTTATCTCCCTGGCAACATGCTGTAGGCAGGTTACGGTAGCTAGTAACAAATGTGAATCAATTTGTTTATAGCAATCCAGTCTTTTGGTAACAGATTGGTGGAGATGGGTAAGGTTTCGCTTATTTAGAAGCGCATCAGGCAGACTGTTGTATTTCATGAGTGGGGGCTGGGGCCATATCTCACGAAGCCGCAGGCCGAGTGGGATATGCCCCAGCCCCCACGAGTGAAATACATCAGAGATGGTATCAATGTAGTTGGCATTTGCGTTTATTTTATATTTTAGCCATTTCATGAAGAAAAAAACAGCTTTCCCTAGCCCATTGAATACGGCCACATTGTATTCAATGGGGGCATTGAATACGGCCCTTCAATGCCAGAGCATAGGAAGTCTTGTATTTCCAAAAAATAAATGTTATTTCTCAGTAAAGAAAGATCTCTACTGGTAATCCCTTCTTATTTTGTTTGTCAGTCATGTGTCCTGTCATACCATATGATGGCTTACATAAGAGATTCACCTGGATGAAGAAACCTCCGAGTTTTCCAGAGGACCCATACTTCAAGCTTACCGGGCCTTCAATTGCTGTTCTGCATCAAGGGTATAAATTACCCATTTTCCCCGTCGCACCGGGTCAACTTACGCACCCTATAAACAAACTAGCCATGTCGTCCCTTTTTACCCAATTAAATTTTTTTTTTTACCTACCTGCACCAGCACTTGGTGCGTGGGGGTGTTTTTTAGCGGCGGCAGTGGCGGTCGACACCCCGGACTTCTGTTTAGTTTGTTCTTCTCTACGCCCTAGAAATAACATGAGGAAGAAAGCAATGCAAAGTCATCAGTTTAAGTAACTGAGTGTATGTCAAAATAACCAAGGCAAACTGACTGGTGGCCTTATAGGTGGCCTGGCAGTCACTTTAGACTATGGTTATGAAAGGGTAAATAGAATTAACCACAGCTTTATAACCATTATTTGAAAAGCACCTGCTCCTTATACTAGTGTAAGCCAAGTATAAATTGTAACTTGTAGGTTATAGATTCTAGCTTGTACATTTAATATGATCGTATAGATTTTAAATCATAGTACTATTAAAGACACCATCAATTTCTAGGTGCAGGTAATACAGGGACTTGTGGAAGTATAGAACAGTACTAAAGTGGACGAGAACTTACGAGTGACACCCGGTTGCCGGTCTGCTCCATGTACTCCACATTGTCTGCGGCCAGCTCGTCAAACTCCAACGAGGTCGGGTCAGGGTCAGAACTGAAATAAAGCACACAAAATATATTTGGCGTAGCCTATAAACGGCATTGTGCACCGGCCTAACGCTATGTGTTCGGATTCAAAACGAATAATTAAAAATATCTCTCATCTCTATATCTGTACACAGTACAGAAATATATGTCTCATTTTTAAACTTTTACAAAATGGCTATCTATTTGCAATTAATATATGGGATAAATTGCCTGTAAGACTTTGCCTTTCTTTAATTTCAAAAATGTTAGGAAATGAAAGCAACAACCAGCTATAAACCAAATTTATTTTGATGCTTTTCCTCTCTCTCAATGTAAACCTATATTTTCCCCGGTTGCCTTATTGACAAGGTTTAATGAAATGCATTTTTTAAACGATTAGGAAATGCTTGGTCAGATTTTGACATGGGGAGAGTTCATTATTGACTACAGTGTGGGGGAGGGGCCCGCTCTAGGAGGGGGGGGGCGTAAAAACTGCAAAATTTCACCACCCCTTCTGTAATTAATGAATAAATACTCCCTTATGTATTATGAAAATAAAGAAAAAAGTCTCACTCAAAGAGTGGTGCTGAGTCGTCCATGTCGTCCTCATACTGCTGAGTCTGTGACAGCGTCTCGCCCCGCGCCCCGGGTGACGTGGGCGACGTAGACGCTGTGGCGCCACCTGGTGTGGCATCTGTCGTTCCCTGCTGCTGCCCTGAAATTAACAAATCTTTATATAATAGGGTCTTATGTTAGACAATAGGCATGGATAAGTGTGTCAGGGCTGCCAAGTTCATACCTTCAAATTTCGTTATTCTCTTGACAGAAAATCGTGATTTATCGTAATTTCAATCTATACAAATCGTAATTGAATTTGTAGTGTGAATTAACATTAGATTTAGGTTTAGCTCATTGATACCTTCATTACAACATACAAAAAAATGATTAAATTTCCAGTTCACACAGGCTATATCTGTCCATCATATGGATGACATATAGGGCATCTCATACTATTTCATATCAATGAATACAAATGTAAACCTGATCCTGTAAAAAACAGGAAGAGAGCAGAAAATCACTAAAAAATGCTTCTGAAAGTTATATGGATCTAACTCAGCTCCTAATAGGAATATTTGAAAAATTCTTTCACTGTTGGAAAGCCTTTTGGCTGTGTCCAGCACCGGCGAGTTACTCGCCGGGGCTGCATTGGTGTATTATGACAAAAGTGTAATATTTTTGTGACATGCCATCCTTAAAAGGGTTGGTACCAGATGGTATGGTAACAACACAACTCACCTTTATCATTGGTTGTAGGTAGAGAGGTTGATTTTGTAGTTTCTGTCGTCATCTTGTTGGAGTCCTCAGTTTGTTGGGACCTGTGCATGTATAAGGCATCGTAGATTATATTCTACAACAATATGCTTATAGCTCGATTGTTAGTTAACCCTTTAAGGGCAGCATCATGCCTTAATGCATCATGCCCTTGGTCACCATGAGTAACTCCCCCAGTGCTGCATTCAAGCATCATGCCGACCCTACGAGGTTGAGACACTCCTAAAGGGTCGTCCTTTTAGCGACATGCCGTCCTTAAAGGGTTAATGAAATACTGTACTATGGGGGCATGCATGTATTGGTGGCAGCAATTTTAACTAACAAAATGGGGTTCAAAGGCTACGACTTGTTCGTCGAGTATATTTGTCCATCATTATATGTGGCATTGCATTATAATCCATTAACATTTGAAAAATATGATATATATTTTATAATTGATATTTTTTCCAATGCCCCAGCAATTGTCAAAAACCTACTCCTTTCGCCGTTTTTCAGCTGCAAGCGCCCTCTTCAACCTCGCCTCTTCTCTCTCCTTTTTCTCCTCTTCTGTCAAATTCTCCATTATTTCGTCGTCGTCCAGATCTGCACGATAAATGAATTAGGTTTGTGGTACTCCATCAATTTCCAGAATAAACAAAGGAAACTATAGAAATCATATGTAATTCTACAAATATCCAATCCATATTTACTCGAGCTGAGAAAATTTGATAGTTTTGAAGGCCATTTACTATCTATCAAATAACAACAGGTTAGACAGGAAGCTTACTTAGAACTATCCAGTATTTAAAAGATCTCTTATATATCTCCATGAAACGTTCCATCCAAATCAAAGTCATATTTGAACCAGCCCAGTCTCATGCTGAGCCTTATGAAGAAATGTATGCACACGTGACCTCGGAACCAAACCACGTGGTCTGTAGCTACTTGTTGTGCAATACTAACAAATCCTCACTACACATATTTAACACATAGCACGGTAGCATGAGGTAATATTTGTAATGGTATTACAAGCCACATTTCACAATATGCCACATTTCGCAATATGGAGTTGTTTTTAATCTTAGTGTTCTTCAACAATGTAACTTTGTAAGCGGAACACTGACCACAGATTAATAGCTATTGATTGACTGATTCAATCAATCAATCAACTGACCACAGAGGACTAAATACGTGGTTATGCCACCATTGCCGAAGAGGAGAAGGAGGCCCCCAATGTCCTGTAGATCAATCGTGGAGCTCATTACTCAATATTATGCATGCTACTGTAGAACCTTGTGTGTACTAGCAACACCCCTTCATTTGGAGAATTTTATAAGCCGTACAGGGCATTGTTATTATGGCCGTTTTAGTACTGTAGTATACATCTAAAAAACTCGCGTTTAACCCGCCCCCTGACTTTGTCCTGATCCTATAAGCCGCACTGGCTATCTGATTTGTGTACTAGCCGCGGTCTATACACAAGGTTTTACGGCTGACTGATAGCATGACCGTCCATGCAGGCCTGCTGACGTCTTTAGGGACGGTACGTGAGAATGTACCATGCTCAACTTGATAATCCCTAAGAGTCATTAAGAAAAATTGTTGGTCGATCTTCAATCAGTTAGATTGTGTTAAGTACCTTTATTAAGCACCCTCCCCGAATAATCACCCCCACCCCCGCTCTTTTTGTGGGGCTTTTAAAACTTGGAAACCTCCGCCTCCTGTGATATGATCGTGGAGAAACCTGTCATTTAGACAGATCATCGTGTACCTCTGTCTATGTATTACCAATAGGATAAGCTGAACATACCAAGGAGGTGTCGTGGTGTGACCTCCGTCTCCAGGTCCCGCGGCCCCTGTCTCGTGCCCCCAGTAGCTGACCGCGTGGTGGGGCCTGGTGTGCCGATGCTCTCCTGTCGTTTAAAGCCCTCCCATATGGTGGCTTGTCGGAGCTTCTTGGCGGGAGGCGGAGAGCTCATGGTCCTCAGCGGTACGCCCGGTGACCTCACCGGGCAAAACACCCGGCCTATTAGACGGCCTACAAACAACCTTCAGTATTGTCAGTCAAACTGTAAGTACCGTTAGGGAGTGGCCAATATCAATAACAATGGGGGGGGGGGGTGGGGGGCTTGGTGGATTTTCGACCCATCAAAAGTTGTCTACCAACCTCGCGATGTGTCAGAATTTTTCCGGCCCCCTTTAAACTAGCCTAGGGACTTGCATAAACACCTGCCGCGCTCACGCTAGCGCTAGTGCTAATACTGTGATCAGACACTTTTCTGGAGTGCCACTATGTACTTGTAGCTAATTTGACCTTGTGACCTTATTTATTGACCTATAATCAAAGTTAGGGTACTGTTTTAAAGCTATTATTTCAGCGGTCACATTGTGGGGTGCCAATTGCCTGTGCAGGCATTTTTTTCCTATGTAACGGAGCCATGAATATTTGGTCAAATTTGCACTAACAAAATCATATTAAATATTGGAATACACTTATGTTCACTTAGATAGGGATTTAGTTTATAACAATTAGATTGTTCACAGTTAATTTCAAGTCTTTATGATGAGCCCCCATACCCCCTCCAGACTTTAACAAATTTGTGAGTTTTTTAGGTTTCCCCACGGCCTGGGGGCAGTGCAGCTCCCCCAGCCCACTCCACAGGCATCCCCTGACGGGAGGAGAGGCCATGGAGGCCGTGGTGAAAACATGAGAACTTGGAAAAAAATAAAATTTAAAATTCTCAAAAAACAAAAAAGAAGAACATTTCTAGATGTGAAAATTTAGCATCCAGCGCTACATCATTAGTATAGTAACAGCTTTGTGTACTAGAAGAGTGTGCCTTGGCATAATAGGCAACATATATGTACCGTATATTATCATGTACCAGCAGCTCCGCTGCCGGTGAGAGTGGCGCAGGAAAATCATGGAGACAGGGTTCGTCTGCCCTACTATACTGCATGTCGGGAATGCCTTAGCATATCGAAAATAGGGTCTGACTGGCGTAACATTTTCAATCTCCAACGCTGAGTCCGACATAGAGATTATGATCAGAGCAGCTTGGGGCGCGGTGCATAGCTGGGTAGCGACCTGTTTTACTGGTAGTTGTTAATATTGCCTTTCACTAAAATTTCACTTTTTTTGCGCTTTCAAACTTTTTTCTCGCCAAATCGGGTGTTTTTAGGCAAATCTCACTTTTTTGCGATTTCCAACTTTTTTCTCGCCAAAATAGGGTGTTTTCAGGCAAATTTCACTTTTTTTGCGATTATTAACTTTTTTTTGCCAAATAGGGTGTTTTTTAGGGGAAATTTCACCTTTATATTTTCTCCTCCTTATTTAAAAAAAAAAGTGATCAAAAGTTTAGTTGTTGTTAGACATCAATCATTAAGAGTATCCAGAAAATCTCATTCAAAAAGAACAAATAATGGCTGATTTATCCTCAGATGACCTTTCTTAGGACCTTTTTACCTAATTAATTAGGTCAAAGGTCAGCTTAGGTAGGTCAAAGGTCATCTGGAATAAGGTCATAATATCTGATCCATGACAAACAATGTTTGCTGAAAGTTTCATCCAAAAATACTAAATAGGGGCTGATTCATCCTAAAATGACCTTTCTTATGACCTTTTTGACCTAGTTAAATAGGCCAAAGGTCAATGTAACTAGGTCAAAGGTCATCTGGAACAAGGTCATATTATCTGAGCCGTGGTGCTCAATGTATGCTGAAAATTTCATCCTAAAAGATTAAGTAATATCTGATTTATCCTAAAATAACCTGTTTCCTTTGTCTGTTGAGGGTATCTTTCTAATCTGCTCTGATCACAGTTTTGGATATTGCTTAAACATTGTTTCAATGGGGATCAAGGACCCATCAATTCTGGCTCTTCGATCCTGATTGCTCGGCAACTAGCCACAGTAGGAAAATGATCTAAACAGTTCTGAAAAGCTCTCAACAAGCTCTACATGACTGAGCCAAAAACCATACATTTTAATCAATTGACAAAATTTATGCAAGTCCCTATTTACTAGGCCAAAAAAAAAAGTTTCAGGTATTATGGAAAGAAAATGTAGAGTCCATACCGGTAACTCGGAATTTTAATTTTTTTTACATCTTTTTTAAACATGAACTTTAAGTACAAGCCAGCCCCCCCCCCCCCCCCGCCCCCATCGAAATTGCAAAACCTGTGTATATGCGTCATCACGTCATGAGTACTCAAATGGACCATTCTTATTTTTGACATTTATTACTGGCAAGTCCCTCCCCCTCCCCCCCCCCCCCCCCCCCCCACCGAGGGTCTCTTTTACCAAAGTGGCCCAAAGGTGTGTATTGGGGAATACACATCCAACTACTGGTACGAACAGATTTTTATATTTGCCTCAAAGGGCCCGCGCGCACGCCGATTTTCGACCCGTAAGGGGGGGGGGGGCGATTTCGACCCCTTGACCCCATTGTACTGAAAAAATGAGCACTCCCTATTTAATAAATGAATACTCCCTATATGAACAGTGGGGGAGGGGGGCTGTTTATTTAGATATTCACGACCACACATAAGTCCATTGCATAGGCGTATGCAATTTTTGACGGTCATTTCGCAAGAGTGGAATTTAGTGGGGCGTCGAGATAACTTTAGGCTACGGTAGATCTACCTCAGTAATCTGGTACCTACACTGGTTAATTTCTGGTGGTCGGAAAAATATCAGTTATGGGAAAATCCATCAAGAATCTCAGCTATAACAAATAACTTCAACTTGGCCCCTACCTGGCTACCAGGTTTGGCAGGTACAGTAATTATCTCCCTCTCTGTAAGGCCCCTCTGTAAATTAGTGTAATTGGGCTGCATGGGCCATGGCTGCCATGGGCATGGTTCTACTAATCATTAGTCTAATGGCAGTAATGCCGTGGGCGTGGTAGCAGGCCCTGGCTGTTTCTATATAATCCTCAGTCCTGACTGTTGGACTTTGAAGGGCTTTATGAATGGACTCAGACTCAGAGTTGGATTGCTTCCAACCTTAGTCCTTACATCGACAGTACCGAGGTACGCTTGATGTAAGGTTGGAAGCAATCCAATAACAGACTCAGAGACAGAGTCAGACAGAGTCAGACTGAGCTGTCAGTCACTCAGTCTCAGTGACACTCCCTGAGACAAGTGTCACTCTATTTTGGTTTAATTTGGACAAACTCTGGAATTTAACGTGGACATACATATACGAAATATCTCGTGGCATTAAAGTCTACACGAAAACTCCAAATGGTTTCATGAAAGTGTCGAATATACTCACTTTCCTCCCCAAAACGTCACTGTGACGAGTTGTGAAACCGCTTTCTGTTTACATCCAGTGAGCGATAATCAGTTAACCCACGCCCCCGAGTCTCGCGGCTGTCGGTATCTCGTGAGAACTGCTTCCTTTTCCAGCGCCATCTTGAGCTGCCACCATGGTAGGTTTCGATACGATGATAAATATCTCCTAATATCTGATATTTCTACTGGTCATCCGAGGATTATTACTGACCGATATCACTTTTGAGTATTTTTACGATGGTTTGTATCAGGTTTGGTTTTCGGGATTTTAATTTAAGTGTCCCAAAAAGAGATGTAAACATTGGCATGTCTCCGTGCAGACGCCGGAAAGTGCATGTCTCTCACGCCGGATTCTGACGATTCTGACACTTGACAGACTGTGAGATTTGTTTTTGTTGCTCGTGGCCCGTTTTGATGCCAGATCTCAACTATAAGCCAAGCCTAGTCTTTTTCACTAGTGTACGGTGTTGTCAAATATACAAATATCACACCAGGAATGTTATTTGACTTTTGACATGCATCTGTTTTGTAAAATAGTGTATTGCCAAAATGTCAACACTGTCAACAGAGTTGGATGTGTGATCCTGTCATGAGGCCTAAATCTCATGTAAATCTAGATTCTTATGTCACCTTAAATCCTTAAAACCTTGGAAGCTAGAAGGGTGGTAATTTATCTCCTGACCTGAACCGACCCATATCTTGTTGGGTCTCAAGTAACAGGGAATCAACTCACACAAGAGCCAGTGCCAGATATGTAGTAATACAATTGACAATATCATAATCGTTGTCACATGTTATAACTGATATACCTGGTACTGTCCATCCACTCTATATTATTGGTACACTCTACTGTTTATATTGTAGTTCCCTTAAAACTGTCTAGTGTAGACCAGCCTCGGCCAGCATCTATCCTACAAGTTTTAAATAGCATGGGAGTAAGCTGTCATTCTACCCCCGGGTTCTACCCCCAATACACATCTTTCAAATGTCAACTAGTCAAGTTTAGGTGTTGAGCACCTAAAAGCTAAATCAAGCTGAGAAGTGTTGTCTACTGTGAAGCACACAAGAACTGTTATTTCCCTTTTGATCCAGACAAGAATCTGTAATTGGATGTGTATTGGCCGATATACACCCATTTCAAGGCATCTGCGCCAGTTTTTTGGGGGCGAAAGTGGGTATGAAGTGAAACCCTATAGAATTGTCATGTTAGTGCAAATCACTGTATCACAGCACACATATGGCATTCATCTTCAAGACCAGTGGCAGTGGAGAATTGAGATAATTTGCTGTCACCTTGCACTGAATTAAAGGTTTTAAGTAGCAGTGCACTATCAAAGGCAATATATACATTACCGATCAGCTATAAATTATAATCCAATGTAGGCCTAATTGACTTGTGATGGCCAAAATATAAATACCTCTTACTCTTAGACACAGGCACAGCAGTAGATCTACCTCTAGTCTGGTGAAATGTGGGAAGCTTGCTTAGAATAAATGTCATTTGATTGGGACTAATTCGAGAACTTTTACTGTATTCATTTATTGACTTGTCTGAAGTGTATCAATTCACAATTCTTATGTTTTGCCTCTCATTTACCTTGCAGAGTGAGGGAGTCGTGACCTTGCGTACCAGGAAATTCCTGACAAACCGTCTCCTTAACAGGAAGCAGATGGTAAGACAAATATCTAATCTTTAACTGAAATAATTGATTTATAAAAGGGGGGGGGGAAATCAATTATTAATTAACCGTCATAAAGCTGACTAAAATGCATGCTTACCTAGGGACACGCATATGTAACATATCGCAGTAACAGTAGAGCACATATCCCCCACTTTAGGAGAGAATGCAATCTCTTTGCTAAGCAGTCTCAGTAGAAATAAATTGGCAAAACCGAAGACATGACACCATATTCAATTCAAACCGTGAGACCGTATAGCTGGGAAGACAACGCATCAGGTAACCTTCCTGGTGAGGAAGTAGGACTCCCATTCAAGAATGTCGGGGATATCAGACCACCTGATTAAGGCTGATACGCCCTGTCCTGGTGGTTGGAAGGAAGCCTACGCTGGCGACCTGCGTGTAGTATAGTACACGCAGGTGTAGAGCAATTAGCTCTGTGAGCTAGGCGGCATTAGCCCTGGCCAAAATCTGACGCATACCCTAAAACCTCGCGTATAAGCCTAACTCGCGTATAAGCCGCACCCCGACTTTAGGCCGATACTATAAGCTGCACCAGCGATCTGATTATGGCGACTTTTATACTGTACTATAGTAGCAAAAACTCGCGTATAAGCCGCACCCTGAATCTGTGGCGATCCTATAAGCCGCACTAGCGATCTGATTCGCGTACAAGCCGCGGCCTATACGCGAGGTTTTACGGTAGTTCTGCTGCACTGCCCTAGGTGGAGATTTGCATTGTGTATCATACAGTGGAAGACAGAGGTGTCACCTAGCATATAGGGCCTGAACCTGGATGATTGACAGGCCTTTAATTGGCCTACACCTGCGTGTACTATACTACACGCAGGTCGCCAGCGTAGAAGGAAGCCCAGTGTTAACTTAAATCTCACGAAAACCAAAAAGGCAGATACCGACCCTGCTGTTAACAGAACAGAAAGAACGCCAGTGCCCTGCAGTAGAGTGGATGTATAATGACAATGAGAGCAAGTTAACTGTCTTCTTTGGCTCAAACAGGCAACGCTTAAACATGTGCCTATAAATCACTAAATACGAGACAAATTAAGAAACCCTGGTATAGAATGTTATCCAAGAAAACCTGGTATAGAAGTTTTTACAAAATAGTCACAGTGATTGTATACAAAGTGATAACATGCATTATCTCAGAGGGGAAAACAATTTCTGATATAATCTAAAACATGTCAAAATTCCTAAGACCGTGAGATAATAAAGAACAAATTGATACATATGGCTATATATTTTGGTCAGATTCTTCCTCTACACATTCCTTAGATCCACTTCTGGGGCGAGTCTGTCTGCTTGTTCTGGCAGCGGCAGCCCAGCAACTTTGTCGGTTGTACCATCGGAAGTGCTTGAGTCATTAGTGTGTTAGAGAAATATACCCCCGCTGGTCGTCCACGGCCCTGGCCAAACCCACATCGTTCTCCCTGTGGGTTTTACATGGCCTGTGCCACAGTCGGTCGATGGGGACATTTCATATTTATATACGCCTTTTTTGGGGTAAAGATGCACAATAAGAACAGTACCGTAAAATATATGGTTTGCCGATTAGACTTTGATCTAACTCAGCTTTTAGCATTCTATGTAAGTGGGGATCGACTTATAAAGGAGGTTTTTCCATAGTTTAAAACCAGTGTAAATGGACCCAAATTCGGCATATCTATTTTCCTTTAACTAGGAGGTGCGCTTATATAAATGAGGGGTTTTACCATACTTATCGTTTTAAGATTCCACCTTTACAATTCTTCGTATAATGTTTCAGTTCATTAGTCGGATGGTGGCTGAAATAAAATGAATAATGCTAAAACTGTTGGTCATTCCCCTCAGGTTGTAGATGTCTTGCACCCTGGACGTGCCACAGTCCCCAAGACCGAGGTCCGGGAGAAGCTGGCCCGTATGTACAAGACAACCCCCGATGTTATCTTCTGCTTCGGATTCCGCACCCAGTTTGGCGGCGGCAAGACCGTTGGCTTCGCCCTAGTCTACGATAGCTTGGACTTCGCAAAGAAGTTGGAGCCCAAATACAGACTCGTCAGGGTGAGTGTTACACTGTTGGATAAACTGAGAAACAACGCCTAATATTTGTTGTGGTTCTGGCCCGATTTTTTTGAGAAGTGGCCGTTTACCTTTTTAGTTTAGCCGAGACCGATTAAGGACATCCACATGATACTCGGGAGGGTCTTTTGACAAATGAGAGGCGTAAGATATGATAGGCGTTGATATCTACAAGGGGCCATTTCCCCGTAGTTTATGTTCTAGAAAAGAGAAGAAAAATTCTAGATAAAAGGGTGCCTCAAAATGGACAATTAAGTTGTCTGTTGTCCTGAATGAGATCAGTTGGCCGCCGTCTAAAAAAAGGCTCTATATATATATTTGCACTACGGTATCTCCCTTTGGGGTGTTAGGTCCCCACTGAGGCCGATGTTAGTGCTAGACCAACTCCAACTGTCGCATCGTTGGATACCTTTACATACATGTACCGTATCCTGGTTTCTAAGTTGGCACATCTATTTAAAATTGATCTAATCTTGTGGCGATGTCTATGACATAGGACTTTCCAGCAATCAATCTTAAATGCCCACAAATTAAATAAAAATTCAGACAGGATTCAATTTTAGATGACGATAAATCTAGATATAGATACATGTATTGGGTAGGTTTGGGACAAATATCAATGACAGTAGTAGATTGTGATACGATCTCAGGATTTCTATATTTTTAAAACTACTTTAAAGAATGAAAAGAAAAACTTGGTACTTTAAATGCACTACGGTATCTCCCTTTGGGGTGTTAGGTCCCCACTGAGGTCAATGTTAGTGCTAGACCAACTCCAACTGTCGCATCGTTGGATACCTTTACATACATGTACCGTATCCTGGTTTCTAAGTTGGCACATCTATTTAAAATTGACGATGTCAATGAACTTTCCCGCACTCATTCTTAGAAGCCCACAAATTAAATAAAAGATTCAAAAATGATTCAATTTTAGATGATGGAGATGAATATAGATAGAAATAGATCTATACATGTATTGGCTAGATTTGTGAAAAACATCACTGGGAATAGTAGATTGTGATATGATCTCAGGATTTCTATATTTTAAAAGGAATTTAAAAGAAAAATCATATTATTAATGCACTACGGTATCTCCCTTTGGGGTGTTAGGTCCCCACTGAGGCCGATGTTAGTGCTAGAACAACTCCAACTGTCGCATCGTTGGATACCTTTACATACATGTACCGTATCCTGGTTTCTAAGTTGGCACATTCACCTTTAAAACCTATAGTAAAGCTTAGCTCCAAGTCAACCCCGCTTTGAGCAAGGTATGAGGGGAATAGGACAATATTCTCAACACTATATGTCATATATGGATACCTTTACACACCAGTTGCCCCTTTTGCAGGAATTCCCACTTCTTGACTAGAATTTCTTTCATATCGTTGTTAATATTCTCCTACATATAACATTGGCCAAAAGCTAAAGATTTCCAGGAAATTCCTACTTTTTGTCTACTACTGAGTGTTATCTCTGGACGTACTAGTGTACGATCATTAGATGGCACATTATTCCTGGGACAAAATTCCCAATACAGAAGTCTAGATACCTGAACAATAAGTTGTGTTAAAAAAAGATGAAAACACAGAATGTGTATTTGGATTGTGATGTGTTGTTGAACGGACTATTTTTTTCGTCGCAGCACGGAGCAACAGAGGTCAAGCGGCCGTCCAGGAAACAACGTAAGGAGAGAAAGAACCGACAGAAGAAGGTCCGAGGCACCAAGAAGGCCAAGGTCGGAGCAGCTGGCAAGAAGGTACTGTGATAGACAGCTCCTCATTCAAACCACACAAATATTTACAAAACAAAAATCTATCCTATGGTCATACAACGACCAAATTTAAATTAACAAAAATCTAAAATAGATTCACCGTTTGGTAGGAAAATAATTGCTGTAAAGAAATTTGAATCTTGTACACAAAATAATTCAAGTAAATTATTCTGAAAATTTGAATTCCGTAATGCTATGACCCTTGTACTAAATATACTCATGCTGATTGATTAAGTTTCTAATGGTTGTCTTGTCTTGTTTCAGTAAATCCTCGTGGCGGGAATTACCAGGGGCTCATCATCATGTACAGAATTCAATAAATGCCGGCACTCATAGAAGGACTTCCTGACTCGTGTTTTGTGTTTCAA
The DNA here is from genome assembly GCA_947462335.1 of Harmothoe impar. Lineage (NCBI taxonomy): Eukaryota > Metazoa > Annelida > Polychaeta > Phyllodocida > Polynoidae > Harmothoe > Harmothoe impar. The sequence continues at coordinate 94,624,547 of OX381705.1, read as the reverse complement.
ATATACTGCTTGAAGTTGATTATGAGCTTTGCATACACCGCCCGCACCTTGAAAAGGGGTAGCAAGAACGACTTTTTAGCCCTTTCCATTAACCAAAAAACGTTTTTGACGTGCCCCCAAATTTCCGTACCGATTAACTAAGATGCGCGGTACTTTTCGTGCACACCTAACCCACATTTTTGTAAGTCTACCGTGATTGATGTTAAACAAAATTGTAACACCATCTGCTTGAAAGGCCCTCAGTGCAGGGTGCTGCAATAAGGTCCCTTTTCCCAGTACATGCCACAAATGTCGCAACAAAGACGGGGGCCCTCACTGGTTACTTGAAATGAGTCAAATTATTTCCGTCGCAATATAAAAACTAAATGTCCAGTCGCCGCCCGCCCCCCCCCCCCCCCCCCCCCCCCCAAAAAAAAAAAAAAATGCAAAGCTTGTAATGCACTATAAGCAGCCTTAGATGCGGAAAACCGTAAATTCTCACGTAGAAGCCGTGGCTAGTATGCAAGTTGACACCAAACGGGCCTATATCGGTTTGGCTTATAAGATTGTCCGAGGTCAGGCCTGTGACTTGTACTCGGGAATTTACAGTACATTTAGTTTCGAAATCCTGGAAGAGCTTACGATCTTCAAGTATATTATAGATTTAACTTAGAAAAAAAGGGGGAGGGGGATCCTGTATTGCCAACTAACTCGAGGGCCACCTTTTTTTGAAAACTTGGATTACGGGCTTTACTCTAAATATTTTGGGAGGGTAGAGTTTTACACCGCAAAAAAAAAAAGGCATGGAAAACCTCATTGTTGGTATTTTGAGAAATATCTCCAATCTGAAAGGCCTCATTCCACCTTTAGCTGGTCAACAGGTACTTTTTTGGGTAAAAATTTTCTAAAATTCTTCGAGGGGAAAGGTAAACAAATTTTAAAAAACTTTCTTTTTTGTAAAATGCCAAAAATCTCGGCGGCGGATCAGTAATCCAAGTTTTCAAAATAAAACGGCCTAGGTAGCATTCGTAAGCGAGTTCATGTACCAATTATTTGTGGGTGGGGGGGGGGGGGGCGGGGGTGCAGTGTTGCTCCTTGATACTTTTTAAAAAGTAAATACTTTTTTTCAGCAATTTTCCAATTTCATACCCATATATACTTCGATTTTCAAGAAATTTGCCCTAAATTACAGCATTTTATACTTGAAATACTTAATTTTCAAGAAAATGGGTCGAATGTGTAGTTTTTTGGCAAATAAGCATGCACACAATTTTCATCTTTCGAGGGAAGCAATTTTTTTCCGCACTGCGCGCAAAATGTCAGCCTATATTTTACCTCAACCCCCTGCTCCTAAAATTGCCAAAAAAAGAATGCACAACTAAGATATCATAGAAATAAAAGTTTTCAGGGACCGTGATTATTGGCTTTGGGACCTTGTCCCCAAAGCCATTTGCACTACTGACCAGAGTGTCAGCTTTTCGACAAGAAAAGACTAGCATAGGCCCCCTTGTTCATTGTTAGATATAGCCCTAGCTGGCCCTTAAACCTTGCTTAGGACTGGTATCCCCATGTGTCCTTGTAGGCATGTGCAAGACTAATTTATCCTAGATCTTGTTTTCAGTTACTACATGTAGAACCAATGTACCTTGTGGTATTCGCTGGTCCCCCGTCCATTATCAAGGACGCAGGCCCCTAGCGCGGGGTCACACTCTCCATCTTTGGCAAAGTTCAAAACATGTGTACAGGAGAGTGTACGTCGCGCATGTGCCTGCACATGCGTGATGTACACTCTCCTGCACCTCTTTTGGACTTTGCCAATGATGGAGAGTGATGGATGACGTCATTGGCTCTTAGAGAGCTAGTACTAGATAGCCAGGGCCTGTGGGTTAGCCCCCGGCACCCGTGGGAACCAGCGAACTTGTGGTAAGGCCTAGACATCTTGTGAACAGCCATATTTTGAGTTCTCTAATGTAGCTGTCAATGGCAAGGATAGGTACCAGCCTAATAACTATTGACTCCTATGTCAAGCCAAGCTGTCAATGTCTATGCCAATTCCCATACTATGCACATACAGGACCTATACTAGAAGTTGAGTGGGTCCAGGGTGGCTCTTGAAATCACTCAAGCCCGCCCAAAGACAAACTGTGAAGTCCAACATAATTACCCCTCCCCCACCCCACACACACATGCACCAACCCTGAAATAATATTTTACAGTCTTTAAAGTTAGGCCATCACAAGTCCTCCTTGTGCCCCTCTCCTCCTCCCTGTGCCTCCCTGTGCCCTCTCCTCCTCCTCCTGCATCTGCCCTCTCCTCCTCCTGCCTCTGCCCTCTCCTCCTCCTCCCTCCTTTCTCTGCCTCCCTCTGCCCTCTCCTCCTTCCTATGCCCCCTCCTACTACCCCATCTACCCCTCCCCCCCCCCCCACTCTACCCCATTTTCCTCCTTCCTGTTACCTTCTCCTCCCTCTGCTTTCCCTCCTTCTGCCCCCTCCTCCTCCCTCTGACTGCCAAGATGGCTGCCGAAAACTCAAGATTGTCTGATTTCCTTGTGTGATACATGGATAATAGGGTTTTCTGGGATGTAGACTCCATTTTCAGGCTCACAATTTCAATCCGGGAAATTTCCAAGATGGCCACCAAAAACTCAAGGTTGTCTGATTTCCATGTGTGATACATGGATAGTAGGGTTTTCTGGGATATAGAATCCATTTTCAGGCTCAGATTTTCAATCCGAGAAATTTCCAAGATGGCTGCCAAGATGGCCACCAAAAACTCAAGATTGTCTGATTTCCTTGTGTGATACATGGATAGTAGGGGTTTCTAGGCTGTAGAATCCATTTTCAGGCTCAGATTTTCAATCCGGGAAATTTCCAAGATGGCTGCCAAGATGGCCACCAAAAACTCAAGATTGTCCGATTTCCTTGTATGACACATGTATAATAGGGTTTTCTGGGGTGTAGAATCCATTTGAAGGCTCCGATTTTTGATCCAGGTAATTTTCAAGATGGCTGCCAAGATGGTACAGTAAAACTTGGTTATAACGAATCCCTTGGGACCAGGCAAAAAGTTCGTTATAACCAAATTTCGTTATAACCAAGTCCAGCAGTTTAAGCAGTTTCTAGAGATTAAATGTGACTCAATCCTCCTAGTACTGCGTATGTATTCAATATGGATCTACCAAGTGTGTAAACTTATACTACATGTATAGTTAAATTCCTTTCTCCTAACGAATTCTGTTAAACTTTTGGTTATAACTGACAAATTGTGTTGCATTAGGGCCAGGTACAGAGGCAGTAGGGCCGGGTACAGAGGCAGTGCCCCCCCCCCCCCCCCCCTTCAGCCCCAAGGCTTCCTGAGCGGCTGGAGGAGGTAGGGGAGCCTGGGGCTTGTTCAAAGGCGACTCCCCCCGCCCCCAGGGCTTCCTGAGCGGCTGGAGGAGGTAGGGGAGCCTGGGGCTTGTTCAAAGGCGACTCCCCCCGCCCCCAGGGCTTCCTGAGCGGCTGGAGGAGGTAGGGGGGCCTGGGGCTTGTTTAAAGGCGACCCCCCCGCCCCCAGGGCTTCCTGAGCGGCTGGAGGAGGTAGGGGAGCCTGGGGCTTGTTCAAAGGCGACTCCCCCCGCCCCCAGGGCTTCCTGAGCGGCTGGAGGAGGTAGGGGAGCCTGGGGCTTGTTCAAAGGCGACTCCCCCCGCCCCCAGGGCTTCCTGTGCAGCTGGAGGAGATAGGGGGAGCCTGGGGCATGTTCCAAGGCGACTCCCCCGCCCCCAGGGCTTCCTGAGCGGCTGGAGGGGTTAAAATGAATTTGCCAGACATTTTTTTTCTAGGTTTCCGTAGTAAAATTCCCTTAATTTCTCTGAGAAATACTGAATGATATTTCTGAATGTGAATAATTTGTTTGTTATAAACAAGTTAACACCAACAGTCCTTCGTTATAACCAAGTTACTTTACTATAGAAATATATGGTTGAAAATCGGGGACAAGCAAATCTGTTTGTTGTAACCAAAATTCGTTGTAAGGGAGTTTGTTGTATCCAAGTTTTACTGTATTTGCATAGGCATCAATGGAGGTGCATTGGTACATTTGATTCCATTGGCACATATTTGATTCTATTGTTATGCCATACATGAATTGCATAAGAACCCCAGAAACACCAAAAATTATAAATCTATGCCCCCTCGTTTTCTCACCTGTAGTTCATAACAATCCTATAAAACCCAAAGCCACTACGGCTTTGCCGTAAAATCCTTGAATTTGTCCCCTTGTACTTTATCAATACTTTACTTGAGCTAGATTTATACTTTATTTCGGTAGCGCTGATACTTTATTTTCATGAAGGACCGATGGCACCACTGGGGGTGCATACAGGGATGAAAGTCAAGTTTTCCCCTGATTTCGAGGACCAATAACATGCTTAACTATAGAGGACCATAATTTAGGGCCTCTATTTGAACATTTCAAGGTCTATTGGGATTGATCACTTCCATCCCTATAGCACAAATTTTCCAGCCAATTGCCGCCATAAAGGCCCATGTGGTTACTACAGTCCAAAGGCAAGGGGGTGTTGGCTGGAAAGATTTCATTCCCCATTTGTCTATTAAAGGGAAGGGGAAGCTATATAAATGGCGAAAGGGCCTGTGAAGCCACAGGGGGTCTCATAAATGGTAGAGTAAAGAGCTCTGGTAAAGATTTCAAATTATCCTGAATATTTGTCTCTATTGGATATCTATACCTGGAGAAGGTATGACAGCTGTAGGAATATATGATCTATAGATCTAGGTAATATATGAATTTAAACCACAGCGGAGGGATAAGACAAAGGACTTCACACCTTGGGTATATTGTATACCCTAACATAACCTTACTGCTGTGGTTTAAAATAGATAGACAATGGTTATGAAACCTACTGGAATGGTCTAAACGACAAGAGACCAATCACAGGCCTCCATTTGGTCACGTGACCGGAAGTGACCTACTTAATTGAGCTCTCAGCCAATGAGAGGCCAGCATTTGGTTACCATGGTAACGTGACCTACTTAATCAACCAATCACAGGCCTCCCTTTAGGCGGGAAACTCAAAAGGGGACCGGAAGTGACATCTTGAAGGGTGACCTTGACCGGATAACAGGAAGTGACCTTGTTACATAACCGGAAGCGACCTCATTTACATACTAGGCCAAGCCCCCTTTGGGTCACGTGACCGGAAGTGACTTTTATTCGGGGGAAAAAAGGCAAGCTGAAAGCTTGCCAAATGATATATTGCTGGCTGTGGCGGGGGAGGGGGGCTCTGGGGTGGGGGGCCCTCTTCTCCCCTCTCTAGGGGTCTCTTCTAAAGGGGGGAAAAAAACAACAGAGGCCAATAGGCCTCTAGTTTTTTTGTCTTTTGTGCACTTGAGATTCGTATGATGGTGGGTTAGTTATAAATGAGTCTGAAACAGACTTTTTCATTTAATTCTTTTATTTCGATAAATTATACAATAGAGCAGACACATTCAAAACGACAGGTACTTTTTAGGGTAAAAATTTTCTAAAATTCTTCGAGGGGAAAGGTAAACAAATTTTAAAAAACTTTCTTTTTTGTAAAATGCCAAAAATCTCGGCGGCGGATCAGTAAGCTAAGTTTTCAAAATAAAACGGCCTAGGTAGCATTCGTAAGCGAGTTCATGTACCAATCATTTGTGGGGGGGCGGGGGTGCAGTGTTGCTCCTTGATACTTTTTAAAAAGTAAATACTTTTTTTCAGCAATTTTCCAATTTCATACCCATATATACTTCGATTTTCAAGAAATTTGCCCTAAATTACAGCATTTTATACTTGAAATACTTAATTTTCAAGAAAATGGGTCGAATGTGTAGTTTTTTTGCAAATAAGCATGCACACAATTTTCATCTTTCGAGGGAAGCAATTTTTTTTCGCACTGCGCGCAAAATGTCAGCCTATATTTTACCTCAACCCCTTGCTCCTAAAATTGCCAAAAAAGAATGCACAACTAAGATATCATAGAAATAAAAGTTTTCAGGGACCGTGATTATACTTTATCAATACTTTACTTGAGCTAGATTTATACTTTATTTCGGTAGCGCTGATACTTTATTTTCATGAAGGACCGATGGCACCACTGGGGGTGCATACAGGGATGAAAGTCAAGTTTTCCCCTGATTTCGAGGACCAATAACATGCTTAACTATAGAGGACCATAATTTAGGGCCTCTATTTGAACATTTCAAGGTCTATTGGGATTGGTCACTTCCATCCCTATAGCACAAATTTTCCAGCCAATTGCCGCCATAAAGGCCCATGTGGTTACTACAGTCCAAAGGCAAGGGGGTGTTGGCTGGAAAGATTTCATTCCCCATTTGTCTATTAAAGGGAAGGGGAAGCTATATAAATGGCGAAAGGGCCTGTGAAGCCACAGGGGGTCTCATAAATGGTAGAGTAAAGAGCTCTGGTAAAGATTTCAAATTTTCCTGAATATTTGTCTCTATTGGATATCTATACCTGGAGAAGGTATGACAGCTGTAGGAATATATGATCTATAGATCTAGGTAATATATGAATTTAAACCACAGCGGAGGGATAAGACAAAGGACTTCACACCTTGGGTATATTGTATACCCTAACATAACCTTACTGCTGTGGTTTAAAATAGATAGACAATGGTTATGAAACCTACTGGAATGGTCTAAACGACAAGAGACCAATCACAGGCCTCCATTTGGTCACGTGACCGGAAGTGACCTACTTAATTGAGCTCTCAGCCAATGAGAGGCCAGCATTTGGTTACCATGGTAACGTGACCTACTTAATCAACCAATCACAGGCCTCCCTTTAGGCGGGAAACTCAAAAGGGGACCGGGAGTGACATCTTGAAGGGTGACCTTGACCGGATAACAGGAAGTGACCTTGTTACATAACCGGAAGCGACCTCATTTACATACTAGGCCACGCCCCCTTTGGGTCACGTGACCGGAAGTGACTTTTATTCGGGGGAAAAAAGGCAAGCTGAAAGCTTATATATTGCTGGCTGTGGCGGGGGAGGGGTTTGGGGGAGGGGGGCTCTGGGGTGGGGGGCCCTCTTCTCCCCTCTCTAAGGGTCTCTTCTAAAGGGGGGAAAAAAACAACAGAGGCCAATAGGCCTCTAGTTTTTTTGTCTTTTGTGCACTTGAGATTCGTATGATGGTGGGTTAGTTATAAATGAGTCTGAAACAGACTTTTTCATTTAATTCTTTTATTTCGATAAATTATACAATAGAGCAGACACATTCAAAACGACAGGTACTTTTTAGGGTAAAAATTTTCTAAAATTCTTCGAGGGGAAAGGTAAACAAATTTTAAAAAACTTTCTTTTTTGTAAAATGCCAAAAATCTCGGCGGCATATCAGTAATCTAAGTTTTCAAAATAAAACGGCCTAGGTAGCATTCGTAAGCGAGTTCATGTACCAATCATTTGTGGGGGGGGGGGGGCGGGGGTGCAGTGTTGCTCCTTGATACTTTTTAAAAAGTAAATACTTTTTTTCAGCAATTTTCCAATTTCATACCCATATATACTTCGATTTTCAAGAAATTTGCCCTAAATTACAGCATTTTATACTTGAAATACTTAATTTTCAAGAAAATGGGTCGAATGTGTAGTTTTTTTGCAAATAAGCATGCACACAATTTTCATCTTTCGAGGGAAGCAATTTTTTTTCGCACTGCGCGCAAAATGTCAGCCTATATTTTACCTCAACCCCTTGCTCCTAAAATTGCCAAAAAAGAATGCACAACTAAGATATCATAGAAATAAAAGTTTTCAGGGACCGTGATTATACTTTATCAATACTTTACTTGAGCTAGATTTATACTTTATTTCGGTAGCGCTGATACTTTATTTTCATGAAGGACCGATGGCACCACTGGGGGTGCATACAGGGATGACAGTCAAGTTTTCCCCTGATTTCGAGGACCAATAACATGCTTAGGCCAAATAAAAAAAAAGTTTTGTTTCAGGTAACATGGGATGAAACTCTAGGGTCGGTAGGTCGGATTTTTTTTTTTTTTTACATAACCCTAAAATTGACCCCAAAAAATATGAAAACGGGAAGATTTTTTTCAAAACTTTTAAGGATTATGGACCAGGTCTTACAAGGAATTCCTGGTGTTTGCTGCTATATCGATGATATCCTGATAACCGCTCCCACAAAGGATGAGCACCTAAAGCGCCTCCAACTGGTACTTCAAAGACTAGACAAGCATGACATCCCAGTGAAACGGGAGAAGTGTTCCTTCTTGGCTCCCGAAGTCCAATATCTCGGACATGTGATCAGCAAGGAGGGTCCTAGGCCCGTACCAGAAAAAGTGAGCGCAGTAAAAGACGCCAAAGCACCAGAAGATGTCTCAGAACTTTGCACATTCCTCGGGATGGTCAACTACTATGGTGGGTTCGTTAAGAATTTGTCCACAATTCTCGCTCCGTTAAATAATCTCCTGCGAGATGACGTCCCCTGGAAGTGGTCAAAGGAGTGCGAAGGGGCATTCGGGAAAGTCAAAGACGCCCTTACCAGTGAAACAGTGTTAACACATTACGATGTGAACAAAGAGCTTCTCCTCGCGACAGACTCATCTCCTTACGGAGTTGGTGCGGTTCTGTCACACGTTGACGAGAACGGAGAGGAGCGACCAATTGCCTACGCGTCAGTGACTCTAACGAAAGCTGAGAGGAACTACGCCCAAATAGAACGCGAAGCGTTAGGCATTATCTTCGGAGTTAAGAAATTCCACAAGTACCTGTATGGTAGGTCATTTACACTGTTGACCGACCATAAGCCACTGACCAAAATATTGGGTCCAAAAACGGATGTGCCAACGTTGGCAGCAAGACTGCAGAGATGGTCTCTCATTCTGATGACCTACAACTATGAGGTCAAATATAAGCGATCAGAGGATCATGCCAATGCCGACTATCTGAGTCGGGCACCAGTGGAAATAGCCAAAGAAAATATGGAAGCTGAAGTGAACTATTTTAGCCACACTGACAAGCTACCGATCAACGCCAGAGACATCAAAGAAGCGACCCGAAAAGATCGGATCCTCACCAAAGTGTATGAGTTCACCATGAATGGTTGGCCGAACCATGTTGATGATGATGAACTGTCAGCATTCTATATCAGACGACACGAGCTATCGTGTGACCAAGGATGTCTTCTGTGGGGAATGCGAGTTATCATTCCACAGAAACTGCAGGAACGAATGCTAGAAGAGCTACACATCGAGCACGTCGGTATAGTGCGCATGAAAGCACTAGCTCGTAGCTACCTGTGGTTCCCCGGCATCGACAATGCTATAGAAGCATTAATAAAAGCATGTAAAACATGCCTGAGTCTCAAGAAAGATCCACCAGCATCTCCGATGTATCCATGGCGATATCCTCAGAGGCCATGGGACAGACTGCACATAGACTTTGCAGAGTACAAATCTGAAATGTTCCTAGTGGTAGTAGACGCACACTCAAAGTGGTTAGATGTAGTGCTCATGAAATCTACGACCGCAGAAAAGACCGTAGAGGTACTGGAGCAGATGTTCGCCCATAACGGGTTCCCAAGAGAGGTGGTGAGCGACAACGGCCCACAATTCATCGCGGAAGTGTTTCGCGAGTTCCTGCATAACAAGGGTATAAAACATACCTTGACCGCTCCCTACCATCCAGCGTCCAACGGACTTGCAGAACGAGCGGTGCAGACCCTGAAAAATGCCTTAAAGCGGCATACATTGGACGAGAAACCTGGCATGACTACTCACAGAAAGCTGTGTAGTTTCCTCCTGTCGTATAATTCGACGCCTCACTCGGTGACAGGGGTATCCCCATCCGAGTTGTTTCTCAAAAGACAGCTTCACACGCGGTTGTCGATGATAAAAACCGACCTTCATGTGACGGTGGAGGGAAAACAGGACAAAATGATAGAGTATCGAGACCAGCGAGTGCCACAGCTAAAAGAGTTCGAGAAAGGAGAAAGAGTACGTGTAAAGAACTGTCGAGGTACCGACGTAAAGTATGTACCAGGATCCATAGTGTCTAGGAAGGGTCCCGTACAGTACTTGGTACGAATCGGCCGTAACATCCGTTACGTCCATGTCGACCATCTTCGAAAGTCCGGCGAAGCCATCGAAGATGACATTGATGACGAACAGCTCAGGCCTATGCAAAGGCCAATCACGGATATCATAAGTGATATACCCAAAGGTGGTACTGACCCTGTAGTTGTTGAAACGCCAGCTACGGCCATGCCACAGGAAGATGTGGTTACCTATGAGGAACCACCTAGAGCTATTCCACCCCAGGTGGTTGCTACTCCACCAAGAGTGCCGTCTCCAAGACGTGTATCTGTGAGACCTAGAAGGGCTCCAGCAAAGTTCAATGACTATGTGCCTAAATAACTGATCTATTTCAGAGACTGATATATTTGTGTTTCTGACAGTATTATTGTTCATGTTAAAGTAACATTACATAAAGATAAGAGCTATCGTTATCAGTAATCTCAAAGAGATAAAAGACTCCTTATACTATACTACAGTAATATCAAAGAGACTCAAAGACGTTAAGTTCATTGACACCAATAAGGGATGTCTAATGTTGTGTTTATTCCAGCATATATATTAAGTGTGGAGGAGTGTTGTGTACTTACGTCTACCGCTACTACGAGTGACGACTTCCCGTGAACGGCGGCACCTCCGGTTTTTGTACTAGCCTTATAACATTATACCGTTCACCAATAAACCACGTGACTTCAAACACAACAACACTCACATATTCATATTCATAAGTTCTTATTCATTGTGTGTATTCCCAAGTTATATATTTTCACTTGTCGAGGAGGAGTGTTGAGATTATTTGACGACGCGGGAAAATATGTTACCGGGTAACCAGCGTCCGTGTCACTTCCGGTTAATAAAGTGACGTCACTAGTTGGCGCCTTCCTTGTCATGATGGAAGCAGGAGTTAGTCCTTTGTCTTTATCTGCATGAAATCTCGATAAAACCAATAATAATGTCATTGTATTCATACTGGGTTCCCTTCTACATGATTGTACTTTACTCTGAAACATTGCATGTTCATATAAGATAGGGCAGCAACAGAGAACAGGAAACAGGGTCCCCTATTAAATCTCTTTTATACACATTCAGCTTTAGGCAGCAATGTTAGGTGAGGTTTTTATATTAAAAATATGGAGCCCCATGCCTTTACTGCATAGTGGGGATAAGAGCTGCCTGGCATAACTCTCTCAGATATATGAGACACAGATAATACCGCGTAGAGATAGAGGAAAAGTATTAAACGGTGGCATTCATTCCCGCATAGTATATATCTCTCTCTAGTAAATGGATCACTTATTTTAGTAGTCTAATCCGCTTCAATACATATTCCGTGAGTGATAGAATTATGACAGGTCTTGTTTTCCCAAATGAGAGTGATGTTAGGGAGAGTATCCTTTTTTCTTTTTCGTTTTCACCCCCTATGTCAATGTGCAAAGTGTACTTAAGTAGGCCTATTACTTAGTCAAGAACTAAGTACTTTATGGTTCTTGCTGGGCATATTGTTTATGTTGTCCTACTGAACCTTGGTGACTGACATTGAAGGGCTTACGCGTGCTGTACATAGGACTCAAGAGCATTTTACAAACTGCAACTATGTTTTTGTTTTCGTGCATATACAGAACTAGTATAATACGTTTCTGAGAAACAATACTGTTAGAGGTATGGGAATGTATAAAATGTATTATTTTATAATACCATAAACAAGAGTTCTCACCCCAACTGAAACAACAATCTTAGCACACAGTGACACACTAATATTGCTATTATTTGTCATATGTGTTGTTTATTACCAAATAATTTGATTGTACTAGCATATCTTATATAAATGGTCTGGAATATCATGACCATTTGGCTACAAGTTCTTGTATATTGAAGGCCAAATGAAAAACTACTCAATTGAAACATGTGAGATTATCATAGTTGAAATTTCTGTAAATGGTTTGGAAACGGCTTGTTTTTCTATAGTTGGCACTAAAGTAGTTTAGTCTAGTAGGCTCAGCCCATGAGGAGTGATGCATAAGAGGCGGTGCATCCATCTTCTTTCCTCTTGGTTCCTTTCAGTATTTCCCTCTGATGACTTTGGGGAATGTTTGATAAAGCTTAGAATCCTGATTGAGGGGAAATCATCCCATCTTAGGTCGGGATAAAACTTTACAGATACTTCAGGATATCTAAATGAAAATACTAATAGTCACCAATTTATTTGTGATCAATTCATTTGTAATATATCCAATTACTACAAGAATCACAGGCCTAACTATTGCCTCCTCTGATTCGATTCATGCCTGATGAGTTAGCTTGAAACCACACCATAGTTTCCTAATGTTGAAACCCCCAGTATCTGTTATGATCAAGATCAAACCCAAAATATGCTTGAAGATTTACTCATTCATTCATGAATACTCTCCAGTCACCACTCAGTTTTCTGGCCAGTGATTGTTCAATGATCTGCATCCAGAGCGAGGCCCTGCCATCTGATTGGCTGAAATCTATGTTGCTATGGTTTACACTGTGGATGCTAAAGTCATAAACTAACATTTGTGGCTGTGTAACGGAAGAGTATAGTATCCTATACCGTTTATTCGAATTTCTGTAAATGGCAATTTTCCATAATAAGACAACTCAATTTACACATTGTGGTAAAAAATTGAATTTATTCATTATTATTTGCAGCAACTAGAATGTATGAACTTTATTTCCAGATGCCCCCTCGTCAAAAATAAGACTCATTCTGTAGTAAACTGTCTGGATCAACAATTAGGCCTACAGATAAATACTGTTTATTTTACACAATAAGTGGAGTATAAGATACATATATATACATTGTACAAAAACTACAAAATACATTGATCTATAATAATATCTCAAACTAAAATGTTCACATATTGCTTACATTCTACAACTCCTGGCAGTGGTTAATTACACAACTCCTACAAAGTCTACAGAACATTGTACTTCTAGCTGCCTGACAATCTACATGCATAGAGTAAGTCCATTAGTACAAGGTCAGTCTCTGTAGCTGTCCCTATGGACTAGAGGGATAGACTTAATACAAAAAATGAATAAGTTGAACAAACATTTGCAATCATCACCTGATGATAAGGTTCATGTGGAATGGGAACATGGATAGGGGTATCCAATAGAAGAAGTCTGATGATCCATTTGATATAGTTAGTCATTGCTGGTATTAGTACTGTTACAGTATCTATGGTGACACATTGTTAAGGGATGTATTTTTGACAGGCCATCCATGTTTTGCTGTATCCATGGAGACACTAAATTTAGTGACATGATTACATATGAAAGAAAGTCCATATAGTGGTGTATCCATGGTGATATTGTTATAACTCTCTGGTTGGTGACATATCTGCGACACTTTAGCGACATGGTTATATACAACATGTCAGCCCATGTGGTGGTGTTTCCATGGTAACACCAATGTGACATGGCTATGACAGACGGTCCATGTGGTATTGTATCCATGGCAACACATCAGCCACTTTTGTGTATACACCTGGAGAACTTGGGGAGGAACACCCGAACCCCCAAGAGGCAATCCCCAGCACTGAATACACACCTGCAGGGTGGAAGAGCAATATTCAATTGATTTAGCATGTATTATACACTGTGATTACAATTCTAAAGCTCTGTATAGATCTACAGCATGGAGAATGAATTGAGAAATGGCCCTTTCATATAGGAATAGCGCTTGGTAACTTACTTATTTTTCATATTATGCCTGTTTGAAATATATCATCTTCCTACTCCTAAAACCAAATACTGTAAACGTAGATATTTTCTCGCTGTACATATTTCTGTGCATTTCCTAGATTTTACAATCTGTGAAAATGTGTACGGCGCTAATATTTATCAATAGTTGTACAACTACCCCTTTTCAAAATTTGCGAATTTAAATCCCCGTGAAATTGTACTTTTTAGCAAATATGCAAAAATGTATACCATGAAAATATGTATACATTTACAGAAGGCATTAGAGCTTTGTTCATTACATATTAGACCACTACATTTATGTGAATATAATGCTAAGTTCAGAAGCTGTTCATTAACGCACCATTAAGATGACAGACGAGGGGCCCTCCATGGTCTCCCTGACAGATGTCGATGTTCCCCTCAAGGTACCCAGCACAGAACATGCGCGTGGAGATTGTGTCCTTGTAGAGTCGGGAGCACAGCTCATCTCCAAGCAGAGGCACGCTCGCCACCTTCTGACGGCCAGGGATGGCTGTAAGTTAAAGATGACATTTTTACATACAACAGATGATCCAACTAGTTAAAGCAATATTTCAATGGTTTTTATTTGGGAATAGATAATGTGTTAAAGTAAGTTCATAATTTTACAATGTTATAGACTTGCTTAGCAGTTAGCAAACTAGACCCAAAATCAGAAAATTCAATGACCGTAACTCTCATTGCTTGTGGATCAGCACCTGGCTTTAAAATACCATCTACCTATTATCATAATCTCTTTTAACACCACCTTTAAATGTCTGACCATTACCAATTTTTTTTTAAAGAATCTGATTGGACTGACCATTGCCCGTGGACCCCCATCCTGATATGAAGCAGCGTCTGCCTGTGTCGTAGCCGGCGCCCCCCGGTGGAGGCAGACAGGCCGCCTGGACGTGGGACGTGAAAGTGATGGGGCCCCGCACACGGATCAATGCCACATCAAAGTCATGGGTTGTCCCTGTAAAAGTAAAGGTAAACAATGCAAACTCAGACATAAACAATACCACATGCATGGGTCAAACCTGCAGTTGTAAACAAACAAACCTGATATGAATGAGGTTGTAGACAGTACTATAGGCTACATAGCCATACATCTGATATGACAATACTTGTGCTACTAACTTCTGTGAAAGCTAAGAGCTATATGGTTGTAGTGGGTTACACTTTGCACCTTTTGTGTCTTGGAGGGTTTGGCTTCCTGTACTTGAATGACAAGGTGGTTTTCAAGGTCATTCCAGTAAAGACCTTTCAATCTTCACAGGACATAAATGTTTACTTGCTAACTATCCAACAGATATCATGGTCATGGGTCATCCTATAGGTATAAACACAATGTCACTCATGAGTGATCCTACAGATATGAACATAAACAATGTAACGGTCATGGGTGGTCCTACAGATATCAACATAAAACAATGTCACAGTCCTACAGATATAAATAATGACACAGTTGGTTAATTTGTCATGTGGCACTGAATAATGAACATAGATGAAATGCATAATAGGCATAATATATTATCATCCCTCTTCATTGGGGATAACTACTTTTGGGTTTAGTTAAAGTTATAGGTAACTAGACTCACTTGAGTAATTTTCATGTGTTATGATTTCGATGACCTCATGTTCCTGCTCAAAGTTATCAACGACAGAGTTGTCCCAGTCTCCAACCCGCACACGAAACATCTCCTTAGGCTGATTACTGTAAAATTACAACAAAAGATATGATAAGATACATATGTAAGTTGGTGGTTTATAAACCAGATATATACTTATATCGGGCTGAGAAACAGGATACTTTGATACATATTGCAGGCTGAAAAAAACAGATATCTAAATATTGGTGGCTGATTATCAAGGATATTTACACTTTGGTGGCCAGTACACAGGATATTTACATATTGAAACCAGATATATTCACATAGATACTTACATGTAGCAGTGCGCCGAGCTAAGTATCCAGTACTCGTTGATAACAGTGCCCCCACACCAGGTGGCATAGCCGCCTAGCCACCCCCTTCTCAGGGTGGAGGCCTGCCATGGGTAAGCCCCGTATACAGCATTGTATCCACCAACCACACGGCGCATTTCCTGTAGCACCGGGCGGTAACCACACTTCGGCAGGGGATCTGTAATAAAACATGTTATAATGTTAATGTATAGAAAAGGACATAGGCCTTGTGTACTTGTTTTTCTTCTTTCAAAATGCCTGGCACATCAAGTCATTTCCTATACTACTTACATAAAGGCTGCTACAAAAAGAGACTTATTCCAAACCTAAGGATGACATAATTATCCACTTATTATTTCAAATAGTAGTTAAAAGGATTGGAAGAAATACAAGAACTAATACAAATTACAGTTCATGGCTCAATACACAAAGAATCCAAAGTGATGCAATACAGTGAGACCTTGATTAAACGGTCTTTAAAAGCCCAGCAGCCTCAATAATCCGGCTGCTTTTTGCAGTCACCCCTTCCCCCAGTTCTATTTATAGGCATAAAAATATGCTTCAATGATCAAGATTCAACATCCAGCAATGTTTTGCCTGAAACAGGGTGTTATCAAGGTCTGACTGTATAAGAAGTTGACCTGTATCGGTGTGTGTGTTATTCCCTCTGGTGTTATAGTCAGTGATCCCGGTAGCGGCAGCCGTCAGACTCCTCGTCCTGTTACAAATGACGGCAGCATCCTCTCCGTGGTTACAGTTGTGGCTTCCCCACGCGGCATGTGGGCAGTCTGACAGGTGGCGCTCCATGCCTGTACATCTCACATCATCCAGCCACACCACCCCACTGCCTTGTCCATAGCGCCCTGAACCATACGCCACCGCAGAACCCCTGTAAGGTACACAGGGCAGTATTAGACATATGCAGTGCTGGGCCCATAACCTGTAAGCTATTGATGTTTGATTAGGTATATTAGAGACATTCTGTGCAGGAGTCTGCCCAAGACCCTACTGACATTTACCAGCTAGACTTAATTATGCCTCAAATTCCCCTCCCTCCGCTCCCATTAGTTGTTCATATGGTCAGTTGGTCACACTGTGTTTAAGCCTTGACCTTAGTGTGGTCTGTTCTGTGTGTGTAGGTCCACTGTACATGTTCGAGGTCTGGGACTTTACTTGTGTAATTGTGGGGGCCAACTGTTGTCCTTGTGTGTAAGTATTTCATGATTATGTAGACTTATGACCTATAAGCTTAAGGCACATGCTTGTTCTGCATAAGTAAAGACTTACTTGTGTCCCATCATGCGGCAGATGACCTCAGCATCCTTGTCATCCCACTGGTCGTCACACACCGTGCCACGTATCCCGTTACGTATCACCTCCACCCGGCCAGCTGTCTGACTCAGTCCTGTACGTCCCATCAGCTCCACCCTTATATCTGTAGTGCATAAATGTTATACATATTATATAATAATATATCCTCCACCCATCTTAAGTTCTGTATGCTCCAACTATATACAGAGATGTAATGTAATACAACATAATATTATATCATATCATGTAATTATATATCAAATTCAAAAGAAAATATATTCCCATTGGCTGCTATTCAATTGTCTTTGTCAAAATAATTGGCATTTTCTCCTCACATTGGTACCCATTGTTTGTTCATGAATAATCCAAATCCCAACATTATGAACGTATGGACAGAAATGTCTTTGTATCTGTTGTACAGAAATACTATTTCAGTATATGATATTAAAAATAGTCTGTTTTTTTCCTCCCTGCAGATTGTAAATTTTTTCACTGGCAGCTGTAAATATTGTATTTGCCAAATATAGTTAATAGAAAATGTGTTTGCGAGCAAAATATGCGAAAAAGAATTGCAAGTAAGAATCTCACAACCGCTTTCCCCATTTGACTTATAGAAATGTCACATTGAATACTAAACATATTGCTGTATTTAATGCCCCCCCCCCCATTGGATACAATGTGGCTGTATTCAATGGGCTGATCTTTCCTTAGTTGTCTTTCCGTCATCAAATGGCTTCAAACAAAAAAGATAAACATAAAAGCCGACTATGTTGATACTGTGTCTGGTGTATTTCGCGCGTGGGCGCTGGGGCATATCCAGCCTCCACTCATGAAATACATCAGAGACGGTATCAATGGGCGTTGGCATTTGTCTATATATTCTTACCATTACAGTCCTGTTCATCCGTGTTGTCTCCACAGTGGTTGTGTCCATCACAGACGTAGGTGAGAGGGATACACAGGCCGTTACCGCACTGGTACTGGTCAAAGTCTCTACACACTGAGGGGATATAATGCACAAATAGCAGAATTTGTAGAATATGCATGGACCTGATGTAGTGTAAATAGGTTTATTCCAAAACCATGAGAATCTAAGGCAGGTATTATCAATGGATCCTGACTGCCAAGTGCAGGACAGACCAGACAGGCTGCAAAATATATATGCACCCTTGTAAAAGACATCTCTGACATTGTAAAGAAACTACCAACAACCCAGCGCTGATGTAAATGTACTTATCGTTTGTCAATAAAACCAATCCTGAATCTTGTATCTTTACAAAATAAAACAGCTCCATTGTTTTAGACAGGGGACCCATGGAATAAACAAAGCTATAATAGTCAACAGACTAACACTTGTGGATCTTGTGTCTATATCTATCACCTCAACATGAATTTGAAATATGAACTTAAAAAGCTTGCCCACCTTTGCCAACCTTGCACACAACGCCTGCCGTCTCAAAGGGCCTGCAGTCGTGCTGGCGCCACCTGTTGTGCGGGCAGTCTGAGAGCAGCTCCTCAGTCCCCGTACAGAGCAGCTCATCCAACAGGAAGTTACCATTACCGGGCCCGAACTCAGACATCAGTGTCGCCCGCACCGCACCCCTGTTAATTAAACGTGTTAATCAAAACAAATGAACCACTTTTTTTAGGGTTAAAAATGTTTATCACCAAATTACAGGATAAATACATTTGGAGGTTGTGGCGATAAACTGATGATACATATTGAGCTTAGTTCTGTCATTTGTTTGACACATTTTGATGATACAAAGATGATATATACAATGATATAAAGATGAAATACAGTGAAAACTAACCAATAAAAGAAAAGAAAAAAAGAACAAAAAGACATGAATCTAACATGCAAGGCCCCACTTAATGAACACTTAGATACAACTATCAAGAATTGCAATAGTAATCTTTCAAATCCTCTTCCACACTACATCTTATTCAAGGTTTCCATTATAAAATTGACTTCTCTTAATTCCTGAACGACAAATAACTAAATCCTTACAAGCATCATATTTTATGGCACAAGTACAATGGTACAACATCTTACCCATATCCAAGTTGGCGGCAGACCACGTGTGCTGCAGGCAGTCCCCAGTTGTCATCACAGACTACGCCCCACTCCCCCAGGTAGCGTACCTCCACGCGACCCTCATGTTCATTCAGGCCCCCGGCAAGCCGCACCTGTACACTGCTCTTTCCTGAAGCAAATGGATACAAATTGTCACATGCTAAACTCTTTGACATTGGAGTCATGAATTCCATTGAATACAATTATATATTTCATTTACACAGAACATTCACAATTTCAAATGGTGTCATTTCCATAGCACATACTTAGGTTTTTGGAAAGTATTTAAGCAAAATAATTTCTCATGAAATTTGTCAATGCATTATGCTTGACTCTCCAATAGATAGGCATGTGTATGTTTTCTCTAAATGTACAAAATTGAATCACAATTTATGTACCGTAAATTCTCTCATAAAAAGGGTGATTGTATAGAAGTCAGACTCTGGTTTAACTTGATACCAAACATTATATGAGGCTTATATGTATACTAAATTAACAATTTTCAGTTGGACTTCTCAAAGGATTTGTCAAAGTTAGGGGTGTTGCTTATATGCTGGGTAGGCTGATACCTGAGAATTTACAGTAGGTTTATTAAAATTTCCTTTAATATGTTTAGTTGTAGCTCTATTTGTCTAAATCTTGGTTACTGTACTGTAAGTAGTATAGTATGTATCGGAACGGGACTATAGTTAAGTACTGTTTATTACTCAATCGACATGCAGCCAATCAGAGGCCTCCATTTGGTCACGTGACCGGAAGTGACCTACTTAGGGGATTAGTGGTGCATTCTGGGTAACCCTGCAGCCAATCAGAGGCCACCATTTGGTCACGTGACCGGAAGTGACCTACTTAGGGGATTAGTGGTGCATTCTGGGTAACTTACTGACCTACTTAGGGGACCGGAAGTGACGTCATATGACCTAATTTAGGATCACGTGACCGGAAGTGACCTGATGAGTCACGTGAGCGGAAGTGACGTCACATGACCTAATGGCCGACCGGAAGTGAGTGACCTCATTGAGGATCACGTGACCGGAAGTGACTTGATTGATCACGTGAGCGGAAGAAGAAGTTTTTTGTTTAGGAAGTGAGGGTCTTTAGGATCACGTGACTGGAAGCGACGTCGTCACATGAGTGACGCTTTAAGAGACTGCGCGACTTACTAGTAAAAGAAGACGTATGAAAATAAAAACACAACAATATTTTATTTTATTTTTTTTATTTATTTTTTTTCAATCTTGATAAACACTCTATTTTTGAAAAGATGCACACGCTTATTTTGTTTTTTTTCATATCTCTAAAGGACTCGTTGTCACACCGTCAGAATGCACGCGACGCTTATAATACAAGTAGCGCACGCCGTCTTTCTCTATGGTGTAGGTGACCATTTTGTTTCGCACCACTTTGAAGTTTCTATTTACAGCAATGAGAGTTTTTCGTTGGCGAAGAACATCCAAGAAGTCGTCTGGTTCCTGAGGGTTTTGTTTCTTCTGTACGCCTTTTGCACTCCATTTTTTGGATTTTCTTTCACCGGTGTCGCTGACTCGATCGTAGCAAATGTAAGTCTTAGGGTTGAGACTTAGGATCCCGTCACCTTCCCACTCCGCTTTCATAAGCCCCGAAGTTCTCAGATCGTGAAGGTACCGTCTCTCACAACATCCGCCGGGCGGCGGACACCATTCTCGCACTCTTTCCGTTTTTGTCTTCACGAAAAGCTCTAAGTGATCGTCGCACACCGCTGTCGGAAGCCACTTTCGTTTCTCTCTGAAGTACGTCTCTCTCAGGCGAGGTTTGACTAGGTCATCCAAAGTGTCACCGCTGAGAGCCATGTAAAGACTGTCGGTGTCCATTTGACAAAGGGCATAATCGCGCCGATCGACGAATCTATCCAAGAAGTCGTATGTGAACTCTAACATTTTCAACTTCGCGTACTGGTATACCATGAACCCTATTTGAATAGGGAGGTTGTTGTTGACTGTTTTCGGTTGTAGTTCGACTTCAAACAGATCGGAACTCAACTCGGACGCCTTTTTGAAGCGCCACGAATTGGCCAATAGTTCGAACTTCCGACTGTCAGTGTATCTCACCGCCGTGTGTTTTTCTTTGTTGCAGATTGTTTTACCGTACGTAGCGTTTCCCATTAACTTGTAACAGTCTGACAGAATTTTCTCGTTCTCGTTCACGTCGCCACGTCTTCGCGCCGCCGTTACTTCGTCCGCGAAACCGGCAAAGGAGCGTTTAGGTAGGTATTCTACCACCAGCTGCACTTTGGTGACTATCAAACCGTGCTCTAAATACCACTTGAGAAGCGGCGTTCCCAAGAGAATATTTTTTCCGTGGTAACTCCCTATCAGACATCTCTGAGGCGTGTTCAACAGCTTTTCTTCCTGCGCAAAGTCTGACATGTGAGGTCCTATGTCCGATTTTGAAATGGTCGCGTTCTTGAAAACGGGGGTCATTTCTTCGAAGTAGTCTCGTAGGTGAGGCGGCGTAGTGATGTCCACTTGAACTAAACCGAACATTTTCTCCTCTTTCACAGCGGAAAGGATGTCGCTCTCGCTCATCGCGTTTCGAGACACTTTCAAAGCGTCAACCTTCCAGCGTTGTTGGGAGGCCTTGACCCGCTCATCTCGACGCTTCATCTCTCGCCATTCGCACTCCCACACGACGACCAGCTTGTGACCTAGCGCTTTCAAGTAAGCGCTTACTCTGGTCGTTCTGTCGCGTCTCTCCTCTCTCAGTGAAGCGCACTGATATCGGTGCGACGGTATGCACTCGTGAGCGTGGAACCAACACCCGTGAAACTGGAAAACCGTATTAGAGGCCGCGTGAAACCCGTCCACGCGAATTCTCCGACAGCCTACAACCATCTCGCCGCCGTTCAAAGCGTGGCGCAGTTTCACGTCGCGGTCGTGCTCTACGAAGCGTAACCACTCCAAAGCGCTGTGAGAGTTTCTTTGCCTAATTTCAGGCTTGAACTCGGTCTCGGGCCGTCTCACCGCGTAATAGCCCGTGCAGTGCGCTTCGCTCATGCAGCGCAAGTACAGAGAGTTAGCGTCTAGTCCTAGGATGTGTTGGCACGGTCTCGCTTCTTCGCCGTACTTGTGCTCCCTTATCCGCGTGGTGCCCTTCTCGTGAAATCTATGGAAGATGATGGAAGGACCGCCGACTAGATTTTCTTTGATCAGAGCGTGGAGGACGGCGTCGAACTGGGGGAACGTTGTGAACGCGTCTTCTAGGTTTTGGAAGAGGAACCGTAAAGTCAAACCGGCGAGAGAAACTCCGTCTTTCAACATGTCAATGTCTTGGAAAAATTTAGCGTGATTTTTCAGAGCTTCTATGAAAGGTTTGACGTCTTTGTTGTTGTAGTGGATCAAGTAGTCTTCCATAGTTTGCATCTTCTCGTCGGACCAAACTTTCTGACATGCGGCGTAGTCGGATTCGGACATTTTGACGCCCGTCAGCTCGCTGTCGAAAGCCGATCTCGGTGGCAGCGTTCTGTTTGCCAGTTTCCTGGTAGACGTCATCCATTCGTAAGGAAAGTGACCTTTCTCTTCGTTCCTGGTGAAAGCTCGCAAATAGGTCGCGTAGTTGTAACCGGGTGCCAAATAGTTGACTACGTCCAAGAAAACCGTGTGCTGTGTGTAAACCGCCAAGTATTGATTGCTTCTCTTTATGACGCTGAATTCTTGGTTTCTTCGGTCTCCGGAGGCGAAGAACGAGTGAAGGCGTATTTTGATCAGGTTCAAGTCGTAACGCCCCGAGTTGAAGCCCACGACTGGAGCTTGACGGATGTATCTCAGAAGACGCTTCTTCAGTTGAACTAACGGGTGTCTGGTCTGAGCCGCAGCGAAGCCGCCTGGAGAAGGGGTGAACGTCGCCTCCTCCAGCAGGAGAGCTTCACCTATCGCCGCATCTAACTTCGCTAAGGTCGGTCGGTAAAGTTCTAGCACAGCTTCCCCGATGACTTTGGCGTTCTCGTTTATGTGATTTAAAACTCGGTCCAACAAGGGGTCGGAATCTGCGTCGGATTCTCTGACGAAGCAGACGGGCCCCTCCCACCCCGGAAAGTCGGATGCGACGCTAGCCGACAAAGGGACGTGATCCCACAGCAGGGACACGTGTTCCGTCGACGGTTCTTTGCACGGTCTGAAGAAAGCCTCGAAATCGAAGGCGATCTTGTAAGGGTAGATTCCGGAATGTCCGTCGGGGGGAAAAATGGAGAAGTCTGCTAGCGCTTCGAAAATCGTTCTCGAATTTTGGTAGATGCCACCTACGTAGCGCAACTTGACTTGTCGGCAAGAGGAAAGCTGGTTCCTGTGTCTCTTCAGCAAGAACTCGGTGGTGAACGCCGCTTTACACTTGCAACATTCGTATATGCCCGCGTACGCGTTGAAGTCCGTGACGAGAGAGACGTGCAAACCGCCTTTCGCCGTCAGGTGTAGGTTGACTTTACCTCGGGCGGCCAGAGTTCTGGAAGGCGGTCTGATCAGAGTAACGCGTCTTCTCAACTTCCGCCCCGGCACTTGACGCGACGCGGTGTAAACCGCTATCTGTACGTCAAACAAGTTCTCTAACGCGGGTAAGTCGCGGATGTTCAGACCCGGAAAGGATTCAGGTGTGGCAGCGGGACAGAACTGACGTAACAAATCTGAAGCGCGCTTGCTGGTGTTGTATAAGTGAAAGGAAATGCAGCGGAAGATGCAGAGGTTGTCCTTGTTGGGAAAATCTAACACGCCGCTTCTCTTTCCAACTCGACCAGCCTGAGTGATCCTACCGCCTATGGGGAATTCCCCCGGTCCCATGTAAACGCAAATGTTCAAATTGGTAGGAAAAAGAACGTGCCACTTGGTGTCAGCGTCGCAAAGTTTCCGTACTTCCTCGCAAGCGACGGTGTTTTCCATCTTTGAGAGGAGCTCTTCCAAAGTTTCTGAATTAGTTATAGTAGGGAGCGGTTGTATGAGAGTTGCGTTGTTCTGGGAGGCGTGAAAGTAGCGCAGTTTGCTCTTGTCTTCTCTGTGTTGTAAGAGTAAGCCTACCGAGAAACCCACTTTGTATCTGAATCTTTGTGTCAAGTGAATGCGACGCATAGTATCTACAGCGTCACTCAACTCGCCGGTTGGTAGCCTGAAGTTTGTTACACTCACGCGAGTCCCGTGCATCCTGACGCCCGTTTGTATCGCAGGCCAATTCGCCGTGAACGTTTCCTCCCCGTTCGGTACAGCACATATGCGCGGAGGGACGGTCACCCCGTCCAGAGATTCGCGTCGACAGGCGATCTTTCGGCAATCGCCTTCGCCGCATAGAGGGCAAAACTTAGGTACTACTCTACAATTTTCTACGTGTCTCTCGTGGTTGTACGGTCTTTTAAACATTTTGAAACACTTTTCGCATACGTACTGTGTCATGTTTTTTTTCACTCAGTTACCAACTACTTAGCCGTCTAACTATCTATCTATCTATCAATCTATCTGTCTATCTATCTATCTATTTATCTTTCTGTCTGCTGTCTGTGTATCCGTCTGTCTGTCTCATACAGCGTACGTCAAACGCTGTGTGTGTGTGTGTGCGCGCGTGAGCGTTGAGCGTCTCTCATTCCGAATCTATGCCGAGATATTTCAGAATGATCTCTGTTTTGTCATCCAACTCTTTGAGCGCTCTGGCGGACAGCGTCACTCCCTGCTGTGTGGGTTTTTTGTCAGGACCTTCGTACTTGCGCACGTGGACGAGGTTCTTACCGCTGTAGTAGCTCACAGCTGCGTACACTTCGCCCTCATCATCCAGCACTGCGAACCAGGGGGTGTGATTAGGTTTTCCTTGCGCGGCCGCTGTGTCGCGTATGCGCACCACTGCGCGGATATCGGCGATGCGTGCTATTAGCTCGCGCAGCGCGTCGGCCGTGAAGTGCACTCGCTTGCTTCTGGTCAGAGACGCCTCTTTCACCTGGCCGTCTTTTGTGTAGCGCGGCCTCCTAGACAGTCTAGCCACGTCCTCCCAGATCTCCAGCGTCAAAGCTCCGTCTAAGCAGAACTCTAACCCGAGAAGACGGGAGAAGGTTTTCTCTGCTTCTTCTCGTCCATCTCGTTCTTTTTCTTGTATTTTTCTCTTCTTACTAGGCCTTGTTGTTCTGGAACTCACCTTAGAACGTTTCACACCCGCAGGATGAGTAACACCATCAGCGTGAGCTGAATCAGCAGCAGAACCGATAGCAGGAGCAGCGTCAGCGCTGGTGGTATCCGAGGCCTCGTTGTTGGAACAGCGCAGCCACACGCCGTCGGTGCTGAGTGTAGCGGTAGAAGATGAAGCGCCGCCGCCCTCGTAAGGTGGCGGTGAGGGCAGTCGCCACGGACCGGACGGGACGCTACTAGTGGAGGAAGTGAGGTCGAAAGGTCGAAGAGGGAAGCCGAAAAACGTACCGCCCACCCCTTTCCCTTTGGGTTGTTCGTACGCCTCGTCGTCAGCATCGTTCTCTGTCTCACCCTGTTGCTGCTGCTCCTCCTCCTCCTCCTCCTCTTCTTCTCGGTTTAGGGGCTGAGTGTCCGAATAGCTGTCACTCTCAGCGCGAGCGGCGTCGAGGGCGTCGGTCGATGTAGTGGTGGAGGAGAGGGGCTGTGCAACGTGCGGCAGGTCATCAAAGTCATCAACAGTAGTGGGGAGGTAAAAACCCGGTTGCCAGTACTGCGCTGTGCCAGGAGCGTTGTCGTCAGTAGTAGTAGCGGTAGCAGCAGGTGCAGCAGAAGCAGCAGCAGCAGCAGCAGCAGCAGCAGCAGCAGCAGACGCAACAGTAGCAGGCGCAGCAGCCTCAGCAGGCGCAGCAGTAGCAGGCGCAGCGGTAGCAGGTGCAGCAGCAGCAGCAGCAGCCGCAGCAGGCGGGGCGGCAGTAGCAGCGGCAGCGCGCTTAGCAGCAACGTGTACCGTCGCGAGTGTAACAACGTCGCTAGCACGACGACTACTACCAGTAGTACTACTACTACTACTACTACTACTAGTACTACTACTGCTACTACTACTGCTACTACTACTAGTACTGCCGCGAGCGCTCGCTACAGCGGGAGGGTGATAAGACCAAGCGGCTGCGGCGGTAGTCTCATTTTCAGTAGCAAGAGGAGGCACTGACGCTAAACGAGCGCTGTTCCGCGTAGTCTTCTTGTTCTTGGACGGCGGTAGGTGTTGTCTTTTGCTCATGGTGGTGACTGTAGAGAGCAGCAAAAGAATGAGTGAGTGAATGGAGGTTTCCAGACCCCTTATATACGCCTTCTCGCTTCTAGAGCTAAGCTACTTACTGACCCTGTTCAGCTGCCGCCGGCTGGCCGGCGGCCATTCACAAAGAGAAACAAAAGACATAAGGCATGACGTTTTCAGCTGGATCCCTTTCCCCCCTTTTGAGAGATCGACTGTCATGAGCTAAGCCGCTTACCACCCTGTTCAGCAATTCAACGCGCATTAGCTGTATAAAGGATTAACCGGTTGCTGCCGTCGACTGACCGGCGGCCATTCACAAAGACATAAGGTATGACGTTTTCAGCTGGATCCCTTTCCCCTCTTTTTTTTTTGAGGGATCCACTGTCATGAGCTAAGCCACTTACCACCCTGTTCAGCCATTCAGCGCGCGTTAGCTGTATAAAGGATTAACGGTGATGAGCTTAGAGTGTGTATACAAAAAAAAAGCAGGACCCCCCTAAGACGAACGTGTCTGTCTGTGAGTAGAGGCGTGTGCATGTGGTGAGCGACTTAAGTGTAAGACAAAAAAAATATCACCACCTCCTGCCGTGGTGAGTAGACCGGGCCGGCCAGGCGGCGGCCGACTAGTTCAATAGGGAGGGGTGACAGCTGACTAAGGCTGTGCATGAAAAAAATCCGATTTTCACCTGACCTCTGACGTTTGTTACAATGAATGTCAGAGGGAGGGAGACGTCCTCAGGTAGGGGGTAGGAGGTAAGGCTATGGATGAGGAAGAAACACCGTTTTCAGCTGGTCTCCACGGATAGCGATGACACACCCCTCGTCATCTAAGCTCTTAAGGAGCGGAGCGGTTGAAAAAGCGTCATGCGGACAGGTCGCTACACAGCTGGAGTGCTGTTGGAAATGGGATTAAACTCCCTCTGTATAAAAAGCTCTGATTTCTGTTGGAAAAAAAACATATCGCCTCTGACCACAGTAACGTCTACTACCACCACCGCCGCCACCACCGCCGCCGCCGCCGCCGCCACCGCCGCCGCCGCCGCCGCCGCCGCCACCGCCAAGACGAGACGAGATGGCTCAAGCTATTCCACTTTCAAGCTCGCCTTCACCGCCTTGTCCACCTGAAAAAAAGTTAATGCAGCTTGACGACGTGAGACGCGCGAGGCAGACCGATGGGGAGAACAGAGAGGTAGGACAGCGGCGGTTAGCCTATAGCGACGCCTTGCTTCGTCAACTAGGTAAAGAGTTGAGCGGCTGTTGGAGAGAGTTGGGCAGTAGCTTAAAAGTTACCGCCGCCCGTATGGATGCTCTAGTAGAGCGCAGTGTCAAGACACCGGAGGAGCTGTGTACGGCGATGTTCCGAGTCTGGTGGGGTGAAACCCCGCATCGTCATAGATGGGGAGAGCTCGGTCGCGTCTTCACCCGCATTAGACACGTGGAACTGTTGGCTCAGTGGATGTCCCTTCTCCACAGACAGGGGTTGGATTTCGAAAACCCCGACTCGCGCGCGATGCATAAGCACTTGGGCACCCTCGGCAGACGTCTAGGTAGCAGGTGGAAAGAGGTGGGGGACCATTTAAAATTGTCGCCTGAGAGGTTAGATAAGATCGCTGAAGAATGCGAATACGGAGGAAGTCCCGCTGAGTGGGCCTTCCGAGTGTTGAAAATGTGGCAAGATGAAGCTGACGGTGCCGGCGGTACACCTTTTGAACTCCTTCGAGTGTTGACTGAGGACATGGGAAAGTTTGACCTCGGCATCGCGATATTACTTGACTTTATCAAGCAAGAAACAACGAGAACGACGGACATGTGAATTGTTGTGTTTTATTTTCATACGTCTTCTTTATTAGTAAGTAAAAAAAAAAAAATCATAACAATTAAGACGCGCGCCCTCTTAAAGTGTCACTTCCTCCAGTCGCAGCTGATCGCCTCATCGAAGCACGTGATAAACAAAAAAAAACGAAGAGACACGCTTCTTCCTCTCGAGAGGAAGAAGCGTGTCTCTCGATTGAAATCTTTTTCTTTTCTTTTTTTCTTAAAAGAGACAAACGCCCCTTAGAGTGCCCCCCCACCCCCCTAGAGTGCCCCCCTCCCCCCTCCCCCCCTCCCCCCCCCCCCACCACTCGCCCCATGCATCCTAAAAGCGCCCCCCTCCCCATGCATCTTAAAGGGGCCCCCCTCCCCTTCCCTCCCCTCCCCTCCCCTCCCCTCCCCCCCCTCCCCCCCCTTTATACACTCTAAAGAACGCTTCTACCTAGTTCAATAAGTCACTTCCAGTCGCTCGTAAAACAATAAAAAATGAAAAAAACAAAACAACTTATATCGTAGTGTTTTTTATTAGTTTACCGAAAAAAATAAGAGACTCGCCTCCTTCTCCTCCTCCTCCTCCTCCTCCTCCTCCAAAAAAAAAGATATCACATTTTAAAGCGCGTGACCCCTTAAAGACGCTCATCTCTTCATTAAGTCGCGTGACGTCACTTCTTCTTCTTCTTCTTCTTCCGGTCACGTGATCAATCAGGTCACTTTCGGTCACGTGATCCTCAATCAGGTCACTCACTTCCGGTTGGCCATTAGGTCATGTGACGTCACTTCCGGTCACGTGACTCATCAGGTCACTTCCGGTCACGTGATCCTAAAGTAGGTCACTTCCGGTCCCCTAAGTAGGTCATATGACGTCACTTCCGGTCCATAAGTAGGTCATATGACCTCACTTCCGGTCACGTGACCAAATGGCGGCCTCTGATTGGCTAACTAGGTCACGTGACCTCACCACTAATCCCCTAAGTAGGTCACTTCCGGTCACGTGACCAAATGGAGGCCTCTGATTGGCTGCAGGTCGATTGAGTAATAAACAGTACTTAACTATAGTCCCGTTCCGATACATACTATACTACTACTGTATTAATTTAAAGTAATGAATTCTACCCACCACAGGTGAGTTCGTCAGAGAAGTCGTTACAGTCGTCATACCCGTCACACACCTTGGACGCTGCCACACACTTAGAGTTGTCACAGCGGAACTGGGTACCAGTGCAGTTTTCTGTAATAAACGATACACATGTCATTAGTTAATTGAAATATAAATGCTAATTTTTAAAACTTTTTATGAATGATCATAATCAATTCCACCATGATCTTCCTATTCAATTTCTGGCTCACCTGTATTATTATGAAGTATTGTATGATTATAAGCTGTTGATCTGAGCAATAGTTGATTTCTATAAAGAAGTTATATGCTATCAGGATGCGTACAGGGTAAAGCATATTTCGTTGCAAACAGGTAGTAGGCTAAATCAAGTGGAAAGTACAGCATATGGAATGAATTTACAGTATGATTAAGAAAGATAGGTGATGATGGGTAGAGTATTACAAAATCGGGGATTCCCTATGAAAAGAAAGATAATAAATACATTTCTATATCTTAAAGAAGCCATGGGGAATGACTGACCTGCCTGTGTGTTGAGCTGGTAGTATACAAACTCAGAGTCTGGTACGAGCTGCTCCCGCAGCATGCCCACATTAACATCTGTCAGCATGCACTCCTTCTCGAACTTGTCGTAGTTAAAGGAGCGACAGACAAAGTTACGTGCATTTAGGCATAGCTTGGCACACTGGAATGAAATGAAAATGAGGTCGTATTTTAGTGATCTATTTTGTTATTTGTCTTAATTTAAACTTTTTTGTCCATTATTAAATTATACATCACCCTGTGCTATCCAATGTATATATACCAATGTACATATTTGATTTCATCCACTTAAATTTCCATAAACAAGTGTCCTTGAACACTCGATTTGGCTTCTGTGGGCCAACTACCTTGAATGGTTCCATCCTTAGATGTCACAACATTTGTTACATTTACTGAATGGGGATTAGTTAGATACATATTTCTGCATTGAACCTTTAGAAAGTGGCCACTAGGCTGAATGGATACTCCTGGTTTCTATCCAGTCATATATACCTTCTCTACAGGTGCCTTTACATAGGTGACAGTGAATGCTGACAGGTGGTCATCCAGACTGAGCAGGCTACCAGCAACCCTCTCAAACTGGTGAATGGCACTTGCTGTAATAAAGAGTAAGTTAAAACTTGTGAAAGGTACAACAATGGGTGTATGCATATATCATATCTATTCATGTTGATCTATATTTGAATAAATACAGATAGCTGAAAAGTGGTTTTTACCTAGATCCACCGTGAATCAAACGCGGACCTCTGGCACCGATG
Organism: Harmothoe impar; assembly: GCA_947462335.1. Taxonomy (NCBI): domain Eukaryota; kingdom Metazoa; phylum Annelida; class Polychaeta; order Phyllodocida; family Polynoidae; genus Harmothoe; species Harmothoe impar. Next base: position 94,594,006 of record OX381705.1, on the reverse strand, counting down.
TCCAGTATATTTTACTGTTACACCACAGACCTCTCTGTTCACCTACACACGTCCCAAGATTGATATGGGAGGGGCAAGGGTGATGACCCTAGTGTTTCACCCATTTAGGCTTTCCAACAGGGCACCAGAATTACTAAGCCCCCACATATATATTGTGACATGTGCTACACATACTTGTCTAATAAAATTAAGGGTGTCTGTTGATTATAGTCTCTGAATGTATAAATGTTCCACTTACGACAGAGCTTTTCATCCTCACCGAAGAAACAGTCCCTCTCTCCATCACAGCGCATTCTCCGGGGGATGCACCTGGTGGTGGAAACAGGAATCACATTCACAATAGGTTGTCTCAATAAGGCACACTCATGATGGATGATGGGGGCAGCCATATTGGAAATCTTCCCGAAACATAGCCGAGGATGCCCTGCTTTATGTATGTGAGATGTTACGGTATGCCTCATTTAAATCCGGTCAGCCTTCCCATACCCCAGAATAATGGTCATTAATAAGACGAACAGCTACATCCATCCTTATCTTAATCACCTAATCATCTTCCATTTGATACTGCCTTGGTTGCACTGAATCTGCTGATGTGACCCTATATGTACAGCAGGAAAAATGACAATGTGGAAGTTCAGAATAATTCAAAATTAACTTACTGAAGCCAATCAGACTCGGTGCACGTAAATTCTCCAGCTTCGCACCCCAGGAAATGAACGCCCTCTTCCAGTGTGGTGGTAGATCTGACTGAAAATATGTTAATACAGCATAGACAATTAAAACCTGCAAGATATCAATCACAGATCAGTTACAAGTGCTTGGACATAGGTCATACTGATGTAAAATAATTATTGAAAATAATTACGTGCAGGCTATATACGCAGTAGCAAAAGTAAAGAACAATTGCTCTCCTGAGCAGTAATCATCCTAACTGATAGTGATTTTCCTATACAGTGATGGATGCAGTTAGGTTCAACGCAGAGATTAAAGTACAATATGGTATATACCTTGAGGTGACTGTGTAGGCGCAAGACGGAACACAGTTGTATTGTTCAAGGTCTTGGTCCTGTTATCCTCAAGCTCTGTACTATGCAGGCTTGAGTTGCTCGGCAGCTCGTTGCTGCCCCCTGGTAGCTTCTGCCCACGACGACACTTGTCTAGAGAGCAGTACCCGAAGCTGCCCTTACTGACATCCACCCAGCACCAGGGTCGCTTGTCTCCATCCGGGTTACGGCAGTAGTTGTGGTCTCCAAGACCCTGGAAGAGTAGAAAAAGTGACATGGCAGAAGCTGTGGACACCAAGAGGGGAGAAAGTGACAAGGCACTAGTTGTTGACACCAATGGGGGAGAAAATGACAGGGCACTATTTTTTACACCAATGGGGGAGAAAGTGACAAGGCAGTAGTAGTGGCCATGAAAAGGGGAAAAAGTGACATGGCAGTAGTAATTGACACCAATAGGATGGAAAGTGACAGGGCACCCAGCTAGCAAAACTTGTATGAATCACGTTATCTCTACGTCTTTTCTCAACAGATATTTACTGCATTTGGTTACGTCAGAAAGTGGCGCCCATTACATACTATGTGCAAATCTTTAAGACATGTTTTTGACTATGTAATATCCATGTAAAAAAATTATGTGTATCTTACGTAAATAAGTTACATGATGTAGACATCATCATCAATTATATATATGATATATATACACAATGTAATTTAGATGGCCATGGGTGACATTAATCTGATCTCAGCATAATTTTGTTTTTGAAAAAAATCCCTATGTATCGTATACACAGACAGCATAATTATGTTAAAAACATGTAAAACTATATGCACCTATTTTCTCTGTGTGTGGTAATCCATCAGAAGCAAGTGACATCCAGGCAATCAACATAATCGAGGGTTTCTTGCCTGTATACATCACCAATAGTCCTACAGAGACTTAGGCCAAAAAAAAAAAAAGGTGTGTTTCAGGTTACATGGTCTGAAAATCTAGGGTAGGTAGGTCTGATTTTTTTTTTTTTTGATTTTTTTTTTTTTTTACTTTAGCCTGAAATGTACACAGAAATCGACTCACGAACTACAATGCCGACTCGCCGACGACCGCCCGACTCGTGAACTATCAGATCGACCCTTAAATAGCCCCAAAATGACCCAAAATATAAATATTTTTTCAAAATTGAATAAAAATTTCTAGGGTCGGCCCTGTTTTGCTAGGTAGGGTCGGGTAACCTGAAACAAACCTTTTTTTTTATTTGGCCTTAGCACATTTATCCTTGCAAATTAGCCAAGATGTGATGCCAGCTCATGTTAAGTATTTTGATTTGAATAGTTGGTGCAACCACAGAAAAGGTGTGCTCATACTAATCTCCTGGTTCTCCCTTAAACAATCATTCTACAGGAACAAAAATGACATATCATACATTGCAGACAAAAGTTGGTCAAATTTCATCTTCTTTGGAAATTCATTGTGTTGAATAAATACTCATTTATGGTCAAGGTATTGCCAATGTAGATTGGATTCTATCGATATTGGTTAAGGGAGACATCTTGTGTTAAAAGAGTGAACCACTTGAAAGGTAAAGTACAGATGTGTTATAGACGTCATAATCTGACCAGATAAGGATGTACCACATTATAAAGTATACGTAATATTGATGTCAAATCTATCACATCATCAATCTGACCAGATAAGGATGTACCACATTATAAAGTATACGTAATATTGATGTCAAATCTATCACATCATTTTAGCATGCACCTTAAGACATGAATTTGAGGTCAATGTATTACATGTATAATTTCCAAAAAAAGATATAACATTCTGATCAAGATTTAACCACTCATTACATCAAATAGTGACCAAATTCAAACGTACGGATTATATTAAATGACTAATGTCTCTTTCCCATTGCCATTTAGATGTAAATGATACGTAAGTTTCCGGTCAAATGACTATGTGAATTGACTTTTACTCCCTCAAGATGTAATTATGGGGTCGTTTTTATGTATCAACCTGAAAATGACAAGGTACTAGTTGTTGACACCAATAGGAGAGAAACTGACAAGGCACTAGTTGTTGACACCAATGGGGGAGAAAATGATAGGGCAGTATATATATGTTGACACCAATCAATAGGAGAGAAAATGACAAGGCACTATATATTTTTTACACCAATGGGGGAGAAAGTGCAGGGCAGTAGTTGTTGACAACAAAAGGGGGGAAGTGACAAGGCAGTAATTGTGGACACTGAAGGGGGAAAGAATGACAAGGCAGCAGTAATGGACACCAAGAGGGGAGAAAGTGACAAGGCAGTAGATGTTGACACCAATCAATAGGAGAGAAAATGACAAGGCACTAGTTTTTGACACCGATGGGGGAGAAAGTGTTGTACGGGGCAATAGTTGACACCAATACGGGAGAAAATGACAAGGCACTAGTTATTGACACCAATACGGGAGTTTTGACAGGGCAGTAGATGTGGACACCAAAAAGGGGGGGGGTGACATGGTAGTAGTAGTGGACATAAAGAGGGAGGGGGGAGTACAAGGCAGTAGTTCTTGACACCAATAGGAGAGAAAGTGACAAGACAGTATAGTTTTGGACACCAAAAGGGGAGAAAAATGACAAGGCAGTAGTTATTGACGCCAAGAGAGGAGAAAGTGACAAGGCTGTGGACACTACACGGAATTACTATAACCCCGGTTTGAGTCATACCTGGTCTGGGTAGCTTGCAGCGTTTATCTTGGTGGAGAGTGTCCATGACTGACACAGTGTTCCTCTCTCTGTCCTGAACACTGAACCTCTGTAGTCCTGACCACTACCAGAAAAACAATCTGCAAGAGAAACAAAAACAGTCTAAAAATACATGACATATCTCAAAATGATATCTGCATAGCTATATGCAGAAGGATATGTAGGGAGTGTTCTTCTGACAGGTTGTGCTGTCAAGAACTATACATGTGATGTTGTATTCAGACATTGGGGGTTATTTTCATACATGGTTATGCGTGCACCATATTGGTTTAGAGACATCTTTTGATACAATATTTAGATGATTTTTTAAACAATAAAAAGTGTGTATAGGATTTTACTGCATTTAAGCTCAAAGAAGGCCATATTTCCATTGGCCAGTACTCATACATCTGTTTTTGTCTTTTCATTACTATATATAGGCCTACTATTTGTTTGTTTCTACTATTTTTGAAACATATCAAACCATGCTAGTGAAAAGGGTCATTCCATCCACTTTGCAAATAATAAAACGCTATTGTCATGGACTAATAGACAGAATGGAAATCCTTCTATGAGCTTGAGTAGTACATAAAACCATATTTAATTTGTTATACTTTATGTTATATTGATGGTTATATACATGTGAGTTCATATACATGACTATATATGCACAAGGTAGATTTTGTATGGTTATATTTACGCACCATGTGGGTTTTTGGAAACTCTCTCACAGATGAAGGGCAGTCTCACAGTGCAGGGTGCATCATTCCAGAAGTAGTAGCCCACATCCCTGAGTCTGCTCTGGTCATCGTAGAAATGGCGAGCTAAAGTCAGGCAGTTCTGTCCTGTGTGGTTACTCGGTTGCCGACCGCTGCCCTCTGGTGGCCAACCTGTACATGTGAACCATTTGCACAAGTTATTTATGCATTTAACTTAGATATATGTAGTTACAGTCAGGAATTTTTGCCTCGGACCTCCCAGTTTGAGCAATTAGCAAAATAATTACATTTGGTACCTTCATTTAATTTTTGGTAATACCGTGAATTCATGTGTATAACATGCAGGTTATACGCGAACAAACCCTCCGATGCGGGTTATACAATATTCCCAGAAGTAAAGTACAGTACTAAACTGGCTTTCCCTTTTTCAGGGGTTGCGGGTTATACGTAAGATATGGGTTGTACTCTGGAATTTACGGTATTACATGAAAACAACAAATCTTTTTCTTTACCTTATATGTACACCACATCTATATAAACATTATATTGTATATATACCAGACCTGGGAACCACTTGGTGAAGGTGGCGCCATACAGAGTGCCATGCCACTTCCAGTACTCCATCCCGTCTCCCGTTATCTTGTGTCCCGCTGTGAAGTAATACGACTCGTCTGGAAGATAGGAAATAGAGCTACTTTTATACAGCATTTCTGTATCGCAGTCACATATTTCAGCTATGAAACATCCTATAGAGTTCACCAATGGCACCCCTTGTAGCTGGGTAGTAATCTGGCAAAATTTGACAGCAATGCCATTTTTTAAATGTTCAAAGCGTTATCAAATTGTATTACATTTTGCACTACACTTTAATCAGAGAGAAATTTGGGAATAAAAAAAAAAGTACAGGCATGAACACCTTTAAACATGCACTAGACAATCAATTCAGGGCTGTTTTACAATTTTGATCAAACAAAGTGTGAAGAGATTTTCTGGGTACTGAATTGAAATTATTTGACAGCAATGACATTTGATATCTACATAGCATGGTTACTTTTCCTTTGTATTGCATATATATTCCATAATGTATCCTTAATGCAAGGTGTTTACAAACAAATTATTGGGAGCCAAGGTCAAAAGCAGAGGCTTGTATACCATTAAACCTCCTCTATTAGCCATAGTGTGACCCAAGAAGAGATTAAAAAAGTGTGGTGCCACCTACTTGTCTGTGTGGCAAGCCAGTTGTTGATGAAGTCACTCTCCACCTGGTCCTCTATAGTGACGAGGTGCGCGCCCATCTGGCTGCACTTGTTGTGCGCCGTGTCGAACGTCACAAACTGGTCCAGTAACTTGTAGCACAACCCGTTTCCTGCCGCCCAACTGTCATCGCACCCTGACATGATGTAAAAAGTAAAGTGTAACACAGACCTGGTAAATCTTTAATTAGGTACTTTGTACAAGACTTTATAGTTTGGCAGCGGAAGATAGTAAGTTCCCTGCATACCATCCTATACTTCCCAACTGTGACATTTACATAAGATTTACTGGCTCTAGGGAACAGAATAGGTCAGCCAAAGAAATTCTCTTGTAACTTCAGCTGGCCCCTGTGGCCACTGAGTAATGAAAAGTGTAGTCCACCTGAGATACACCTCTTAAAAGCTGAGAGTTGATTTAACTCTCTGTTCATATGGCATGCATATATGATAAACAATGACCAAACATCAACTAAACATGCACAATGTTAGAATTAAACACATACATACTGCTGGTATGTTATGGTGATTTTATGCTGATATTAAATCCTTGCAAGAGCTTTGAATTGGGTCTAATTTTAGCATTCTATTCTGGATACTAACCATTGTAAAACAGATACACTCAAAGGTTGATGTTGCTGTACTCATAACTCATAAGATTGTGAAGCCTAGCTGGGTGACTCAGCAAGGTGAATTTGCGTCCCCAGATATGTACCAATCCAAAAGGCATTGTCTAATTTATTCACCCAGCCAATTGTCTATAAAGTGTGTTGGGTTGTTTATCCATATAAATCATATTAAATGTCCATACCTGTGTTGGGTTGGCAGATGACACTGGCGACCTCTGCCAGGTCACAGTCATGTTGAGTGGCATGAGGGCAGTCCTGTAGGTTCACCTCGGTGCCTGTACACTGCACCTCATCCATCAGGATGTCGTCTGCCGTATAGCTCCCCACACCATAGGCACTGCCTCCTATAGCTGATATGGCACCCCTGGATGAGGAGCATGATGATGATGTAAATGTTATATTATTAATCGATGATATGTTAATTGATATAGTGAATCTATTGCCACACATAGCTGATATGGCGCCCCTGGATGAGAAACATGATATTATTGTTAATGTTGTAGATATGGCCGTATAGCTGCCCACACCATAGGCACTGCCCCCTATAGCTGATATGGCACCCCTGGATAAGGAACATGATGATATGTTAATGTTGTAGATATGGCCGTATAGCTGATGACACCATAGGAACTGCCTCCTATAGCTGTAATACGACAACGCGAGATATGCCCTTTAAGACTATGCAAGATATGCTTTTTGTCAAGACACCTTTTTTCAGTTAGTTCCTTGTTGCTCATGCTTCTGTGGCTGGTCCGTAACCCAAAGAATAAAAAGAGGTGTGGCCTCATAAGACCACTCAAAAAAACAAAATGGTTTCTCATCACCGCGCGCATAGGAAAAATCAGCTTTTCAGGAAAACCTTTTTTATTTGCTTATTTTTGATGAAAAATATGATAAAAACGGACAAATATTGGGATATATGATATCAAATTAAAGCTAATACTGCCAGTAATGCAGTAGGATAGAAATAACTTGTATTTTCCCTACTTTTAAAGATCTATAAATTCTTGATACTAAAATGTGAATTTTGGTCATGAAAAATGTATATCAGGCTCGGATTCAGAGGGGGCGGACCCGGCATACGCCCCCCCTATTTTCCTGTATATTTTAATGTAAATTTTTCCAATACCCCAGTACATTGCCTACTTCACCACCCCGGGGGGGGGGGGCAAAAGTGCCTAGGTTTCGGTAAAAAAGCGATAAAATAGCCAAAAAGTTAAACTTGTTAGGGCATTTTCGGCCAAAAGGGCCTAGGTTTCGTTAAAAAAAGAGATAACATAGACCATGTTTGTGTAAATCTGCTGAAAAAATTACACTGTTAGAAGTAAGTAGTGTTCCTGTACAGCAACTATTGGGGGCAACTTTGGTTCCAGTAAATTCTGCTGTAGACCTACAGTAGAATCTACTGTAGACGCAGACCTGAGTTCTAAAAAGGCTCACATATTCAACATCTTGGAGATTTGAACCCCCAGGTTCCAATCCATAGTCCTGAACCATGACCACTACGCCAGTGAATCCTGTATGTCAGGTGCATTGAAACACCTCCTACTTATGTGTGAATGGTAATGAGGTCAACACAGGATCCCTGGGGACAATTTTAGAACTAGACTGTTCATGTCTTAATATAAGGGATAATATGAAAATTACCCTATTGCAGTAATGTACTAATAAGGACTGAACTACCATTAGTTGAAGTGTAATCTTGATGGCCTATAGATGTCTTTCAAAGTAAATTTTACTATCTTTCATGCAAATTGTTGAGATACATTGGTCTTATCCTCTGCATATTTTCAAAATTAACATTTCAGTGTACCAAAATATATTTTACTTTAGAATTGCATCAGGAGAAATGTAGTTTGTGTGAGAGTTTCCTGCCGGGACTGGAACTGCTGACCCTCAGACTACATCTCCCACGGCTCTACCGACTGAGCTAGAGGGGCAGTCACTATGTAGCCTGCATCAGTGGGCTTTTGAAAAGATCAGCTCATATTTGAGCTGTGGAGTATGGTACTCCCTCCAACCGCCGACGTTATTAGAAGGCATCCATAAGTGGTGCTATGAACTTTATGCGTCAGGAAACTACCTAAAACTCTATCGAGAATAGCTCAAAGATGATATTAATTGTTCATACAAAAGCTAATAATGTATCATTTTTTGAATATGTTGTATTTTGAAATTCAATTTATTGTAATAAATACACGTCTACAAATTCAAAATTCAAAAAAACCTCTCTGCTCTCTCTCCCTCTGGTTGCTGGTTATGGGATTCGAACCTGCATCTACAGTAACAGAATTGTACATGTACAGCAAAAGTTGCTGTATTATCTTTTACAGCTAAAGTACTGTATAGTTACAGCACATATTGCTGTTCACGAACAACAACTTTTTACAGTGTACCCTGTGCGGAGGTTTTAGTCGAAAACTGCGATATTTTTGGTGAAAACTGGCGAATATTGGTGAAAACCCGGACATTTTTGTGAAAAATAGACCCTTGTTAGGGCGATTTTCAAGAAAGTGGATCCTTGTTGGAGCGATTTTTCCTTGAAAAGTGGACCCTTGTTAGGGCGATTTTGTAGAAAAAGTAGCCTTCCCAGCCGCACACATGTGTATAAAAAATATACTAAGTGCCCCCCCCCCCCCACGGGTTCACGACCCTCCTTTCGAAGATTCCTGGATCCGCCCCTGTATAATATGAGAGTTTGCTACTCACCCTGTGAATCCCAGCTGTCTGCAGAGCAGGTTGGCGTCGGCTATCTGCCAGTCGTCGTCACAGACCAGCCCCCAGCGTCCTCCTACATATACCTCCACACGGCCTTCGTTGTGGGAGGAACCCCCGCGTAGTCTGGAGGAAAGCAGATTTACATCAGAGGAAGCTTAAATCAGCTGACAAAAATACGTTATTTTACGTCAAAATAACGTTTTTAGCGTTATACAACGTTTGCACCCAGGCTGGACTTTTGCAAGATTGCTTGAAAGTCTGGCCATGCTGGATCTTCATGCCAGAGTCTGACAATGTTGGACTCTTGCAGGCTGAAAGAGACTCTCCCCAGAGTCCAGCATTGCCAGACTCTGGCGAGAGCATCCAACATAGCCAGACTCTCAATTAATTTTGGATGAGTAGAAGCTCCAGCAGAGCCTGACCCTCACTAGAATGGCCCTTGACCCATCTATTGCAGTCCAGCAGTGTCTGACCCTTGTATGAGAGTGCTAGTGGCGACAATGGCTGACGCTGACGCTGACAAGTGACATTTGCCTGGGTGTGGCCATAATAAGGAGCCATAGAGAAACGTTATATAACGTTGTTATTTTGTTAACTGGGAAGTACAGTAATACACGTATACATTTGTTGGGTACGGACACTGCAGTAATGCTCAATTTATAGGAAATATATGATATGCCACGCATGACAACACTGATGCATTACTTTTTGCCCCCCTCCGCCAAGAGAGCTTCAAATTGTCTCCCTCTTACCTAATAAGATGCTTATCTGTTGTTAAAAACGCACTGCCTAATGTACTTAAAGGTTACTTAAAAGTAAGGCACCCACCTGGCTAGCTGCCCGCTGGGGATGTCCTCATCCCGGGTCACCCGATCACTGACCCGGATGTGAGTGGCCTTCACCTTGGTTGAGGTGACTTCCGGTGCATCCGTCGTCGTCGTCGACATGAGCGCGGCAGTGGTTGAGCCATGACCTGGGTACACCATGGGCAGTGTGGGGATGACGTGTACGTCACCGGGTAACGTCGCGTCCTGTCTGCCACGTGGACGCTGGTTCTGACGTTTCTCCCCGCGCCGCCGCGCATTCCTCTGCCGCCCGCGTCCGCGCCCCGGCCTCCTGTCCCTATCCCTGTCCCGTTCCCTGTCCCTGTTCCTCTGTCTGTCCTTGGGACGGCCCCGGCCGCGACCCCTACCCCTCTGTCCGCCGCCGCCGCCGCGGTCCCGGCCCTGCGGCTTCCGGCGCCGTCCTCCATGGCGGCGCGGCACTTCCGGTTGTTGGTCGGCGTCTCCGTCGGCGCGGAAGGTGCCGAAGCCGTCGAAGACGTCCACGGGGGACGTCTCGTCTGGTGTGTCCTCATCGTCACCCTCAGCGTCCAGCTGCCTCTTGGGACGCGACAACTGAAGGCAGGTGAAGGTGACAATTACGGGTTCTGTGTACATCATTTAGGCCTTAATCAAATTATTTATATTCATAGCCGGCGGTGGATCCAGGATATAGGCGATATTGAAAAGACTATAGAGCGCCGTCTATCAAAAGAGGGGGCGCGCTCCTTATATTTAGGACTAAATAAGGCTTTAAAGGAGCACTGCATCCGTAACCTAACCCTAGGGGGATGGCGTCTTGGATTCAGAACCCTGTATCTTATTATTTAGATCTGTGTGAAAAGCCGAGACCCCCTATAACATATGAGTATCCATTAGCATTCAATAGGATAAAATATGCTCACCTTGTGAATTCTCCGTTGTTCCAAATACAGAGCGTCCTCCGTTATCTTTTGTCCGTTGGCAGTATTAATGTTGTCCTCATATTCCAGCAATTGGTGATTCTAAAGATAAAATGTAGAGGATGATATTATAAGAATTCCCATCAGCCTGTGTCTTAATTATGTAATAACGTACTTGTAATGTAATGAAAACATAAAAGTGCTGACGTGAAACTATTTTAATATAGTAAAGCCATATCTATAGGTACACCCATTTAAAGAAGGACGGCCTAACTTGCACTACAAAAAAAGTAATAGGACTTGAAATAATTAGGGGCCGTCCATAATTTCACGTGAGGGAGTGGGGTGGGGGTATTGGTCCCCAATGAGAGTTATGGCGAACGAGGTGCGAGGTGGGGGGGGGGGGTCCAAAATGGCCAAAACAAGCGTGACATACTCTATGGACGGCCCCTTCAAACACCTGGACACCGAATTGAACTGAATTCAACAATTAGCCTCCTCCCTGTAGAAAAAGAGGATGAAATGCAATTTTCTCAATTTTGTTAAATCATGGGACTGATATTGAGAGAAATAGACCTTGTTGATGGAAGCAGGCGACTTTCAACAAGACGCCGTGACCTTGTTGCCGTACGGCGCAGTGCCGCCCCCTCACGGCCCGTGTGTAAACAAACAATGTAATGGGGGTATAGCGGGCACATGTGGATGATACACAGAGAAAAGAAACAGAGTCAAAAGGGAGTCTGCAGAATGACTCCCCTTTTTAGGGGATCCTAGGCAACAAGGGACGAACTTGCGTAGTCACTAGACGCCGCCCATTCTATGCGCAATCTTAAATCGCCACTTCTGGCGTAATCTTATTCCAGAAAAAGAAAAAAAAAGAGAGAAAGAACAAGGGGGTGCCATCTTGAGGATAGGTATCCCCTGGAAACTGATAAAGATTACGCCAGAAGTGGCGATTTTAAGATTACGCACAGAATGGGCGGCGTCTAGTGACTACGCAAGTTCGTCCCCACGTGCGGATCCTAGGTCCTTAGGTGACTCCCTTTGGTGAGCCAGGCAGCTATCGCCATACATACTGTGGCAAGCCATTTGTTCACCCTCGATATCTGAGTTTCTAACTCCGATATCGGAGTTCCTAATTCCGATATCGGAGTTTCTAATTCCGATATCAGAGTTTATTACTTCAATATCAGAGTTAGTAACTTCGATATAGGAGTTAATAACTTCAATATCGGAGTAAATAACCTCGATATCATAGTTAGAAACTCTGATATCAGAGTTTTTAACCCGATATCAAAATTAAAAACTCCGATATCAAAGTTAAAAACGCCGATATCGGGGTGAACATATCGCTTGCCATAGACTCCCCTAGGTGACTTGCTGAGGTCAGCCAGGGAGTCACCACTTAGGCTCCCTGAGGCAACCTGGGCTCCCCTAAAGAGGGGAGTCATTCTGGAGGCAACCTGAACTCCCCTTTCTTTTCTCTGTGTACATATTTGGAGAGGGTGGTGATGCCTTTAGCAGGCCCAGCCCTGGACCCATCCCTCCCCTTCCTCCCATAACACCCAACACTGCCCATCACCTCCTCCCATTCAATTCAATTTAATTTGTTACAAAAGCCCACAGTATGACAAACACACACACATATTAAACAGATGTAAATGTGAAGTATATATATAATCGTAAATATAGGCCTACAGATCTTCATACCAGCCTTGGATGTATACTGAATATCACTTCTTGTGGGATCCACCATATGGAAATTCATCCATGACACCCCTACCCAATCCAACGCCCACTTTAAACCATACCCCATGATATGGTAGTGTGTGTTTAAAACAATTTACAGATTGGGATCTGCATATGAGTAAAACCTATTACACAGTTTAAGGAGATGACAAGGAGAATAATCCCTGTGTAACTGTAAGACTATTAGGCAAAAAAATAGGTTTGTTTCAGGTAACATGGGTAGAAAATGTAGGGTCGGTATATCAGATTTCTTTTTTTTTTTTCTTTTCTTTTTAACATGAAAATACTAGCCAAAGACTCTAAAATTGTCCAAAAAAGGGTAAGAATACGGAAATTTCTTCAAAATAGCATAAAAATAACTAAGGGTCGGCCCTGTTTTGATAAGGTCGTTCGGCTGACCTGAAACAAATCTTTATCTTTTTGGCCTTATAATGATTTATAGTAGATTTACATATGAGTCTGCAGTCTATATTATGTAGTAACCTATTGTAGGGGCCAGGACCTACCGGCACACTAACCCTTTAAGGATGACATGTCTCTATATGATAACATTTGTCGTCGCGATGCATGATGCATTAAGCATGGTGCATAATACCCTGTGTCATAAGTTATAAAAACGACAAAAAAGCATTGATGCATTGCCGTCCTTAACGGGTTAAAAGCTAGGTACCCCTTAGGCCAAAAAAAAAGTGTGTTTCAGGTTACATAGTCTGAAAATCTAGGGTAGGGTTTTGACTCTAGCCAGAAAAGTATCTGGCTGGCTCAACGGTTTCGACTTGTAGACAATCAAATTGACTATTAAATAGCCCCAAAATTGTTTTGTGAAGACAGATTGATCCCATGGCCTTAAAAGTACCCAAAAATTGAATCGCAAATTGACTTGCCAACAACGGCGTCAACTCACGGACTATAAAATTGACTCTGAAATAGCCCTATTACTTACTTAAAACAAACTTTTTTTTTCAAAATTGGATAAAAATGTCTAGGGTCGGCCCTGTTTTGCTAGGTAGGGTCGGGTATCCGGAAACACACCTTTTTTTTGGCCTTATGCCCGGCCCTCATGTGTCCTTATACGTCCAGGTGGGAACCATCCGGCTGACCCAGCCTGTAGGCTTTAGGCTGCAGACCCCTTAGGCGGAGTAGGGGAGGACCCATTATTGTAAGGGGCAGCACCCCCTGGGTTGTTATTCACTGTTTCTTATGGCATATTTATAACTGCGTGAGTCACAGGGATGAGACAATGGGTTCTTAGTCACTGCCTTACACTGCAACCTGTCACCAACCTGTGCCATTCTAGCAGCCTCAGGACCAAACCTTTTCTATGGCAGTCCCTATGCTAGAGTCATCTACACATATACATGTACAAAATACATACCTGCACGTGGTGCGCATGTGCGGCGTGTCCATGGTAACCTGTGATGACGAGCAGCGTCCACAGCAACAAGACAGACGCCGCTAGTGGTACGTCCATGGTACGTCCTGTCGTCATGACGGTCTCCTCACGTTATGATGACGGTCTGCAGCCTGCGTCCGGCCTGCGTCTGTGACGGTCAGGCTGTTATTGTGGTGGGGAGGCAGGAGGAGGGGGATGTGTTGGTTACCATGACAACCCCAGCGTCCTGCCACCCCTGCCGTGAAACTGTAGCTAAAATCAACAATAGGGGGCGTGCAGGGGGCCGCCCCCTTACCCCTCACCAAAGGGGGACTCTCCAAGCAGGGTGTGTGCATTAACACATGGTGGGTGTGGGTTATAGTATGTGGTGGAGAGTGAGGGGCGTTCCCTGGCCTGGTTGTCGTTCTCCTTGTGTGCCCGTGTCGTCTGTTATCTCATTCACACACAGACGCTGGGGTGATTACCCTATTAATGCCTTTACAATCATTTCTACGCACCTAACTCACGCTATACTCCATCTGGGACATGCTGGCAAGCCCCTCAAATGTGAGGTCATTATGATCCAAATTGGTAATACCAATTAAAAGATAGATAGCATGTAACCTAAGGCCAACGAAAAAATGTTTGTTTCAGGTCACCCGACCCAATCAGAACAACTCGGACCCTACGTTTTTTTTATACAATTTTGAAGAAGTTTTTTGGTATTCAAAAAAGTTGGTTAGAATATTCATATCATGAAAAAAAAATCCAAACCTACCGACCCTACTTTTTCCTCCCATGTTACCTGAAACAAACCTTTTTTGCCTATTAAATAAAGTGGCATTTACTGGAACTATCCATAAACTTTGTACCATTTTGGTGGCCACATCTACCACCAGTGGAGCTGCCCACAATGGGTTCCATTGAAGATAACACCAATCCCTCCCCACAACGTATATTGCCCTGCCAATGAATCAAAGACAGTGCAATCCAGCTGTGAACTCATTAATGAATCGGAACCTTTGTCGACCTCGTCAGCAGGTCGCAGATTCAGTATAGCTTATTGCGAGGGAGGCTCTGTATCAATTAATACCACACTAAGGGCGTGCGGGTGGCCTACCGGTGGCTTGGTTGGACCACATGGGGGGCAGGCCGGCTGCAATACTTAATAACAACAGAAATAAAGCATAATTGATATTAAAGATACATTACCAGTTAAAACGCCCCAAAATTAAGTTACAAAATAAAACTGCAGTTGCTTTCTTTAACCATTTTCCTTGTGTTTGACATCATTCTTTATGGTTACACAATGCACCCATAACAATCATAACAGGTCTTGATTTCTGCGAGCCAGACAGTTATTCATTTGTGACAATATATTGTACTTATATGGATCATGTAATCAACCTAGGGGAAAATCGCCTAAAAGTAGCTGACATACTTAATTTTAAAGGAGGAAATGATTTAATGATGGGTAATTGTATATGAAATTCAGATACAGTCAACGCTCACTTCCTCTAACATTTACTTCCTCTGATCCCTCACTTCCTCAGACAGGTGCCTGGCAACCTCTCCAATAGAGGAGTTCCATTATATTTGGATTTAATTCCTCGGATAATTTACTTCCTCCGATATTTTTCCTTGCATTTTCCGAATTCGAGGAAGTGAGGGCCGACTGTATCGCCTGACTGCGTCTTTAGCTACAATTATGCACAGCTCAATTCGTTTAAGCCAATTAGATGAAAGCCCATTCATTATGTGCAAATTATTATCGGTAGGAATGAAATGCAATTCTATGAAATCAGGCAATAAGATAATTGAATGAGAATGTTGGCAATTCAATAGTTTAGAATGATAAAAGGTACCGTTTATTAAGGGAAAGTTGGAGAATAATAAGGAGGCTGACTTGCTAAATACACTTTGAAGGGACTTTCATTATATTGCCAAATTCTCTCGCGATAACCCTGGTCTATTGTGAACATGAAAACCCATTTTATTGCGTCAATTTGCAATTTGCAGCGGACAAAGTGCCGCCCCCTGGATACCCACAGGAGTACCACCTGGTGGTCAAAGTAGAGACTGGTCTGAGGCGCCCCCTGGATGTGTAAGGGACTCGTGGAAGTAAATAGTTCCGCTATAATTATAAGGAAGTGTTCATCAATTGATAATCGATATTCGTCTCTTAAACCCGCGGTTCTTACTGCACGTGCAGTAACAGTCAGAGCGCAGTCGGGACAGGTACTCAGCTGTATATATAGGGGCGCTGGGCCTTTAATCATCCCTCGGAGAGCTAGGTTGTCCGAATTATTTCACAAGTCGTCAATAGCCAGGAGCGGATTTTTTTTTTTTTTGGGGGGGGGGGGGGGTGTACATATTTAATAGCCCCAGTACATAACCTATATCAAGCCCCCTTTCCCAAAATCCTGGATCCGCCCCTGACAGCTCATATCTAAATTATGCCTCCGCTTTTATTTCATAGTTTGTCCCCTTTTCTTTCCTACTTATCTCCCAACTGTCCCTAAAATGTCCTAATCATTGTTAGCAATGGCCTGCTTATTCCCTTTTGTTTCCTATTTCTCCACACAAGCCCTTTTTATTATCACTCCAAGAGCCACTTTACTCCCCTTTCATTTCCTTATTACCCCAGTTTGCCCTTTAATACATGTACTTCTTCCAGATACGTTAGCCCCTTTTATCTCCCATTGCCAGTTTGTCCCTTCTATATGTATTTCTCAAATATACCTCCAAAAGCCACCTTTAATTTCTATCTCTAGATTTGCAATAGTCCCTTTTATCTTCCAATAGACAGTTTGCACCTTATTCTTCTCAAAATTATCTCTCCAAAAGTCCTATTTTGCCCCCTTTAATTCACTAATCACTGGTATTTAAGACGAAAGCATCAGACAGGTGGAAGATACAAGACCTTTATTTCACACACCTCATACACGCGGAAGGACAGTCGCTAGATGATATGTTCTGTGGGTTGAATAACCCGCGTCGTGTCCACGTCTACATCCAATCACAGAAGGTAAATGTGCGCGCTAACACTACCACCAGTAACGGGGAATACAGCGGTACCCGGCAGACGTTGGGGCAGGCAGCGGGTAACACCGACACGAGGTTTATCATTGTGGGGTGTATATATATACAGCAGGGCTCTGACGTAGGGAATGGATTCTAGACGGAGCTATGAGATAATACGTGCACCCGACTGCCGCGCTCCTGCCTGCCGCGTATCTGGGTCCTAACACCACACGATACTTTACACATTAGGTGAAGGACTGTTGGAGACCAGCGTGCTAGCACTGTTAGTGTGAACCGCACTGAATGATGACCGCCCCGCTATGACATTACCACGACTAGTGAGTCTCTTACAAAACATTATAGCAAAGATGATGAAAAAAGTCCTTGGTTTGGGAAACCGTACACTCTCTATTCAATTATGCAAAATAAGTAATCTCGATTCCGTCTTCTGACATCGTGTATACATGTATATCTATATACCCGTTGGCACAGCCGCTGATATCAGAAACGTCTCTAGGTGTAGGGTTGGGTAGGAAAAACAGAATCTACATTTCATGGATTCCAGCGTACAATACGAGACTTTGTCCTCAAATTATTACCGGGAGTTGTTTTTTGTTTGATTTTGATACAAAGTAGTGGGAAAGTGACATTCACTTAACCTCTGACATAAATACTGCTTGTAGCCTTTTCTCACTTGTTCACCTTTTTTCATAGTTTATTACAGGTTATACATAACTTTCCTAATTTGACCCAATACTGATAATTCAGCAGGATCTGAACTGAAGACGCCTCCGCACCGGTTTACTTCTTTTATAATTTATAAATATATCCGTCCTCTGGCTGTTGCCATGACAACAGAACACACTGCCGCGGGGCGACACGCGTGGACATAGTTTGGCAAGTTGGGCTTGTCAACGCTCTAATTCTGACATGGCAGTTGCCATGTCCTCCCTAATTTGTGATATCTAGTTAAGCACATAGCCGGGTGTCTATAATGAATGATTAACAGAGTTTGTTGTAACGAGAGTCTAACAATGATGAAACTGATGAGATTCATTCCCGGTTACTTCCTGTTAAATGTTGGGAGAGTGAATAGTGTCTCTGATGTCCACCAGGTGGTGGGAGAGTGATTAGTAGTATCTTGGATAACCACCAGGTGGTGCCACGTCCTCTGACGACAGAAACTGCCCCTAGGGGGCAGCCCGCTCTACTATCAGGCGAAAGGCGCAGAGGACGGTGTGTGTTTGTGCCACCAGGTGGGAGTGCGGTGCCTCGTTCTCTGTGCTTGGTCGTGTTTACATTTTGGAGAGGGTCTCGCGGATAGCTGCCAGGAAGTCGTCAGTGTATAGGTAGTGTTCCTGCTTCACGCTGAAATACCGACAAGAAAACACGTCTTTAGTTTATGTCGCTACTGAAGTACTGTTAAGTCTCGCGGGAGAAGCCGTGCCTTATCACAAATCAAACCCAGCTATTACTTAATGATAAACATGTCAATATACAAGTATGTGGGCTAAATCCAGAGACAAGAATAGCCTGATTCAGGTAATCTATAAAGTTGTACACAGAATGCCAATGACACTATGGGTAGTAATAACTCACTTCTTAATGCCATAGATGCAGCCGGCTAAATCCTTGGTCATGTGTCCGTTGTTGATGGTCTTAACGCAGGCCTTCTCCAGATCCTGAGCGAACTTGGCGACATCTGGGGTGCCGTCCAAGTTGGCGCGGTGCTCCAGACCGCGGGTCCAGGCAAAGATGGAGGCTACGGGGTTGGTGGAGGTGGGGTTGCCCTTCTGGTGCTCGCGGTAATGGCGGGTGACGGTGCCGTGGGCGGCCTCAGCCTCGATGGTCTTACCATCGGGGCACATGAGGACGGAGGTCATCAGACCCAGGGAGCCGTAACCTGTGGGAAGTAAGAGTTGGTATTAAAGTCCAGACTTAACATTATTTTCATAATTTGAAGGAGCTAGGCCCAAAGATGAGATTGATAATTCAAAACTGGCATTTCCTTTGCAGCGAATTGCTGCAAACTAAGAACACTACATGACTGAATTCATTATCCTTAGCTTGGACAGTGTAAAGCACTGCCAAAAATAATCTTATATGTTTATTGCATCCGTGGTGACTATACACATTTTTGAACGGCAACTGATTATTGATGATTGATTAGAACTAAAGTGATGTGACTGGAGGTTGCTAAGGAGACGAGGATGTCATTGTGTGTTGACAAGGTATCACAGCAGAGGGAGGACATTCCTCTGTTGAAGAAAACCTGACTGCTTACTTTTTGTCGACATACTGCAGCACCGTTTAAATTAAATGTTTGCTTTTTAAGAAAGATTTCAGCCATTTGACAAATACACACCCTGAGCGACGACATCAGACTGGACATCACCGTCGTAGTTCTTGCAGGCCCACACGAAGCCGCCGGAGGACTTGAGTCCCTGGGCGACCATGTCGTCGATGAGCCGGTGCTCGTACCACACGCCGGCAGCCTCAAAGTCCTTCAAGGGAAAGTTTTAAATTTTCGTTTATTCACATTTTCATAAAAATTGTCGATACATTTAATACAAACAAATTTCTAACAGCGTACAGCAAGTATTATACCTTCGAACCACAAAACTCACTAAATAGGAGGCATGATCAAATGTAAAACAGCTATATCATGCATGTCAAGTGTCATAATGATTATCTGCAATGTATGGGAACCTGAAGCTACTAAATAATGCATGATATCTCTAGGAGATGTAGTGATATACTATGGGGGTGAACAACCAAGATGTAGTGATACAATATGGGGGTGAACCCCAACTGATTGTTCTATAAAGCACGATAATAAAGCAATGAGATTTTTTTTTAAAAGATAAAAAGTACCTTAGCGTAGTTGGCCTCGTAGACCTCCTGGAAGATGTCCTTGAATCGGCCGTCGTAGCGCTTCAGGATGGTGTTCTTGGTGCTCATGTAGAGCGGCCAGCCCTTCTTCAGCGCGTACTGGAAACAGCTGTGGGCGAACCCGGTGATAGACTGCAACAGGCAAGGTTACATATAGGCTAGAGTTAGGGTTATCATTACCCTAGTTACCACTCTAAGTGACGTACCTCGTCCGTGTTGTACATACCTGTTACCCTAGTTACACTACCCTGGCTACCACTCTAAGTGACGTACCTGGTCTGTGTTGTACATGCCCGTTATCCTGGTTACACTACCCTGGTTACCCCTCTAAGTGACGTACCTCATCTGTGTTGTACATGCCCGTTACCCTGGTTACACTACCCTGGTTACCCCTCTAAGTGACGTACCTGGTCTGTGTTGTACATGCCTGTTACCCTGGTTACACTACCCTGGTTACCACTCTAAGTGACGTATCTTGTCTGTGTTGTACATACCCGTTACCCTGGTTACATCACCCTGGTTACCCCTCTAAGTGACGTACCTCGTCTGTGTTGTACATGCCCGTTACCCTGGTTACACTACCCTGGTTATCCCTCTAAGTGACGTACCTCATCTGTGTTGTACATGCCCGTTTCCCTGGTTACACTACCCTGGTTACCCCTCTAAGTGACGTACCTCGTCTGTGTTGTACATGCCCGTTACCCTGGTTACACTACCCTGGTTACCACTCTCAGTGACGTACCTCGTCTGTGTTGTACATGCCTGTTACCCTAGTTACACTACCCTGGTTACCCCTCTAAGTGACGTACCTCGTCTGTGTTGTACATGCCCGTTACTCTGGTTACACTACCCTGGTTACCCCTCTAAGTGACGTACCTAGTCTGTGTTGTACATGCCCGTTACTCTGGTTACACTACCCTGGTTACCCCTCTCAGTGACGTACCTCGTCTGTGTTGTACATGCCTGTTACCCTAGTTACACTACCCTGGTTACCCCTCTAAGTGACGTACCTCGTCTGTGTTGTACATGCCCGTTACCCTGGTAACACCACCCTGGTTACCCCTCTAAGTGACGTACCTCGTCTGTGTTGTACATGCCGCTTACCCTGGTTACACTACCCTGGTTACCACTCTATGTGACGTACCTCGTCTGTGTTGTACATGCCCGTTACCCAGGTTACACTACCCTGGTTACCACTCTAAGTGACGTACCTCATCTGTGTTGTAATGCCCGTTACCCTGGTTACACTACCCTGGTTACCACTCTATGTGACGTACCTCATCTGTGTTGTACATGCCCGTTACCCTGGTTACACCACCCTGGTTACCACTCTAAGTGACGTACCTCGTCTGTGTTGTACATGCCCGTTACCCTGGTTACACCACCCTGGTTACCACTCTAAGTGACGTACCTCATCTGTGTTGTACATGCCCGTTACCCTGGTTACACTACCCTGGTTACCCCTCTAAGTGACGTACCTCGTCTGTGTTGTACATGCCCGTTACCCTGATTACATTACCCTGGTTACCACTCTAAGTGACGTACCTCGTCTGTGTTGTACATGCCCGTTACCCTGATTACACCACCCTGGTTACCACTCTCAGTGACGTACCTCATCTGTGTTGTACATGCCCGTTACCCTGGTTACACTACCCTGGTTACCACTCTAAGTGACGTACCTCGTCTGTGTTGTACATGCCCGTTACCCTGATTACATTACCCTGGTTACCACTCTAAGTGACGTACCTCATCTGTGTTGTACATGCCCATGCCGACGCCGCCGTTCTTGTAGTTGAACACCTCCATGCGCTGCACGGCACTGCCGTCAGCAGGGGTGAAGGTCATCTCAAACTTACCGGCGCCCTTCACGACAAAGTCTGTTGCCTTGTACTACAAACAGAGGAACATGGTGGTTAGTGTGTATCTCATATAGTTGAGTGAATTAGATATTTATCAATTCAAAGAATTCTTTATTTTTTTGATCTAACGGTACTTTTTTCCTTTCATATCTGTTGTGAATATAAGTAATATCCTTTGTGAAATGACCCATACCTAGGTGTTAGTGATTAATATAGATATGAAAATAAAAGGGCTGCCGCTTAACGCATGCTTCCATTCAGTTTCTGTTCATTCTGGATATATTAATATCCTCTTGACGGACAGAATATGGGTGTATTCGACCGTCTAAAGTTACATTATCATTTAAGCCTGGCATTTAAGACATAAAAAAAAGAAACTGCTGCATAGAAGTAGCTTACAGTTTACCACATAAAATAATTTTACGCAGTGCTCATGCTGGAGATTATTAAACAACAATAGGGAAATCGGGAGCGTACCCAAGAATGCATTTTGCCTGCTCACTCTCCACCCTACTCTCTGTGTTCAACTGTAGAAAACAAGAGACCAAACATCTGCTAGGAGAATGAATTTTTACAACACTACAGAGCCTATTTGCGATAGGCTGAGGCATTCCCACAGTGCAGTGTACTAGGTCAGACGAACGCTGTCTGCACGAATTTGCCGCGCCACTATCGCCGGCAGCGGAGCTGCTGGTCAACAGTTAAAACTCTTGGCGACATACCTGATCACCAAAGGCGTGACGGCCGATGACGATGGGTTCGGTCCAGCCGGGGACGAGACGCGGCACGTTGTCACACAGGATGGGCTCCCTGAACACGGTGCCACCCAGGATGTTACGGATCGTGCCATTGGGCGACAGCCACATCTTCTTCAGTTTGAACTCTGAGGGGGAGGAGGGACAAACATGGCTTGTAACACTAGATGCAATACTTGGAAATATTGAGGCAACACCCAAAGTGGGGGAGATTTATGTCCCTCCGCCTGTTACAGTATGCCTGGTAGGGGCTAGGCCTCATTTAGTATATAGTTCTTAATTTCCTACAAATCATAGTTTACAAGCAGAAATAGCAATGGTCTTAAATGGGGTAAAAAATCATAGCAATTACGAAAAAACTTGGCATCCTTGTAAATCTTGACATGACTCACCCTCGACACGCTCCTCATCTGGGGTGATGGTGGCACACTTGATGCCCACACTGTGCTTCTTGATGGCTTCGGCCGAGTCGATGGTTACCTGGTCGTCGGTCGCGTCACGATGAGGGAGCCCCAAGTCGTAGTACAGACAGTCCACGTCCAGGTAGGGGAAGATGAGCTGAAGAGGTAGGATGACACATTAATTTAAGACTACATAAAATCCTCAATAACTGGAAGAACATACATTGAAACTAAAATATTGGTCATCTTATTGTTTATTTTTTCCATGGCTTTAAAACCTTCCTGACAAGACACAAACTTGCAAATCGTTTTGACATCGTTGGCCCTTTCCAAAAGAAGATTCATAATGAGATTTATTTATCTATTTATTCATTCGTTTATCTATTTATAATAATTTCTTGAATACCAAAATTCGTTTGAATGGCCGTTCATTAACATTTCCATTTTTCAGTGATGCAGATTATGCTTCATTTTTTCATATTTGTTTTTAAGGGCAGCACAGTGGAACTCGCCAGTGCTGCTTTCAAGCCCATCCTATGGGATTGATAAAGTCCAAAACCGGCGCCACCATGCACCTATGAAACTGGCGAGTCCTTAAAGGGTTAATATTATCTTTAACATTAAATATGTAAAACAAATCCTTACGTTTTCCTTGATGTTGGCCCAGATGATGCGGGTCATCTCGTCACCGTCCAACTCCACCACCGGCTTGGCCACCTTGATGCGCTTCTCAGCGGAATCTGACAACGACAACAAAAAGGAGGTAACATTAGATGGGGCTTGGTTGATTGTTTGGCCATGAAATGTTTTTAGGTAGAAAGCGAGAGATGATAACAATAGGAGGGGGTCCGGGGAATCCCTGCGCTCCCTCACACCCTTAGTTTCCTATTTGATGATGGCTACTTTAGTACCGTAAATTCCCGCGTACTACCCGCATCTCGAGTACAACCGACACCCCCAACTCAGGAGAATCCTAACCCGTTTTTGGATCTGAAAATTTCTATATTAGTACTGTGCTATATTAAACGATAAAAAAACAACTTGTATAACCCGCACCCTATATAGGCATGTCTGGTATCAAATGAAAGCTGGGTTTGGTTCGCGTTCAACCCGTGGGTAGTACGCGGGAATAACTCCCATATAACCCGCACCGCAACCCCCACCCGCGAAGAATGTTGGGGGATTCTCGCAGGTTATACATTTACAAGGCAATTTATGATACCCGGTACATGTGACGTCAGCAGCGATGTAATTGAATCCCACCCCTATGAGCATTTCAAACATTGTCACAAAGCTTATTCTTATTATTTAGAATTTCATAAAGAAATGAAATATATGTCATTTCTGCATGCAACAGACTGGCCAATCTATACATCAAATTCTAATGGTAATGATTAATAGATATCATGTTTGATATGTTTTCTACCTCAATAGAAGCACGTTTTGTTTTAATCGACTATTTATATCTATAACAATCACATTTCCTGGAAGTACAAAGAAGTCTGTTGTCATTGTGCTAAGTGGCAGGCGGCTGACGGCGGAGACGATCAATAGGTGGCGGCACCGTCACTTTGTGGGGCTCAGCTTCAAACAGCCGGGGGGGGGGGGGGGGGGGGAGGACACTAACTGCACCCATAACCCTTTAAGGGCCGCATAGTGATTTAATGCACCATACCCTTGGTCGTCAGGATGATGCATGAATGCAGCCCTGGTGAGTGCATGCCGACCCTACAGGATTGATACACTCTCGATGGGTTGGCATGATGTATGAGGGACCGTCTATAAATTACCTGACGTTGGAGGGGGGGGGGGCTTGGTCTGAGTGTGACACACAATGCTGAACGTATAGGAGAAAGCGTGATAGCGGGTTGAGTGTTCAAAATAGGCCATTTTGTAATTTATGGATGGCCCCTAACTCACCAGGGCCGCTTTCATGTATTATTACAACACAGAATATCGCATATCTCCATCTATTATGCGGCCCTTAAAGGGTATTCCGGCCATATTAGACATGCCACCCACCCTATATAAAACCACTAGACATGCTACTCCCCTCCCATCTGCCCTATTTACACTACACCGGCCAATATACTCCTGATTTGATAGATTATTTATCCACATGCCGACACTTTGAGGGGAAAAACAAAACAAAAATAGAGAGCGCTACTGTGTATGTGTAATGTGTGTGTGTGTGTGTGTGTGTGGGGGGGGGGGTAACTCAGTGTGTCAGTAGTACTGTAAGATGGGGGTGCGGGTGGAGGGAGGGGGGGGGGGTAGGTGGGCGTGCCTGACAAGCCCGGGGCAATGAAAAATCGATCAGAACTGTCACTCTCCCCCAGATTCACTGCTATAATTTACTCATGTCTGGAGCACCACAACCTGTGGGGGGAGAGCGGTGCCCTCTGCTTGGCGCGTCTTTTGGGTCAAGGGCAGAGGAGGGGGATTGTTTAACAGTATGAATGAATAACTCCCTAGGTGCAGTTTACGTGTGTAGAGTGGGCTGGGGTGACCAGGACCTGTAGGCACATATATCACATTATATATTACATGTATCCAGGCGTACCGTAGTGGCCTATTTTAGCGGAGGTACTCAGTCAAATTCTCTTTTTTTTTAAAACATGTATATTTGTGTCCTGGTTGTAAGTCTGGTCAACAACGGGATAACCAGGTGAGGGAGTGAGCTGCTCCTTCAGTCTCTGCATGATAAATTCACTTACTCCTCTTCTCCTCAACAAGTCCCAGAGAGTCCTCTGCTAGCGTTAGAATTATTCATTTATCATACATGTGATTATTTTTAAATTTTGTATATGCTTATTATTTCCCTGCGAGGCTTGTATGTCGGGTTGTATGTGAAACTGTTATGATAATTTATGAAACACAAATGTACAATTTAATATACAAGCCCCGCAGGGAGAAGATATACATCATTTAAAAAAAGAAGAAGATTTTAGTAGTGGCAGAGAAGTCTGGGACTTGTTGAGCCGTGTTGGTGTGAAGGCGAGGCATCGAAGGGGGTAGGGTTAATAAATTACAACTTTATTTATAGCAGTTGGCCTCATACTGCTGGGGACGACTCATCATCCTATTATCAACCCGTAATGACGGTAAATGTCAAGGTTCTCCACAAAAACCTTGAGAAAGAGGAGAAAGAGGGCGGGTATTCCTGGACATGTTATTTTACTCGGTGTGTGTGTAGGTCTGTTCTAGGATGTATAGCTACAGTCTAGTGTACTGCACGCAACCCCCTGCCCTCGTCTACAACTCTACACTTCATGTACGCCTCATTAACAACTGTGTGTGTGGTGGGAGGGGGGGGTAGAGGAGCACATACCTGTAGTGTTAGTGTATACCAGTAAATGGGGAACCACAAATGAATGCCGGCAACCTGTAGCATCTCTATTGTATGAGTGGGCCCCTATATATAGGTGGATATTCATTAATACGACATAAAATTTTCAACAACACACATTTGAGGTGACATGTATGTGGGTGTCTTCTATTTTTATTCATCATTTTTTTATATTGTTAATAGTTTAAACGACTAAGTACGTCCATATTGTAGACCTAGTAGTGGCAGAGAAATACTCCTGTTGTTACTACCAGGCTCAGGCACTCGACAGTTAACACAACCACTAGTACCAGTCTCAGCCTGTAGCAATGGGTCTACATTCCGTCAGGTAGTACATGGTGAATACTCAATACCAGTCTCGGGCTGTAGTCCTGAGCATAATGGGTCTACATTCTGTCGGTTATACTCAATACCTGCACTGCTTTACTGCCTGTCAGTCTAAGGGAGTGGGCCTTTGGAACCTGGGTGTGTGTGTATGGTGAATTTGGGAGCTAAAGATATTATCTTGACTCAAGGAGGGTGAACCCAAAAATTGTAACAACGTTTACTTTGAAAAGGTCAATGGGTTACTACATATAACATGGGTTGGTCGGAAGAAGTTTGAACCTGGCTTGGGATGAAAGACAAGGAGTAAAATATGCCTGCTCCAAAACATAACCCTAACCTGAAGGTTTTTACGGTAGTACCAACCAGTAGGATGGGTCGACTCACTGGTACCTATGGTATGTCTTAGTACTGCACCAGTACAGACTCGTCTGACTGAGGCACCGGGTGGGATAGGTTCAGACTGCTCCTATCATACCGGGTAATCTGGGTGAGTAGTGTAAGTAACGCGAATCATAACCTGGCAGCCATACTCCCTATCAGTGTGTAGAAACGGTGTTGTTTCTTCACACTGACAATTCACTCTGTGCATTGTGGGTAGCTAACCATTAGCGGTTAATGATATGCATAGATCCCTGGGCCAACCCCCTCCCCCAAATTACAACTTGCCCTCCGTGTATTTCCAATACCTGGCACATATGTACAGGTTGTGAATAGCCACTCCACTCTACCTCACCTCTCACCTGTATCACTGGAGTACTACTCTGAAACTGAAGGTTATTACTAGGTCAGGCCTGATTGCCTGCTGCTCAATACACCCTCCCTCCTCTCCAATCCAATACCCTATTAAAATTCAAGGCACTACTTTCAGGTGTCTACCCATGATGCATATAGTGAATTGTGAGTGACAACATACCGGCCATGGACGTGTACGGTCACTCCGGGAGTGTGCCTGGCAGCTTCAATGTGATACCAAACATGCCTAATGGACTCTGCGAAGTTAGGGGTTCTGCTTATACGCGAGACTTGACGGTATTGTTGGTTGCTGGATGTCTCAAGTTCAAGTTCAAGTTCAAGTTCATTAAGTTTTTATTTAACCTAGACTGGAGTACATTCATTGTTTCCGTTGATCTACCATCCTAACACGTCTAGGAGGGTGTTTCATTCTGCACACAAGGTTCTGACCCTTCATTATAAGCCGAAGCTGCACAGTGGTTGACATTTTAACAGTGATAATAATACCTTGTGTGCCCCTAGAATTAGTCGTTAGAGAAATAATACATTATCTAATAACACATCTTCCGGGAGGTGGGTAAGCTTACTGGGGTGAAGTAGGAAGTCAAGGTAAGGGCATCATCCACAGGTAGGTTTATTTACCTAACGGAGGATTTACATCCCAGGTCATATATAATTCTTGCTATGTTTTCAATATACAATGAGTCTATAGTATGTTATATTTTCAATATACAATGAGTCTATAGTATGTTATATCTAACCTCCAGAATAATGACTGAGGGCTATCTAATACCCCCTGTTCTCAGTTTAATAATCAAAAAAATAATGCACAATTAGACCCTATTAGCACCAGTTCAGGTATGAATAATGAAGTCATCGAGATGTAGCAGGCAATGCAGCAGTCAACCTGAACCACATGGTAGCTCACTATACAGTAATCACATATTGCAGTTACCCGGTAGTACATATGCGGTAAACCTGACTTATTTATCCCATTCGATCAAGCTAAACCTATACCACGAGGGCACCATCAATGTTATATGGCTAGGGGGGACAGGTAGACGCGTTACACAAGGATCAGGATATACCTTTACCCTGTAGCATCCTTGCAGTACCGTAAAACCTCGCGTATAAACCATGGCTTATACGCGAATCAGATAGTGCAGCTTATAGGATCGGCCCAAAGTCAGGGTGAGGCTTATACGTAATTATACATAAGTTAGGCTTCTACGCGAGGTTTTACGGTGTTACTTTTTTTTGTACTTTATTGGGTCTAATTGACCTTGCGACCAAACCTAAGCTAAGGTGCATTGCCTGTCTGTCGCCAATACCCCAATTGATACTGACCCTGCTACCCGGCCTTGATGCAACCAGCAGTCTACTCTAAACCACTGGACACATCCCTGCACCCACTAATAGGTCACTGCAACTTACACCAGGCGTTTGGCGAGTTACATCGCTCAGTGATGAGTAGCGCACGCATCTGTGGCCAAGGTCACCCACCCTCTCTGTTGGCGGCAATCATGGAACCCAATGTAGGCTAACCCACTCTAAAGAATGATAACTTTTTTTAATTTTTTTTTTATTCAAGGTTTATTCTAACTTGGACCAAGTCTTGCGTTTTGTTCTAATTGGAACCCACCCCTGTGGGCGACCATCTTGGCACCCCATGATCTACCATGGTCCCAGAATTGAGGAATATTTCAAATTTACTGCATACATAGGCCAAAAAAAAAGAGGTTTGTTTCAGGTAACCAAATCAAAACAGGGCCGACCCTACGTTTTTTTATGCAATTTTGAAGAAATTCTGTATTTTTACCCTTTTTCGGTCAATTTTCGGGTTTTCGGATCGGCTGGCTGGTATTTTCATGTTAAAAAAAAAAAAGTTAAAAAAAAAAATCCGACCTACCGACCCTACATTTTCTGCCCATGTTACCTGAAACAAACCTCTTTTTTTGGCCATATGTGAAAGAATACAGAGGTCTATCATATCCCGCGATGCAATAGGCCTATAGTAGAAATATAATGCATAGATATCTGACAGATAAATAATTTATTAGGAGTAATGGTATTTTCTACTTCGAATACTTTTATCTGGTTCAATTAAAACCTACATTCCTACATTCCCCAGTTGCACTTAGATAACGTTGGGTTGGCGCGTGTTGAACAGGCCGCCTGGACACAGTAATCAATATCAAGTATAGGTGTAGTGTGAGTGTGACATGCTGCACCCTGTCTGATACCTGATAACATGGGGAGTAGAGCTGAGGGGCTCAGGGCCAGCTTTATAACAGTTATACTGCCGACCGTGGTTAATACGGCTCATGTCGGTGGGCAGGGGGCCAACCGCTCTGCACTGCCACAGGAGGGCTTAATATGTGAATCTACTACTAAAGTAGAGTGATAATTTTTTAACAACTGGGGGAGGGTAGTGTGTTTTCGCGCAGAACATGCAAAGTGTTTTACAGCCCCTCCCCCGGTCAAGGGGTCAAATCTTTTTCACCCCCCCCCCCCCCCAAGGTTCGAAAATCGGAGCATGCACGGGCCCTTTGAAGCATAGTAACACACTGACTTTTTCCCCTCAAAACAGGTGACAATTTTCAGAACCCCCCCCCCCCCCACCAAGAGGGGTCGAAATGTGTTTGCTCCCTCCCCTTTTGTTGAAAAATTACCACTCCCTTACTAGGACTGGAGGATAGAGGGTTTAATAATACTTAATTTTTGTCTTTTATTGTGATTAGATTTACTATATTAACTTACTAACCCGTAAGAAACTGCTTTTGGCCCTAAGGTAGGTCATGCCTGCTTATACCCGTTCTATTTGGTGTAATGTTGTGGGCAGCGTTCCAGCCAGGACCACATGGTACCGGCCGGTCCAACCGATCTGTCCAGGTAGCGGACTAATACTATATTTACTAAGACTACTTTACTCACATCAAAAGTACTTAAACCAGGCCTACAGTTCTTACATAACTAGTTATGGATTTTAACTGATCAGATCTTATAAATATGCAGTATTAGACCTCAGCCTAGGCATTAAAATGTAATTTTGGCCCAGATCTTATAATTAAACAAATATATTTTTAATAAATAATTTGAATTTTTAGTTTGTCCGACTACACCAATATTTTTTTCTTAGAATGCCTCATTATATCGACAACAGTGTGTTATTAGCTATGATATGTTTATAGATTGTTCACTTGATGACTTAGGAGTGTGCAAGGGGTTTTCATATATGTGTATAACTATCAGAGAGCAACTTCTAAAGACAGTATCAGAACCTTGCACGCATCATTATCTACCCCCTAGACTGTCAATGAGGGAAGATCAACTTAATATGCAAATATGTGAGATGACGGTTCCTCAGTCTAGGATAAAATAAACAAATTTGAACTTTACTTGAACTATCATATTTTGGCTCTCAGTAGCTAACCACAAGGTGCCACGTTGGGGCTTTACTGTTTACTGTAGACAGTTGTTATGTAACAAGAGCTACACTTGACAACACTAAACAGGACCAAATTTCTCACAGCCTGCGTATGTATATACATATAGGCTGTGTATAGGGCTGAGTACCTGGCCCGGCTCCATTCCGACTGATGTTGTCGGGGTACCGGGATTTGGGCATTTAAGCCGATTTGTTTATTCATGTATGTACTGCATCTGGCACCTAGCGGTGAGCCCCCTGCTAACATTAAATATTTTAAAGTTCTCCTTCCAAGTAATAAGTTTCATTGTTTTGTATTGGGTGTAGGTCATCTACAAGTGACCACTGCCGGCCTGGTCCGTGGTAAGGAGGCAGTGAGGGGTTTAATCCTTTAAGGGCCGCATAGTACACTATTGCATTCTACCCTCTGGACTCTGGTTGTCATGATGCATAAATGCAGTCATAGTAAGGCCATTATGATGCATAAATGCAGCCCTGGTAACTAACTCGCCTGCACTGCTTTCATTCATCATACCAAGCTTAAATAATGGGTTGATACATCCCTGAAGGCTCGGCATGATGCATGAGTAATTAAAGGCGAAGACTCACCAGTGCTGCATTCATGCATTATGACAACCAAGGGCATAGCACATTAAAGTACCATGCGGCCCTTAAAGGGTTAATCTTCCTCCTGTCATAATCCATACAGTTGGCACTGGTCTCACTGGCACCAATACTACAGCTGCCGTGGACATGGGCAATTATAATCTACCTAAGTGATCATAAAGTAATGCTCCTTTAATAACTCGCCTTCCTGTGGTTTGTTTTAGTCAGGCACAAAACAAACATTGCATTATGTCGCGTGGTAAAGTGCCAGGCACGCCCGCAGCTAGTCGTAAGTCTAGATCCCAACGGTGCATCTTGGTGCGTCACGTGGAGGTGTGGTCAGGGAGGTGTAATAATCCTGTTGACAAATTACAGTGCATAGTACGCCAGGGTAAGGACCAGTACACAGTAGGCTGCCTCGCGACAGTCATCTTCTATCATAAACGTCTTTACTGATACAAGTGCCTCTACATGGGTAAAATTCGACACGTGCGACACGGCCCCTTTAAAAACCGACACGTGCGACACGGCCCCTTTAAAAATCGACGGACACAGGCATTTATATGAGGCTCCAGTATACTCTATATACATAAAAATCGACGCAGTGACACGGCCCTTTTGCTAAAAATCGACGCGGCGACACGGTCAAAACTGTGGGGACCCATGTAGAGGCACATACAATGTACGGCCATCTCTATGTTAGGACTATGGGAACTCCGTACTCCATGCCCTATGAGTTTCTTCACATTAAAGAAAATAGGGCCCGGTTGTAAAATTAAAACACAAAATCCATTTATAAACATAAATGTACTGTACATCAAGCATCACTTGAAGTTTGGGTGTATCAATCTTACTGTCCCACCCATGTCTAGTGCTCTGTCTCGCCCGGCTTTGGTTTCGTGTGATACCTTGTAAAGCATGATGTACATGTATGTCAATGGCGTGGAGTTTTATCTATTTACCTTCCTCGGATACAGGAAGCAATAAGCAGAGATATTGAGGTTATTAATTTAAGTGAAACACTGTATAACATAGTTATTGCTTATCAGGTGGACGAGCCGGTGAGACAAAATCACAAGACGTTATCGATAAACCTGGATAATAAGACACTATTCTTAGAAGATATCGACAACAAATTCATGCCGCAGAGATAACGATCAGATAAAAATCTAACCTTTTAGGCTGATTCTGTGAATGAGTTGCACCTTTTGCGGAATATCATGGCTTTGAGCACGTAGACCGTATGTGTACATCTTATCTCTATCATTGTGAGGATAAGTCTGGTATCAATCCTAGGATTGGGTTTTGAAGAGAGAGGAACCCAAAGACGAGAGATTCCGGAGATTAAAGACCCCCCCCCCCCCCCATGTCCTCTGTCGCTTTTTAAAAATGCACATGTCGCCATTAGGCCATATCGATTTTACGAAATGCCCCATGTCCATGATGTCCCTATCTATTTTGTCCTTCTGTCCCATTTCACTAAACCCCAAAATGGCACTTGTCACCATCTCGAATTTAGTGACCTAGCCTTTAGACTCTATTAAGTTGAGCAAAATGTATACAGGTAATTCAGAGCACCCCCCCCCCCCCCTTCGACCTCACTGTGACAGTTAATACAGTAGCTGCCCTCCTAGCACTGCTTTAAACAACATATGACTTCTGAGGGTCACCTACTAGTACTACTCAAGGTGACCCTGGGAGGTTCTATATATGGACATGCCCTTATATGGAGTGACCTAATAAGGGCTCATCCAAATATGGGCGGGGAGGGGGGGGGGGGGGACTACAATGTAGCAAAGTACCCCAGCTTCGACCAGCCTCTATCCCAGCAGTTAGATAGCAGAGGGAACCGGATTAGTCTCTGGCTGGTAGTCTGAGACTGAGAGCACCTTCTCCAGAAAACTTGTGTGACTATAGGTCTTGTTTATATATAAATCTGCAAAAAAACTGCTATTCTATCCCGGTATTCTACACAGAGGTCACACAGGTCACGGTCGTCACAGCTGGCTGATTTCTCGTCAAGGTTCAGCAAGTTGCACTTTGGGACAAATTAATATACATGCCCTATTGAGCTATGTACAGCAGAAGACAGAAGAATTTATGCATACTTTAAGATACCCCAGTTGACTGGAAGAGCAAAGGAAACTGCCTGTCTGTATAAAAAGTACAAAGCAATCACCAGTTAGACAAATAGTCAGTTAAACCAGCCCCCCCCCCCTCCCAGTATGTTTAAAAATTGTCACTCATTTCTTACGTCGAATATGGTAATGCATTTTTGATTGGGCCTGTGTGTCCTTGTCTTAAGTGTATCCATATCACCATATCAACGTGAAACTGTACATATCGATAACCCCAGATAACGTCTATGATACTCCAGTCCTTTAAAGGGCCGAATGGTGCTTTGCCTTTGTCGTCATGATGCATCAATCCATGCATCATGCTGCCCTGTTGGGACGATGCATATGCATATGAATGCAGCATAGGGTCGAGATGATGCATGAATACAGCCCAGGTGAGTTACTCACCATGGCTGCATTCATGCATCATGACGACAAAGGGTATACGCTTTCAAGCATGGCCCTTAAACATTACAGGGTTAGATAAAGGGTCTGCAGCCTATCTCAGCTCACTGCGCAATTCCTATCTAACCTGTCTGATAGATGAACAACGTTCTGAGAATAGCACACCAATATTGCATAACTGCTTTCATAGGCCTATCTATTACTTTTGTATGCTTCATGGTACTGGGGGCAAATACTGGGGCCCTTGATGGGGGGTCCCTATGTCGCATGTCGATTTTAAGAAATGGCCATGTCGCATGTCTATGTCGCTTAAAAATGCTCATGTCCCATGTCGATTTTAAGAACTGTCCATGTCCAATGTCACTATCTTTTTAAGCCTCATGTCGCATGTCACTAGGCCTCATGTCGCATGTCGAATTTAAGAAATACCCATGTCGCCATGTTGAATTTACTAGGGCCATAATACTAGGGCCCCTTACTGCGTATTGTGTTGTTTAAAATGTCTGGCCTCATAGTCTATACACGTAGAACAAGGGATGTAAGGTGTGTAATTAGAAAGTTAACAATCTAAAAAAAAAAGTTGAAAAGTTTAAATGGATGCCACTGAATAGAGACTGAATAGAGGAACAGGTCTATGTATAACAGAAAGTTTAATCTAGGCCAGGGAGTACTTTCAACCCTGAGTTCAGTAAAGTTCAGAGCTGCTTCTCTCATGTGAAGGAGGAGGGTGGGAGGAGGGGGGGGGGGGGGCGTGGTCAGTTTACTAACTCAAGATTTGCTTTTTGATTCAAACACCTTTTAGTATTATAATTTGAAAGTTGGTCTGGTATTTGGAGGACATGTGTGTATAGACATGCTATGTCTATACTTACATGGGATTTTCTAGTTTTTAAAAGCTCCTGAGAGAATGTGGTCTTTGCTTGCAGAGTTGGCTGTTGAAATTTACCAATAATTATAAGTCTAACCTTTGCATTTGTGCCACTTTGGTTAGATATATTATTAGCAACCCCAGGCTAGATGCTGTAGCCTGGAAGCAATAAATCATTCATTGTCTTTGCCTTTGTGCATTTACAAGCATGAAGTATTAAATTGGTAGCAGTAAACAACACTAAACACACGTTCCTCAAAGCCCCATTCATATCAGCTTCTTTATGACATATAGAGGGTCAATCAACAGGTGTACATATGGTTCCACCAGCTGTCATAATGTTATCTAATGTCAGCTAACCAATCCCCATGTGACAACAGTGAGGTGCCCGGTGCTATATGGGTTGGTCTCCATTCATTGAGATGCGTTGTATCGGGTACCGGCCACGAGTCACAAAGGGGCGAAGGGGGGGTTCGGACCGGCGCCGATAAGGCCTACTGGGACGGGGGTTTCACGGTGCACAGAGGTTTATTTGACAGCTATACTCACAGTTCCTTGTCTGGGCGACATTGCTGGCTACTGGTGCCACGGTCTGAGACCGGCTCACCAGAGAACGAGCAAGAAGCTTGGAGAAAGTTGCTGCACGGGAAGCCATGGTGGAGAAGGAGGGGATGTCTAGGCACAGTCTAGGCAGCGGCAAGGAGAGCTAGGCCGGGTCTGCTCTTATAGACTAGTCTATGAGGGGTGGAGGGTAGGGATCGTGGTCATGGATACCAGAGAACTAGGGCTATTATCTCTGTTTTATCACTAATACAACATCAGAAATTTGATCAAAGTGTACAATACATATAGCTCGTGTTTTAGATAGTTGTTGCAAAGTCATTATCATTG
Organism: Harmothoe impar; assembly: GCA_947462335.1. Taxonomy (NCBI): domain Eukaryota; kingdom Metazoa; phylum Annelida; class Polychaeta; order Phyllodocida; family Polynoidae; genus Harmothoe; species Harmothoe impar. Next base: position 94,558,458 of record OX381705.1, on the reverse strand, counting down.
AGATAATTTCTCCTAAATAAATCCTCTGCATTCTGATTCTGGAACACCCCTCTACAATAATGAACTAGCTCTTGGTAGAAAGAGCTCGAGCCGGCTGACCTATATTCCAGTATGGACCAATCCTTATTGAGATAAGTAGGTTGTGCGTCAAGAACTCGAGCTCTTTCTGGAAGTAGAACACCCACGTGGTGCCGGTAGGGGGACGAGCAAAGATGGACGTTAAACACTTTGTGTAAGATGGCGCACTCTTTATTTCATATAGTTTTCGGCTTGCATGTTGGTTTGAAAGGTAAAAACTGTAGATTTGTGAACAACATGCCCAGAATCCTATCAGAATATATCTTTCTTTGAGCCTCCACCCCCCCCCCTAAAAAAAATCTGTAGATATATTTCCAAAGTTTTTTTTCTGGGGCAATTTGCACCCAAAATTCCACAGGACATGCCAATCTAAAAATAGAACTATAAATTTCACTCTGATCAGTAGATATTAATTTTCCAAATGATTCTACAAATTGGTGAAATTGAGGAGGAAGGGAGGAAAGCTAAAATTTTCTTCAATTGACATCGTATTAAACTTCGTACTTTTGGGATAGACACCTCCCTCCCTCCTTTTCAAAATCCTGGATCCACCACGTAGATATCGATCCCTAGGCAATGTACTAGCAAAAGCGAAGTTTGAGGTATTAGCTCTTTAAGGCAGCAGGAAACCCGGGGAAACATTTAAAAAATGGGGAGGACAGGATTTGTGAGGCGTTGGAGAGGGGGGGGATAAACCTCTAGACCAGGGTGAAGGCCTGACACAAATGGACGTGGAAATTAGAGCGGGACAGGAATCTGTGGCAGTAGTCTCTGCCCGTGCGAGGGAGGGCACTCCCTATCCTTTCTATAGTAACTATGTGTTAACATCACCTGGAATCTGGCGCCCTTGTGAATTTATCACGGGGAGAAAATTAACAAATTAGCACCATTTTACAGGAATTGAGCTAAACACATACCCTTTTCAAGGGTGACCAAGAAATACTATAGAAAAAAAGCATGAAAGGTAGGTCTAAAAACATACCTTAATGTTTCTTGCTATGTACTGCTATGCAGTATGATAATAGAATGACGTTTTAATGTAGGGAAAAGTTATATAAAATATCATCTGACAGTTTTTCATGTCATTAGACTGGAAAATGTACCTCTTTCCCTCCAAAATTGGATAAAATACAACCCTTTTCAAGGGCCCGCGAGGGTCCAAAAACATACCCTTTCCCTTGGAATCGTGTTCACAAATGGTAACCAAAACTGAGGAAGTATCAATGGTTCAGTTCTTTGGTTGGACCACTTGGGGGAATGGGGTTGTTATCTTAGTGAAAATAAGCCAGATAAGGGCCACCCTCTACTGTGTGCTGTAGGTCCTGCTTCCAAACATAATGTATGATACAGGTCATAAACATTCAAGAAACGGTTAGCTACTAATTATTTACAACCGTGCTGTCGATATTCCAAGATTAGCAGTACATTTTTCATTTTTTGAGGGTAGGGCTATACCCCTTTTTCCATCACTATTTCCACAAAAATATCTTTGATGAGAGAATTCGTTTTACATGTAGCTGTAGGTCCGATGAGGGAGTGATCATTTTTCAACAACAGGGAGGGGGGGGCGCCGCGGTGGGTTTTTGCGCGGAGTTTTTTTCAGCCCCCCCCCCCCGGTCGAGGGGTCCACATTTTTTTGCCCCCCTCCCCAAACCCAGCACTTCCCCCCCCCCCCCTGTTGTTAAAAAATGATCACTCCCTTAGTAGGCCTACACTCGAGAATCTCCTCAGCACACTGAAACCCAGTTTGATTCCGAGCAATACGTTGTCTCCCACTCAAGGACACTCAAACTAATCCCTTCATATCACACCAGATGTAGGGAGTGATTATTGTAAGGTGATTTAGATAGGGATCAGTTCCAGCCTTATCAGCCTTAGCCACAACCCTCCCCCCGCGCCCAACATGGTCAGAACCTGCTCTGTGACTCACCGAGCTGCTCAGCGCGTCTTCTTATGGCACTTGGGAATCTTTGATGCAGGTGCTTGTTGCTGATTGGCTGGCGTGGCGCGGTGACCTAGATATCGTCACGCGGGAGGTAGGCCATCTTGCACCGTGCAGGGACAAGAACTGTGCTCCCCACCACACTTCTCCCGTCCCTAGATACGGCCAGAACTAAGGGTAAGTCGGCAACATTACTAACCCAAAACAAAATATAGTCAATCAACTATAACTCCTGAAAGCCTCAAAGACATTGCGCCCCAATGTCATGTCTAAAACATGGGGTAAAGTTGTGTTGTGCAGCGGTCGGGGATCAGTTCACTAAAATGTGCTCAGGACGTGTTTTACCGTTTTCTGCTGCCAACAAGTGCCCGGGCATGCGTCAGGGGATCCATTCAATCTCCCCCAAAGTCACCATATTTAGTTTGAAGGGTATTTGAATCTATGGTCCCTTATTGGTGTGTATTGGGGGCGTGGTTTGTTTATGTTATTGTTGTGGTAGTGATGACGAAATGTTACGTACACCCAAACAGATGGTTGACCACAACTGTACAATGTCAATGGCCTGCTGCAGTGCTGGCCGGTCAGGTGGGGGGCGCCGGGATGGGGCGGGGGAGACTCCCGAGAGGGGTTGGGGGGGGGGGGGGGGGGTGCTAAAAATAAGATTGTTTACCCACTTCTCCAACCTTTATATATACACCATCCACTACTCGAACACATTTTTTCAATGGCAACACGTTGTAGTAAGTTGTGTGTGGTCTGTGGAGTTGTGTGTGTGTGTGTGTGTGGGGGGGGGGGGGGGGGTAAAAAGAAAAGGTTAGGACCCGGGGGGGGGGGGGATATTTTAAACATATTTCACACCTTTTCAGTGACAGTGGGGGGGAAACACAGATCAGAGGGGGTTAGGGAATGTTCATTTATTGATGGGAGGTGAAATCTCGCCCCCCCCCCCCCCCATCCCCCTCCCTTGGGTTGAGAATTGAGAGTGTGGAATATGTTGTGCCCCTCCCCCCTGGTTCCCCCTGCCTAAGGCAGCCCAAATCCCCCCCCCCCCCCCCAACCCCCTTTAAATAAATGAACACTCCCTGAGAAAAACTTGGACTGCCACAGGGGGTGGGACAGAAAATGAAGGTTAAAGGCCTAATTAAAAGCTTTATTTTGAATTTAAAATGATCCCTGCTATTTTATGAAGGATGAGCAATCCCAAAATC